>CM062296.1:456790680-457223457 GCA_031216915.1 Pictodentalium vernedei
GGAAACGCCGAATTTATGCTCAGGTGCTGCGGGAGGGACTGTAAATGTTTATGGTGATTTCGAATTCCCCACGTGTCACCTGGCTGTGTCATTAGGGCCAAGATATTACGATGGTCAAGATCTGCACGAAGGTTTCGGACGTTTCAGTGACAGTTGGCTGAACCGCTGCAACCACTTTAGTGTTTTTTTATTAGACCGTTTCCGGTGAAATACTTCTAGGGTACTTAATTAGAAGCCCCGAAACTTTGCACAGAGCATGTAGATGTGCCTGAGAAGTTTGTATTTTCCAAGGTGCGACCTGGCTATGTCTTCACAACCACTTTATCGATTTGTTAAATAGTCTCTGGCGAAATCCCACTCAGTGGTTTATGTAATTCAAATCTCTGAAACTATGGTCAAATGTCGTAATAAGGTCTGCAGCTGTACATAAAGGTTTAGGATTTTTCAGATGTCATCTTGAAGTGTAACCGCAGCCAGTGTTTTCTAAGATGTTTCCAATGAAAAGGTTTCAGGTTATGCCATTTAAAATACTGAAACTATACTCAGGTACTGCAACAGGGTTTGTAGATGGTCAGGAGAATTTCATATTTTCGAGGTGCTACCTGGTTGTGCCACTGTAGCCACTTTATATATTATCACATCGTTCGCAAAAGGCTTTGTAGGGTATGTAGTTCGAAATGTCGAACCAACAGTAAGGTGCTTTTATACGAATCTTGGATGTTAAGGTCTCAATTTAGTACTCAAATTCTGTAAAGAATTCGACGCCCTTATAGTCTGTCGCATACATTTCTGTTCACTCATTGGAATATTTCAGTTGGTCGGATATGCGAAGCCACAGTTCGCTTTTACCGACCAACTGAAAAATTCGTGATCGTGACAATTAAGTCTTAAAATATCATTAACATTAATTTGTTTTGAATCCACACAAGACATGTCACTTAATTGACACTTGATTTGCTACAATCTTTAATTACTTTACCAATACCACAAGCGGGAGTTGTTTTTTTTCCTAAACAATCATGCGTGGAGATTCGTTACAGGAGTAGTTTTATAACTGCGCTGCGTAGTTCCACTAATTGTGTCAATACCTTGAGGTTTTCGAGGTGAATTGAATACTTATTGCTTGACATATCTATAACTGAAGTAAGAAAGAATCTCTGTATATCTTTGTTAATAAAGAGATATCACATCATAACGGTCGTCTGCGCGCAAACTACACGAAAAATGGGTAAACAAATAACCCATTTTAACAGAATTAGACTGGTAGCCTGAGAGTATGGCCTGATGTGCATAAAAATGGGATTTTTTATATGGCACCCGGACGTGCCATTGCAGATACTTTAGTATATTCAATATATCGATGTTTTCACTGAAAGACAGAAATGCAAGCTCTCTGTTCGGAATTCGACGCTGTTATGGGCTGTTTGTTTACCCGCTGTTCGTTGAGTTTGTGCGTACACTGCAAAAAATATAGGTTCTCTTTAGAACCAAAACTGGTTCTAATCTTGTCCCGGAGATGGAACCCGTTCTGTTTAAACAGTATTTATTTCAAATCAAATAAATTTATAAAGATTAACATTAAATATTAACAGAATTAAACATAAATTGAGAGGGTTTCAGCCGTAAGTTTAGAGCTTATGCGAGGTTGTCTCAAATCATTATTAAGCAAAGGAGATATGAACAGTTGGCATATCGAACCAGTTTTGGTTCTGTACAGAACCAAAACTGGTTCGATATGCCAACTGTTCATATCCCCTTTGTTTCAAAATGTTTGGCGACTGGGTTGAACAAGCTCCATGTTTACTGCTGAATCTACTCCATTTCATGTAATATTCTGTTAAAATTGAATGCTAATCTTGGTAAATGTATTTGATTTGAAATAAATACTGTTTAAACAGAACTGATTCCATCTCAGGGACAAGATTAGAACTAGTTTTGGTTCTAAAGAGAACCTATATTTTTTGCAGTGTAGAGGACCTTTGATATAACGCTCCCCGAGTTCCAATGTGTTCTATGTGCCTACTGGCACATAGAACACATTGGAACTCAGAGGACGATAATGTGTCTATTACTCACAAAGATATACAGATATTCTTTCGTCCCGCAGTTATAGATATTCCGATCAAGTATTAAATTCACCTTCAAAATATCAAGATATTGGTCCAATTAGTGGAACTGCGTGGTGTGATCATAAAACTACAGATGTGGTGAGTCTTCATTCAAAGTGAGAATGTCATCAAAGATTCGATCAAATCAAGTCTCGGTTGAGAAACATTTTATGCGATGATTCAAAGAAAATGAATGTTCATGTTATTTTTTAGATGAAATCATCTGGAAGATTTCAGTTGGTGGGAAAAAAGGAACCGTAGTTTCGCTTTTCGGGCAACTTAAATATTCCAGACGATTCAGTCTAAACATGGACTATAAACTATTCAAGGGTTCGGCTGGTTCCAGGCCATAACTGCATCGAATTCCTCACAGAATTAGACTGGTGGCTTGAGAGCTTGGTAGTTTACAATCACCTTCATAGTCACGATAATCGCATAAGTCCTTGTAAAAGCCACGGCAAAGTGTCATAACTTTTATACGGCACTGTCGATTGCCATGGCTAATTTCTAGGGCTTGTCAGACTTGCATGTTACTAAATTAGCAGCCACTTGTGACAGGTTCATTCCAATGCGAAGGTCTTTAATCATGTTTGTTACTGAACAATAGTTATCTGCCCTTCCATTGTTCGATGAGACACAGATTGTTTTTTGATTTTTTTTTTTTTTTTTTTTTTGGGGGGGGGGGGTCATACCCACCCCCTAGAATTCATACCCTTCTTCACATCTGCCCTACCTTCTGAAATGGCAGGCTCTATAGAATTATGAATGTATGTAACGGCACCCAATCCAAATTAACCACCGAATTCGCGCCCTCATTCACATCAGTCTGCCATACTTTATGAGATGGGATGGCATATAAAACTGTATGAACGCACGTACAGCTGCACTTGGTGATAAAAATATAGTTACGGCTGTATCAGTATGACCCAAGTCAATTGAACGAATGTCTAACCAAATTGGCACTTGACACTGTAACACGTAATTTAATTCGAGAATTACAGTTGTAAAGTTTTTTGCAACTACAAAACATGTAATTACAATAACATAAACCGTCGAGTTGTGTTTAAATATAATTGCAGCAAATTGTCCACCGATCAATATTTTCAATTCCATTAATTGCAAAAGCGTCCCTATATTCTTCGGAGGCATCTGAGTCCACAAATTTCATTTTGCTAAACTTATTAGCAGTTGAGGGCAGCAAGGACGGATGTGTACGGGAAGGGAGGGGAAGAGAGAGAGAAGAAGATATTTTTCTCTGCCTCTACCGAAATATATTGAGATATAACTGTAACTCCATTTATTCTTACAGTACAGTCGCCATAGACTGGTCGTAATTCACGCGTGGGCAATGATGTCCACGCATGCGTTTGCCAGGTAATACAAATCATCATCACCAAAATTTTAATTAATGAAGCAAACGGGTTGTACCCGGTGCTTCATTAATTACATTTTTGATGCTTATTCCTATAATTAGTGTTTGGAATACAATATTATTGAGTTCGTGGAAATATTGCCCACCCGTGGAAAGTCACCAGTCCACGGTGACAGTACTGTATATGGAGCAATCAGAATGAGATACATTGGTACAAATACGGAAATAGAGCCCAGAACGGTAACTGGATATGTGTGGTTGGGTTTCGCAACGGTATTGCCGTCTATCGCCGTGATCAGGCGTTTCGCTAAGGGAGTGGGATTAGAAGGAATGTGATCTTCTTGTCTACCCAGCCGCTATTGTTCTGGTAGAAGTGTGAAACTTTCCTTAATCAAAGAAATGCCGACTATAGTTTTCTTCAAATTAGTGGTTTGTTTAATTGGGAATTTAAGTGCAAATTCAGCGGGCTGGGTGAGTAGGAAAATGACAAAAACGAACAAAAAAACGTTTTCTGGAATGATATTGCCTTTGTGTACATTTACAGTGAGATGGGTCAGTCCAATATCAATATACAGGGAGGATAAAATAATAACTGCAGTCTGCAGCCAGACGGCTGCAGACTGCAGTTATGATTTTATCATCAATGCCTCCTGTATATACCTCTTATATTAACACAAAAATAGGACGAAATTATGCCTTGGACCGAAAAATCGGTCTTACGAGTTGAAAGGGTTAATAACTGAAAGAACATTAAATCAAATTCTTAACCCTTTACCCAACGCAGACGTTGGTAGGTAGAGGTGCAGGCTGCAAGCCGAGAGGTCCTCGGTTCGAATCCCACCTGCGGCAACCGCGTTGTGTCCTTGGGCAAGAAGACACAGGGTGCACTGTCTTCAACCAATGCTAACCCTGCTTGTGTGGAGTTAGTATGTTGGGGAGCTGACAGTTGCTCGCCGTTGCCGGGTACCCCGGCTTCCTCCACCCGTAAAACCCTTCGAGGTCATGATTAGCCATTGTGCAGAAATATGTGACCTTAAAACATCAATAAATAAATAAATAAATTTCCCGATTCGTAGAATTACCACACACAATCCGACAAGTTGGACTACTTCGAATTTTTTCAGAATACTCTACTTCTATCTATCTATGCAATAGTATTCGTCTACCAGACTATGTTCCTTTGTCTTCAGTAGGGTAGAATAGCCTATCAACTGGAACAGCTTCGCTTATTATTACTATATTTAGCTTTTCTGGTCTGTTCTTGTTAGTTCTGATCCTATTCCGAGTACTCTTGTTGTTTCATTTACCTAGATCACCCAATCAGTTCACTTTACTGGCGCTAACTAACCAATTGGATTGCTTGATTTCCCATAATCTGTATGCAGAGTTATCTCTCTTCGGTATAACAAAGTCCTATATCATTCCCGAAACCAATAAGCTATCGAACAGTTACTGAAAATTCATTGCTCGAGCGACTCGAAGCCCATCCAGGAAATGAGCTTTAGAGCAATTGCTCGAACGAGTGACTCCACATATTGCTCGAATGACTCGAAGCCCATTCAAATGTCCGTTCGGGTGATTCGCTCATACGACTCTTAGCCTCATTTCAGAAAAAAAGGGTGCCGAAGGCCATATGTTTTCGAAAAAGGGATTCCACAAATGGGATTTCAAAAAAGGAATTCCATAAGTGGGATTCCGTCTTACTTCGAGTGACTCGCACATACTGCTCGAACGACTCGAAGCCTATTATATCGAGCAAATGAGCTTTAGAGCAATTGCTCATTCGAGTGACTCGAACATACGACTCTTAGCTTCATTTCAGAAAAAGGGTGTGCCGAAGGCCATATGTTTTCGAAAAATGGATTCCACAAATTGGATTTCAAATTTGATTTCAAAAAAGGATTCCATAAGTGGGATTCCGTCTTACGTCGAGTAACTCGCACATACTGCTCGAACGACTCGAATCCCATCGAGCAAACTTAAATAAAAGAGCCCCTGATCTGCATTATCGATTTTTTCAAGAGTAATTTTTAGATTAAAATTATAATCTCTCCAGTATTCACGAGTTTGGTCCACCCATTACGTGTTCATCATCTGTATGAAACTAGTCTCCAAAAAATCCAGGAATCCCATTTTACGGAGTCGGATAGAAACCCCAATTATGGAATTCCTTTTTCAGAATCCCTTTTTGGAAAACGTGTGTGGCTATGAAATCCCTTTTTTCTGAAATGAGTCGAAGAGTGGTATGTGCGAGTCACCCGAACGAGCAATTGCTCTATGGCTCATTTGCTTGATGGGATACGAGTCGTTCGAGCAGTATGTGCGAGTCACTCGACCGAGCAATTGCTCTAAAGCTCATTTGCTCGATGGGCGTTCGAGCAATGACTTTTCAGTAACTGCTCGATGGCTTATAGGGGGAATTTGTGATAGGTATGTCCTGGGGTAGCATAGAAGGCTGGGCCATACAAGTAATAGTAGCCTTATGTAAGTATCCTATAACAGGTATCCTCAAATAATAATACAGTACCAGGCCATAGATATCCTCAAATACCGAAATGAGCCGAAGAGCAGTATCTGCGAGTCACTCGAACGAGCAATTGCTCTATGGCTCATTTTCTCGACGGGTTTCGAGTCGTTCGAGCAGTATGTGCGAGTTACTCGACCGAACAATTGCTCTAAAGCTCATTTATGGGCTTCGAGCAATAACTTTTCAGTAACTGCTCGATGGCTGATGGGGTGAATTTGGGATAGGTGTGTCCTGTGGTGGCCTAGAAGGCTGGGCCAAACAAGTAATAGTATCCTTATGTAAGTATCCTATAAAAGGTATCCCCAAATAGAAATACAATACCAGGCCATAGGTTTCCTCAAATACCGAAATGAGTCGAAGAGCAGTATCTGCGAGTCACTCGAACGAGCAATTGCTCTATGGCTCATTTGCTCGATGGGCTTCGAGTCGTTCGAGCAGTATGTGCGAGTCACTCGATCGAGCAATTGCTCTAAAGCTCATTTGCTCGATGGGATTCGAGTCGTTCGCGCAATGACTTGGCTTTAGGAATGATATTGGCCTTTGTTGTACACAAGGGAGATAACACTGCATACAGGTTACGGAAAAATGAAGCACTGGTGTTTATAAGACTTGGACGAGATAATCAGAGATAGTTTTGGACTGGATAGACTGTTAGTGTTAAAGTAGCATCTGCAATAGGCATAAAAAAGGGGGTTCTGGTAAAATCAGGTCTAGTAGCCCCTTTTAAATAGAACATACCTCCCAGAGATATATCGGTCCTATAGTATCACGTGTTATTTTTATATGCCCCAAAATAGGGGTTCGCTAGTCAGGTTTTGGTGGTTTGGGGTAGATTTGGTGGTTTGTTGAGGTTGTCCTGTCTATTTGGGTAATTCTACGAAGTATCCAAGCCAGAAAAATACTCCTATTCAATCGAACTCACCCCGGGTGTCACTCGGTACTATAGCACTACATGGACAAGCCGATGAAATTGGGAATCCGAAGTAAATAAAGTCGTTTTTGGTGAGTTGGAGGGATTGTTGGGTTTATTTGGGTAATTCTACGAATCCGAAAATTACTCGTATTCAATCGAACATACCCTCCGAACATACCCCTGTCCTATAAGAAGGTTTTAGGTACATAGCAACCACGTGCTACCATAGAAACCAAGATGGCGGCCTCCAAATGGGACGACAGGAACAAGTATCACCTTAACAACATGAGCTGTGCATGAGCACTCACAACACGTTCAATATGGGGATGACGTCACAACATGGCCGCTTACGCGGGCTATCATGACAACAAACATGACGTCACTAGATCACGTGACTATGACGTAATTTCCCCTCCGGCCAATGAGGGCCGAGCCATGCCTCTCTTACTACGTAACGGCCCAAACCGGCCACCGCTATTCAAAAAGCACCATTCAGTTTTCATTATTTTTTTTTCATTTTTTCATTTTTATCTCAAAAAGCATAGCTTATGACCCATCATTGGAACGAGCTCTTTGTGCTCGTTATAATGAGGGACACAGCTATGTTTTTGACGCAGATACTGAAAGGATTTAGTTATTCAAGAATTTTATTTGCAAGTGTCGACTGCTTGTCTGCTTTTCGTGTTATGTAAAGGGTTAAGATGTCTAAAGCTTCTTGCACGATTGACCAAAAGGTCAATTAACGATCGGTTAGTACGACCGAATTCCCACAATCTGTACCATAAAAGAGATAGGGGGAACGACAGTTACAAAATTGTATGCCTTCTATCGGGGTGTTATTACTCTCTTATAAGATAAATTGAAAGTGAAATTGTCCCTTTGCATAGAGGGAACTGTTTCAAAATCAAACGTTTTATCTCAATACAACTAAAGTCAGGGCGGCGGAACGATTTTCGAAGTTTTGGGGGGGGGGGGGGGGGCGAGTTGGATCGGGCGATGGATGGTCCGTCGGTATGACGGACCGACCATGATGGACCCGTCGTACGAAAATTTTAAATTCCAGGGTCCCAAAACCCCCATTTTCTATGAATCTGAGCGGATGTTTTGAGATTTTTCAGGTATATTTGAAAGATGTCACACTTTGAGAGCCGTTAAAAAACGTCGGTAAAGCATACACGTGAGGTCTTTTTATCACCTTTGGTAACGACCAAAGCTGATAAATAGACCTCACCTGTATGCTTTACCAGACGTTAACAGCAACTATACTGTCGGTGGATTATCTTGTCTGAGATGGATTTGGTACTTGCATGTCTATAAGATTACGATCTATTTCAGTTAACCGATTTTTTAACAGACTGTGTACATTTTAGCGTTTTCTGCCACTTACTGCAAAAAATGATCCGAAATCCATCGAAACTGACCAGTGAAGCCCCCCCCCCCCCCCCCCCCCCAGCCCCCCGGTTCCGCCGCCCCTGAATGTCATGTAGAAATAATGTGTTTGGGGACATTTTATTCCTTTGAATTTGAAGAAATAAAAATTTGTATTTGGCTAACAAAAAAATTGAGATCAAATAAAAAACTGAATAATCACAACCATGCCTCTATCTGTCTTCCTGATACAAATTTATAGATTTATATGATTTGACATTGGCCCTGGCGAAAGAGTTATTATATCTGGTGTCGGATTCAATTGCCTTGTAAATCAGAAAGATAATTCACGTGCCTCCTGACGTGTTGTCACGTTGCTGTTACATACACTTGATCGACCACTTCTGGATAAATCAGTTGAGGTTTATCCCTTTTGTCAGCATAAAGCGAAGAAAAAAGACATCGATCTTGCTCAATTTCGGCGCAGTTATATACAAGAAAGCTCAGAATGGGGTTACAATGAAGTTAACCCTAAATGTATTCCCTTTCATTTCAAAATATACTGTTCAAAAAAAGAAACGCAAAACGGGTTTTCTGTGATGACGTACTTTCCCGCGTTATGGGATAATGAGATAGAGAACGAAGTCAATTCATAACCAAAGTTTTAATGGATGAATGAAGCACCACACATGGAGACGTTTCAGGCGTTAACGTCACCAGTTGACGTCATCCAAACTCAATATCTAGTGTGACCGCCATTTGAGTCCAAAACTGCTTGGTACCTTCTGTTCATTGAAGCAATCAAATTCCGGATGGAATCTTGGGGTATGGTGTCCCACGTTTCCTGCAACGCTTGCGCCAACTACGGTAACGTCTGAGGTTGTAGTTGACGTTGTCGCACAAGTCGATCCATTTGATCCCATAGATGTTCGATCGGCTTCAAATCTGGCGATGTGGAGGGCCTGGGCAGGACTTCGACGTGTTATCCTGTAGATAAGCTGTCGTGAGCCTCGCTGTGTATGGTCGGGAGTTGTCGTGCTGGGAAAAGACGTTGGCATTCTGCATAATGAGGAGCACGTGTGGATGCAAAATCGCATCTCTGTACCTCTGCGCCGTCAAGTTACCCTCAACATGGACGAGGTTCGTTCTACCAGTGTGTGAGATAGCTGCCCACATCATAACGCTACCGCTACCAAATCTGTCCATCTCCAGAAAGCGCAAAACGTTCTCCACGACGTCTGTACACACGGCATCGTCCATCAACTCGGTGAAGAAGGAAACGTGACTCGTCACTGAACCATACCTTTCTCCATCTCTGATGAGACCATGCCCTTTGCATCTGACACCATTGAAGTCGCCGTCGACGATGCTGCGCCGTCAAAATGACTCCACGACTGGTCGTCTAGCACGCAGACCTGCCTCGCGTAGACGGTTGCGAACGGTCTGATCTGAAATCCTCCACCGACCTGGTAGCGTTGACGCTTTAGAGGTCGTTGTGGTTGTTCTCTCCCGCAAATGACGTAACGGATGTATCGATCTTGAGCTGGAGTGGTCACTCAGGGTCTAGGCCCTGCGTTGTCCCCTGGATTTGGTAGCGGTTCCACAGACGTGTGATGGTGCTCGGCGAGACATTGAATACTCTCCTTATATTCGAAGTTGATTCACCTGTTTCCAAGCGGCCAATGGCATTATTTCTCTGAGCTTCGGTCAAATGCGGCATTTTGCATGAGCAATATCCCTTTAACACTGTGCGAATTCCGATCGATTTCCACGTCGCTCTGCTTGCCTGCTCGGGGCGTGCAACTTCACGGTGTCCGAAATTATTCCCCATTGTCCAAAGTGTTACATAATGTTTAGACCATCACGATATGTCGTTAACCATATCTACAGCCACACTTCATCACCATACACTCCAAAATTTGCCATGTTATCGTGACTACACCCGTTTTGCGTTTCTTTTTCTTTTTTGATCAGTATATATACGCGATAAAATATAGTCCAAGGTCTAGTTGAGATAGATTCTTAGAAAAAAACAAAACATTTAGCGACGTATACGGAGTACCTTAGATGAAGGCGACAACGCTCGTACAATCGCTATTTACATTTTTATTCACCGAGGTTGGTGTTTTCAACGTGATTTGTCCCGTCCACGCGAACTGATTCTAATCCTCTCCAATAACAAATGCTACACGGAAATAACGACTCGAAAATGATCATGGGGGGGGGGGGGATTCAAGACATATATCTTGTGAATAAAACGTACAAAACGCTGTCAGCTAAGGAACTGTCTTTGAATTGCGCATTCTAGGACTTTGCGAGTCTCAAATTTTCGGTCGAATCGAATCCTGAATCGAATCAGGCAGAAGATTTCGAATCAGATCGAAAACCAAATGGAATCGTACCACAGTTCAGGTGGTTTTATATTGCCCCTTCTTACAACTATAAATATTGTCAATCTCCTCTCAAGAAGTATTGTATGCAACGGCGATTCGTCGGTTTTCGCAAACCAATCCAAAAAAAAAGAAATGTTCACACCCAGCTGAATGGTTCAGGTGGACAGTTATCTCCCATCATCGACTATCAGAACCCACCAGCTAATTGCTTCACAGATAATCGGCCAAGGCGTGAGAAAAGTAATCAGATTGTACAGAATTTTGGACATCAAAGGAACAAAAGACAAGACTTGGGTCTGATAGATATTTTTACCAGAGATTAGACACAAGATGCTATTTTTTCGAATTGATGCGCTTCCCAGTCACCTGTCAAACCAAAACGCGTACACAAATTACCAAAAGTCAATAGAAACACTGCTTTTAAACAGTTTTAGCATGACTGCACAGGAGAAAATAATACTTTTCATGAATGACAGGGGAACAAAACTCAGATGGTAAACTGGCAACATTCAACAATCATTATAAACAAAATACAATTATCTTCCAGTTTCAGATGACATGCTCTTCCATTATATAACTTTTGAACATTTTATTTAATCTTGGGAATTATAAAACTTTCCCATCTCCGTAATGCTAATTTACAATCTCTAAAACGACAATTTCAGAGGCGCTAACCAAACTGTTTTCCACTAATTTGAAGATGAAAGCTGGCCATGCCAGAACGGAATCAAAGTAGTTTCAGAACCAACAGCCCCTTTAACTTTTCTTCTAGCATCAGGTCTCCTGACTAGGAGACGTGATGCTAGAAGAAGAGTTCAAGAGGAGACATTTTTGTAGGATTTTGCGAACATCTCAACGAGTCAAAAACTTCGAAATCGGCTCGACTGTAATCGAATGGAATCAAAATATCGAAACGATTCCGTATCTAATTTAAAGGGTTAGGAAGGCCCCTGCGCATCCTCCCATTACATCATCTCGAATAACTTACAATAACTTACAATCGCGTAATCACATCTCTAGATTCTGTAGACCTTTCAAAAAGAAAACTTTGGAGACAAACACGTGACTAGATTGAACAGGGCCCCCATCTGTGCCATCCAAACTTCTTTTCTGCGGTATCGTGTTGAAAGATTCTATATATACATCGTGGATGATTGTCAGTTGGAAATGTTTCCTCTGCGTTTGGAGTGTGTAGTCGTTTCTTTGAAACCAATGCATTCGAATAACCTACATGTTTGTGCGTAATCATGTTGGTTGCCAATGCCACTGCCAAACAGTATGTCTTCAAGAACATAACATTAGCCTCCATGCTTTTCACTTTACATGTTATTTGGCGCATAAAATTCCTCTATTGATTTATCTAATTCGTTTGGGAAAGTTAAGAAAAAAGTTGACCAGGCCGTTTTTGAATGCATCCCCCCACCCCCACGCACACACCCTTAATAACTTCTCTGTAACAACTCGTTTTACCATCTCGGCGTCCGATGTTTGCCCTATTGTCAACTCCACTTAAAATTATTTATTTATTTATTTATTTATTTATTTATTTATTTATTTATTAAGGTTTAACGACACTTTAACAGTCAAGGCCATATCGCGTCGGTGACAGTTTTACGGGTGGAGGAAGCCGGAGTACCCGGAGAGAACCACCGAGCAGCTACCAGCTCCCCAACATCGTAATTCCGCACTGCAGCACAGGCAGGTTGAAGACTGGTTGAAGACATGCGCACCATCGACGTGCAGTACGCCTTAGTTCACGTCGTCATCGTGCCCCCGTGTGGACAATCGGGTTTAAGTGCCTTGCCCAAGGACACAACGCGGCAGTCCGAGTCACTCAGACGTCACCCATCCAAGGACTGACCGGGCTCGACGTTGCTTAACTTCGGTGATCTGACGAGAACCGGTTACCGCAACACCACCACGCCCCATCATGAACGGATTTAGCGAAGAGATTTCCGTTGCATGAATTAAGCACTTTTCTGGTTAACATTAAAAAGTCAGGGTGTCTTATTTCGAAACGGTTGTACACAAAAAGTTCGTTTTGAATAGGATTTGTAAGGCAATAAACTATTTCAACATTCAGCATTATTTCGATAAAAATTCCTAAAATTTCATGATTAACAGTGTTGTTTATTACTCGCGGTCTGTTAAGTAAACATGTGAAGTAGTTTCTTTTTTTCATTTTGTCTTGAATTTGAAGTGTTACGATCTGTTTTGAGTTTCAACAAAATGATCGGTGCACTGATTGCAACAGTAATGGCACTGGTTATCAGAATGGTCTCCTTTCTGGACATCAGACTTGCCAAGACATTTGTTTATGAAAAAAAAGTACTGATGCATCCGATCAATTTGGCCTGCATGTCACGATATCAAAGGCAAAGTTCGTAGTCTCTCTCTCTCTCTCTCTCTCTCTCTCTCTCTCTCTCTCTCTCTTCGTTAAATGCACAGCGTAGAAATTTAAATGAAACAGCCAATATTTATGCACACCGTGTTGAGAGGGTTGAACACAATTGGTTATTTATCGGGCACATCTGTCACTCTCTGAATGTTCCATTGATATATGACAGCCCTACCTGTAGGGATAATGAGAGACTTCACTTTAATTAATGAGTGTGGAGATGCAAGTTGCAGGGGCGTTGTTTAGTATTGGTTGTAAAACACCTTTCTGAGCAGTTCCACACAATCATCAAAACAGTTAAAGTAAGTGTGGCTACGTAATAGCCTAAAAGACGTGTTTATGTCCATTACAAGGCGGTTTTCTTATTTTTTTGCGTTTTTTCCTCACCCGACAAGGAATGAGGGTGGAAGGGCGGGTGGTCTGCATTGTTTTTCCAGACTCGAGGCGTGGGTGGATAGGAGGTTCAGATCTAGAAAAGGCCAGCAATACATTTTTTTCCATCACTTATATTCACTTAATTCTGGTCTGTGTTATTCTTATATACTGCGCAAAAAGCAGGGGAGGGGGGGAGGGGGGGAGGGGCAGGAAGAAACTGCAGACACAAGGTGGAAATTTTTGTTTTCCAACTTTTCAGCACCCACCCGCCCTCGCAGGCAATTTTTTCCATCAAAATCTTGACGCCCACTCCCTTCTAGAGACATTTCAGAGTGCCTCTCACAAGGCCCAATAAGGGTTGTCATTAACTGAGGCCAACCTCAGAACACCAAATAATGGGCGTTGTTAATTTGATACCAAGTTTTGTCACAGTTATGGTCTTTGTAATGTCAAGAGATGGTCAATGAAAGTGTCAATGGCACTGTATTTTATCTGGTCTGTGTGTTTAGTTTGATGAAAAGGATAATGTTCAATGTTTATGATATGAAAGGATTATGAAATAAGACAAGAATTGTGATAATTGGGAATATGTTAATTTCTGTTCCCCGTATGGTATGTTTATAATAAAAATAATATGAGGTGTACACTGTACTAGAGAGCTGAGGGGTGGGATAATATGACTTCTCAGTTAATGTATGTGGCCCTCACAGTTAACTTATGTCAACGAAAGTTACCAAGTTACAGTGAAATTATTCCAAAACGAGTCATCCTATCAAGTTACATTGAAATCCCTTCATAAATATGGCCTGTAGGCTGTGCTAAAGGTTTTCGGGCTTCAGGCCTGTGAAGCCATGACGGTAGGCCGATTGCAACGAAAAGGGGACGTCCTCATCTCGACATTATACTGAGTCATTCTACTAAGTTATAGTGAAATCCCTTCACAAATACGGCTTGTAGTCTGTACTAAAGTTTTTCGGGTTTTGGGCTCAGGAAGCCATCATGGTTGAATGATCGCGACCAAAAGGGGGCGTTGTCATCTGGGCATCATCTGGAGTGATCCTACGAAGTTACAGTGAAATCCCTTCATAAATATGACCTGTAGACTGTGCTCAAGGTTTTCAGGCTTCGGGCCCCTGAAGCCGTCAAATTTGACCAATCACTACCAAAAGAGGACGTCATCATTTAGGCATTACATAGAGTCAACCTAACAAGTTACAATGAAATTCTTCCATAAATACAACCTATAGACTATGCTAAAGGTTTTGGGGTTTTGGGCTTGGGCAGCCATCAAGGCTGAATGATCGGTACCAACAGGGGACGTTCTCATCTAGACATTATTTGGCGTCATCCGACCAAGTTACAATGAAATCCCTTCATAAATATGGCCTGTAGACCGAGCTAAAGGTTTTCGGGCTTCGGGCCTCTGTAGCCGTCACAGTTGCCCAATTGCATCCAAAAGGGGACGTTCTCCTCTAGACATTACATGAAATCAACTTACCAAGTTACAATGAAATCCCTTCATAAATATGACCAGCAGAGTGTGCTAAAGGTTGTTGGGCTTTGGGCTCGGGCAGCCATCATGGTTGAATGATCGCAACCAAAAGGGGACATTCTCATCTGGGCATCATCTGGAGTGATCCTACGAAGTTACAGTGAAATCCCTTCATAAATATGACCTGTAGACTGTGCTCAAGGTTTTCGGGCTTCGGGCCCCTGTAGCCGTCACAGTTGACCAATCACGACCAAATGGGATGTCATCATCTAGGCATTATATGGGGTCAACCTAACAAGTTACAATGAAATTCTTCCATAAATACGACCTATAGACTACGCTAAAAGGTTTTTGGGTTCGGGCATCCATCAAGGCTGAATGATCGCGACCAAAAGGGGGTGTTCTCATCTAGACATTATTTGGAGTCATCCTACCAAGGTACAATTAAATCCCTTCATAAATATGACCTGTAGACTGTGCTAAAGGTTTTCGAGCTTCCGGCCCCTGTAGCCGTCACAGTTGCCCAATCGTGTCCAAAAGGGGATGTTCTCATCTAGACATTATATGAAGTCAACCTACCAAGTTACAATAAAATCCCTTCATAAATATGACCTGAAGACTGTGCTAAAGGTTTTTGGGCTCGGGCAGCCATCATGGCTGACTGATCTCAACCAAAAGGGGACATTCTCATCTGGGCATCATCTGGAGTGATCCTACGAAGTTACAATTAAATCCCTTCATAAATATGACTTGTAGACTGTGCTCAAGGTTTTCGGGCTTCGGGCACCTGTGGCCATCACAGCTGACCAATCACGACCAAAAGGGGGTGTCATCATCTAGGCATTATATGGAGTCAATCTAACAAGATACAATGAAATCCTTCCATAAATACGACCTAAAGACTATGCTAAAGGTTTTTGGGCTCGGGCAGCCATCGTGGTTGAATGATCGCAACTTTGTCAAGTTAAGCTAAAAACGAAATTTGGTGAGTTTCATTTTCATCAGATTCTAGCTGAAAAAATTGATTAATTTCCACGATAACGAAGAATGTGACATAGTACAGCAGAACACCAATCTTCCTTGTAACGTCAGGTACTATAAGGTGGATTTCAAATAAAAGCAATTAGTAGTCACTTTCCCCTATTTTTTTAAATTTACCTCGATTGGAACATGAGGAAGAAAACACCACATTTACTGTAGCAGTTGTTCCAGTACATTAAAACTACTTTTCAGTTTCCTTCCATTTAAGCTCTTTTTTATTTATCTGTCTCAGTATTGAACCATGAAACTGTAAGTTTTTTTCTGACATCTGCAGTTTTCAAAAATAATCAGAAATAATTCAAATTATTATCAAATGGTCTACTAAAGTACTCCGGGTATGCTCCATTCAAATTGTCAACATCTGACTTTTGTTTTTGATTCATGTTACACAGGATTGCAACCTCATTTCTGTTGTTTTTCATTAACCTTTACCTAACATGAAAAGCAGACAACACTTGCAAAAAAGATTCTTGAATAACTATTTTTTTTCATTTTTGTCTCAAAAACATAGGCTATGACTCCTCATTGGAACGAGCTCAACGAGCTCGTTCCAACGAGGGGTCATAACCTATGTTTTTGAGACAAAAAATGAAAAAATAATGAAAATTAATTGGCAATATTTGAGAATGGCGGTGGCCGGTTTTTGCCGTTACTTTGGGTAAAGGGTTAATCAGATTCATTAAATATACAGTTTTGTTTTTTTTTTCACTCAGAAAATTGTTTGTATTCCTGTGCCTTCCTCAAGAACACTTAACAGAGTGACAGAAGCCAGACATGTTCAAATCTTACATCATTTCCAGGGGTCGCGGTGGCTGAATGGTAGACTGTTGCTATAGGTCCCGAGTTCGAGCCCCGTCTGGGACAACCCGCTTTGTGTCCTTGGGCAAGGCACTTTATCCCGGTTGCCCACATGGGACACGATGATGCCGTGTACTAAGGCGTACTGCACGTCGATGGTGCACATGTCTTCAACCACTGTATCCCTGCTTGAGCGGAACTTGAACAGAGTTAGAATGTTGAGGAGCTGACAGTTGCTCGTCGATGTTCGGTGGTTCTCTCCGGGTACTCCGACTTCCTCCACCCGTAAAACTGTCACGGTCACGATTAGCCATTGTGCATAAGTATGTGACCTTAAACACCAATAAATAATAAATAATTCATCATTTCCAAATGGTCTTTCTTGTTGCAAACAAGTAAAATCCAGTATGTTAACAGTAAAACTGCTCCAATAAATTGAAATGTGAACATCAAAATTCATTATAAATTACGATTCAGTTTTGAATTGTGTCAGGCCTGGAAATAACCCACGAACGATCGTTTAGATTACGTGTAGGTTAAGTCAGTAGTATATCTCGTACGTTTCATCCCAAGATTGGGGGACCCCGTCGGGGACCCCGCTAGTGACGTCATGTAACGTGACCCAGTGGCGCCATGTTGTGTTGTGACATGAGTCACTCCTTTGAGCAATTGCTCTATAGCTCATTTGCACGATAGGATTCGAGTCGTTCAAGCAATGACCTTTCAGTAATTGCTCGATAGCTTATAAGGGGAATTTGGGATAGGTATGTCATGGGTTTGCCTAGAAGGCTGGGCCAAACAGGTAATAGTATCCTCAGATAAGTATCCTATAAAAGGTATCCTCGAAAGGTATCCTCAAATAATATAATACCAGGCCATAGGTATCCTCAAATACCAAAATATGCCTATGTGCTAGTGCACAATATGTCACAATGTGCATTCTCACATAAGCACACATCGGCACACCCAGCATGTGCCTATGTGCTACCTGTAATGTGTACACATGACATAAACATGTCTAGGGTCGTCGGAATATTTGTGGAACAAGGTAGTAATAGCACATGACTGCAAGGATGTTTGAAGACTATAGAATTGGATGACTACACTAGAGCCAAATCATATGACAGATAGTCGTAGACAAAATGGAAGACGTTGGTAAGACTACCAGTATAGGAGCTAGGAGCCATATAGGAACTAGGAGCCACATAGGAGATGTATAGGAACCCGGTTATAGGTATCCTCAAATACCCGTATTTGTATGTGTGCTAGTGCGCAAAGAGTCAAATTGTGCATTTTCACATGGGCACATATCGGCACATCCAGCATGTGCCTATGTGCTACATGTAATGTGTACACATGACATAATAAACACATCTAGAGAAGTCAGAATACTTTATGAGTAGATGGGGGAAGTCACAACATTGCTTGTAGATAAATAGGTAGAACCCGAGGATTCTACATGAATTCAAGCCAAATAAACAATTATCGGATTGTTTCTGGCAATTGGATGAACCCTAGTTCAATCGAACTTAACCCCAGTCGGCCTATCGGTCCTATAGCAGTACATTCTACTATTATAAGCCCAAAATGGTTTTTCGCCAAGTCCGTTTCGCTGATTTGGAAGGATTGTCGAGTTGTTTGTGGTAATTCTACGAATCGGGGAACTACTCTTGTACAAAGGAACATCCCCTCCAAACATAGCCCTGTCCTATTAAAAGGTTTTAGGTCATATAGCAACCACGCTACCATAAAAACCAAGATGGCTGCCTCCAGTATACAAAATGGACGACGGAAACATATATCACCCTAACAACACGCGCTGCGCATGCGCACTAACATCACGCATCAAAATGATGATGACGTCACAAGATGGCCGCTTACGCGGGTTACCATGACAACACAACATGGCGCCACTGGGTCACGTGACATGACGTCACTTCCGGGATCCCCGACCGGGGTCACCCAACCTTGGGGGGAAACATACGAGACATTCTACCTGAGTCAATTGTAAAATAACGAAGTACAGACAAAATAGTCCAACATAAATTAATTTCCTGTTAATCCCGCATATTTTGCCAATCAGATTTGGCACTCTTTCGCAACTAACCCGACACGATGGTTGTGCATTGCATTCACATATGAATAGTTTACTCCCGCCAATATTAATAGCAATGACTAAAAGCAAGATCACACGTCACAGGTTACGATGTAAGTTCTTTTTGTCCAGGCTTTGTAAGCATCATCGTATGGAGATATTAGATCTCTATATATATGACGACGAACACGTACTATCATGCCTTCTGGTTGCTCATAAAGAATCCTGATGTTTACAATATGGTCATGTGCATGAAACATGGAAAGACGAAAACATTTGGGGGCAGCAATTTTTAAGGACGTGAAGTGATTCTGAATGGGCTAGAATAAAATGAGTGCTGTTTGTTTGGACGTATAGAACTGTTATAATTATTTGATGCGATGTAAAGGGTGAACTTATGTGCCACATTGGGGTCACGTTCTTTAACTGGTAGAGTGCTGGAAGCCCACCCACATTTGGGCTTTATTCTCAAGGGTAGATACCGCGACTCAAAGGCTTCATATTCAGTTAGATGTGCTGCATATTATCTTCCAAGTGAAATTATTTATTCTGTAAGGATTTGTCTTGCTACATTTTATGGGAGAGTGCCAAGGCACTCTCTCATAATTTAAAAAGGCAAATAAGACTTGTCAACAAATTCAATTAACTATAATTTATTTAGCATTCTGTAGAGTTGGACAGAAACAATTCCTGTAGCCGTGGTTTTGTGTCGGTTTTTCAAACTTTTAGTCTGACTGTCGGGGCACAGAGCACTTGGCTTTCTGGTGCTTGTTGGCACAAATGTCAAAATTCCGCTGGTGGCACGCATGGGTTAAATAGGCTATGACAGGTGGGACAGTTAACATCTATCATTAATCATCTGGGATAGTTGTACGTCTTTCATAACAATATAACCCACTTTATGGATGTAAAAGTAATGCAGAGTACCTGATATGTGACAGAAATGTTATAAGACCCATGGTTGGGTGACGATTTGTGCTCTGTTTAATAGCTCTTGTATATGCGAGATACTTGCAGCTCAGCTGGCATACCTATGGCAATGAATCAAATTTGATCGTATTATTTTACTTCCAGGAGATGTGTTATAAAAAGCATACGACTGAAACAGACCAATTGCGTCTTGGTTATCTTCTATTTTCAGTTTTGGGTGCTGGGCCCCAAAAGTTCGAGCGGAAAATGTTGCACGGAGAAGATGCAACTCAAGGTTGGAAAAAAATGGGCCGCGTGTCTGCATATTTTTTCCTGCCCTTTCCCTGACTCGGATGAAAATCTTGTTTCTAAAATTTATCAAGCAGAGGTTCTTGACAGGCCCGCACCTCTGAAAGGTAATCTGACCTCTCGGAATGGGGTGGGGAGCATGATATTATTAATTTTTATTATTGGCTTTTATTATTATTTTCTTATATTAATACATTTTTTTTTAATTTTTGGGGAAAAGCGAATAAAGAGATAAAAAAAAAACGTTCATTACAAGCTCGCTTCACTTTTGGTAACTTTTCTTGATTTTATCGCCTCATCCCCACGTATTAACTCTGTTTTCTGCCACGCCCATTTTTTAATATATGGATAACTTACATATATATGGTTTGACGTGAGGAGGTTTTGTAAATTTATAACACAGTTGTCGCACCATCACCTGATTAATTGTTGGAAAGATCTCTCTGAGATCTTTCCAACAATTTATCAGATTATAGTGTTAATCGCATAGCAGAACGTGCAGAGCACAAGAATAAAATTCACCAGTATTGTTTCCATCGGTAGGAGAGAGATTAAAAGATGATGTTTCACCATCTAATTAGAAATTGTTTTAATGGATGGCGAAAGGTGCCGTCTCTTTGGTTGTAATTGGTAATTAACTATGAGGCGTGGGTTCCTGGGTATGTAAATATTTATAAAAAAAACTTGAAATTACTGAAACAGAAAAAACTGAAACATGTCGGGGAAAAATCAAACTGGTCATACAAACCAATCCTTAACTTTTGACTTGAAACAACAAGAAGACGAGTATCGTAAAATATTCCTTTGAATAAATTATTACCTGAAAAAACATATCCTTATGTCCATTTGTTAGAAAGTGCTCGACAAGCCCACCACAAAGAAGGATCATACGCTATGCCGTGGAAGCGAAAATCGAAAACATAATAAACCATTTAACCCTCGTCGAGCTTGTTCCAAGGAGGGGGTTACATGATATAGTTTTGTTGAAACTTTTTGAAAAATTGGGTTTTTTTCAACTACTGAATTCGCATATAACTTGAGCGGATGTGGCAGATTCGTTATAGGTAAAGGGCTAATGGCGCTTTTTTACCAGCGCTAATCGTACATGGTTGTTATGTGGGGTTAAGGATTATTTTATAAATATATAATATACCCATAGTGGCTTGGTGTACCAAATGTCCACCACAAGTGGTGAAGTGGTGTTAACCACGAGTGGTAAACATCTGGTACACCAAGCTACTTTGGGTATATTTTATTTATACTATGCATGATCGTTAAGATTATTAAGAGTCGCTATTATTTTTTCTCGATTTTACTGAGCAGCATCCGTACATAAGTGCGAATTTGTTTTTGTTTATATGAGCATCGGTGGGCGGTACTTCGCTGTCAATTATATCACCAAAAAGAAATAGAAAAAGAAACAGGGCCCTTTTCATTTTAATAACATAATAACATACTATTTCGAGTTATGGATGCTTTATTAACATAAGACAATGCATGTTTGTTAATTTTTGGTACACTCATTTAAAAACGTAATAAATAATTGCCACTTTCATTTCCCTCCAGGTGACCAGAAAATGCTAACTTGCTTTATCTGTACTGCATATGCTTCAGTTTTGTGTACCTGCCATGTATTTTGGAAATTTTAGACTGGCGTTGGTGACGGCTCCTTATGAGCCTTTGCGTTCTGCCGAATCCTTTTTCCTGAAATTTGTTCATATTTATTGTTTAATTCTTTTTGTAATATGTTGTCTTCATGGTTACCTGGAAATAAAATATTCTTTAACCTAAAGGTGATACATATTCTTTGTTGTCAGGTCAGAAATGTCAAGTTGGTGATGTATGAAATGACGATAGTGTAAAAATACCTTGTCACGGTACTGTGGGAAAAGTTCAAAACAGAATATTTACAGATTTGCTCATGTTTCTGTACAATACATGCGAATTCTAATGTCTCTTACTCTTTTAGCTTCGAAAACCTGTTTCGGGACCAGGGCAATGGAGGCTTCTCATTTTATGACATCGTCTCTTTATATGTCAGATTAGTGTATTTCATGGACGCCAGCTGCCTAATCAATAAGCCTGCATATTAAAAGATTACAGTCACTGTTCAGTTTTGGATTGAATACCGGTAGACCCCGCCTCCCACCCCCCTCCACACACACACGCTCGATACCATATACGCACATGGCGAAGAGGCGAATTCAGAAGTGGGAAGACCAGTCGCACGTCTCCTCTATAAAACTGTCCACTTGATTTAACCCTTTACCTAACGTAACGGCCAAAACCGGCCAGCGCTATTCTCAAAAATCGCTAATTAATTTTCATTATTTTTTTCATTTTTTGTCTCAAAAACATAGGTTATGACCCCTCGTTGGAACGAGCTCGTCGAGCTCGTTCCAACGAGGGGTCATAACCTATGTTTTTGAGACAAAAAATGAAAAAAATTAGTTATTCAAGAATTATTTTTGCAGGTGTCGTCTGCTTTACAGGTCAGGTAAAGGGTTAACCCTTTCATACTTTTGTACGTGTTATTACGTACGAAATCAAACAGCACGCTGATACTTTGTGGTCATTTGTTTTGTTATTATTTTTCGAATTTTTAAAGTTTTAACCTCAAATTCCTATTGTCTCCCGAATAGTGCTCAGTGATAACCGTTGAGCCAAATGTTATCGCAGTTTATAATACTAATATAATCCTGCTGTCAAGACTTCTTAACTGGTTGAGTGCTAGAAGCAACTATCAGGGTTTTCAAAAAATGAGGATACCAGAGCAAAGGCCAACACTCTCCTTGCTTATATTTCGTATTCAGTCAAACACAAATAGTATCTTGTTATATAAATTTTGTTTTATTACAAATTATTGGAGAGTACCTGTGGGCATTCTTCGATAATTTGTAATAAAACAAGTTTTGAATAACAAATTCAGACCACAAAAAATAATCTAGCCCTCAACCAGATAATCACTAATGTGAAAAATATCATGTTATTGGTACTTTCCGACGTTTGACGTCGCATTTTGAAAAAACGTTGAAGAAACTGAATTCGCAGTGACGTTTGAAGTTTGAACGTCAGGATAATTAAAGTCTCAAAAGGTTAATTAGTGCACACATGTGGCAAAAAAAACAAGTAGTCTGCTTTTTGTTTTTAAATAATAAATCACATCATAATCTCCGTATTTATTTCAACAAACGTTTGGTCCAGACATCCCCCAATGCTAATACTTCATATGTAAGTAAAAATCAACGAGGGGCGTGATGGCTCCTTGTCTGGAGTATTGGCATTTAGATCGAAAGGTCGTGGGTTCGATCCTGACCCATCGCCAGATGCCATGGCCAACTTTTATCTTCAAATTAATGGAAAAGCGGTCTGGTTATTTCCCCTGAAATTGTCGTTTTGGGGATTGGAAATTAGCATTATAGAGATGGGAAAGTTTTACAATTCCTAAGATTAAATAAAACGTTCGAAAGTTGCATTATAGAAGCGCGTGACATCTGAAAGTTAAATGTATTGTCTTTATAGTGATTGTTGAATTGTTGCCAGTTTACCATCTGAGTTTTGTTCCCATGTCATTTATAAAAGGTACTGTTTTTTTCCAATGCAATCATGCTAAAAATGTTTAAAAACAGTGTTTCTATTTACTTTTGGCTATCTATGTACGCTTTGTGGTTTGACAGATGACTGGAAAGCGCATCAATTCGGAAAATATGATCTTATGTCCACTGTCTGGTAAAAAGATCTGTCAGACACAAGTCTTGACTTTTGTTCTTTTGATGTCAAAAATTCTGTAAAATCTGATTATGTTTCTCACACCTTGGCCGATCATGTGTGAAGAAATTCTCTGGTGGGTTTTGTGTTAGTACGCTACGGGGTCCGTCATATACTCGCCGCTGCCCCGTGGTGCTCCGTGCTCTCGGGCTTTCTCTACACGTATATATGTCTTTCTGACACAATATTATCCTGGCATTTTAAAGCGTAAAAGATCAATAAATAAATAAAAGTTCATGAATACACCTGATAGATCCCTATAAACAAATACAGCGGTATACAAGTGATTGCCGTAAAATACCCTTGTACACCAGGCTCGTAGCCTGGTTTGCCAATGCTGTTTTGGAACAATATCATCATCTACCTCTCAGTCCACCAGTATAATTCGGTTCGGAATTCGACGCTGTTATGGGCTGTTTATTTACTCATTTTTCGTGTAGTTCGCGCGCAGACGACTGTTGATACAATGCGATGTCTCTTTACGCACAAAGATTTCAGATACTCTTTCGCGCAATAGGTATAGATATTTCAATCAATGAGTATTTAATTTCTAATTTCTAAAATTTATAATGTTAACATCTAGAATCCACCGCGGTGCTCTCTGACATACATTATTACCCCGTATCACAGGTGTTCACACCCTTTGTTCATTCTATGATATTCTCAGCTCAACTCAACGGAGCATACTGCCGGTGCTCCACAGACGGGCACACAAGGCAAGCACCTCAACAGGTCCCTATTTTAGACCTACAGTACGGCGAGGATTGCGTAGTACTGGTGAACATTCCCAACGTCCACAGCTGGCATGTGATGCAACGTCGCAGAATCACACATTTAAACTTCGCCGATCGCACATCAGCCACTACTACGGAAAGCACCCGAGTCAATCGCCGAATGGTCACCCATCCAAGGATTAACCCGGCTCGACGTTGCTTAACTTCGGTGATCTAATGAGAACCGGTCTAGCTTCGCCAGTGCTCCCCATTCACATTGAAAACGTCAAGATATTAACAAAATTAGTGGAACTGCGCAGCGTAATCATAAAGCTACAGCTGTGGTGGGTTTTCATTCATAATGGTAAATTATATGAGATTCGGTTAAATCCTGTCCGCATTGAGAAACAACTTGCGTTCATTCAAAGAATGTTAACGGTTATCAAAGTTTTTAGATTCAATTGGATGGCATATTTCACTTCGTCGAAAAAGCGAACCATAGGTTCTCTTTTTCGTCCAACCGATCTATTCCAGCCGATTGCATCTAAATATCTAGGCCATGGACTATTTCACCCTAAACTGGTTCCAAGTCATAACAGCGTCAAATTCCTTACAAACTTAGACTGGTGGCCCGAGAACGTGTATTATGGTATGCTGGGAGCGCGGTGGCGGTGGTTACGGCATTGAACTTCAAACCGAGAGGTCCACGGTTCGAGAAGGGGTACATGCCTTGTGTCCTTGGGCAAGGCACTTAATTCCAATTGCCCACGAGGGGGCACGGTTGCACTGTGTACTAAGGCGATTGCAGGTTGATGGTGAACCTGTCATCAATCAATGCTAACCCTGCTTGTGTGGAGTTAGTACTGTCAGAGCAAAGCCAGCCTAAATATAGGGGCAAGGGGCCTCATATATAAAGATATTGTAAGTTCAAAAGATATTCCGCATCAAGGCGAAAAACCTACGTGAATTGCACTTCTCTGTGAAGCTGGGCATGGAAGAAACACACGTGGTGTATATCCAGCTTCAGCGCAGGGACCCAGGGGAGAAACGGTATGTTAGATAAGGTCTAATCTCATTTAAGTTATACAGTAGTCGCGAGTCTTACGAGAGGTAATCGGTTGGTGGCAGGATATCGTCACGGCCAATTGAGAAACGAGATTATAGAAGATAGGAATGTCTGTCGTGTCGTCACCTGATCATTAATATAGCAATGAGCGGCAGGAACGAATCGGTTCTCTCGACAAGTGAAATCACCGTTAAGTCACGCGCGAGATGACTTGTATTGATTCTGCCTCGATATACGTCATCTCCCACCGTTTTGGCAGATGGACAGATGAGAGTCTGTCCACCTGACAGTTTAGGGTAAAAAGTATATATACCTTGAAGAGCAGAGCATTAGACACACATTTGGGGTCACACACACGTTGGTGAAGTCCAGGGCAGGCGGACTCTGTTTCCTGGCATAGGGGTACCTTCGATCACAGGACCCTGAAACGACTGGAATCGCCAGACAGGGCATTCCGCGATTGATTTAGCTTAAGGCTGATAGGTGGCTACAGTGCCAAATTCGTTGAGAAGGAAAACCCAAGGTGAAACGTTAAAGTTTAGATTGTCGAGTAGCAGGTATCAGCCTGCAATAGTCAGAAGTGTAGGTTAATTGTATTGTGCGTATTAACCCTTTGAAGCGTCAGACTGATTGCATTGTGAGTAGTTTGTTTTGCTGTCGAAGCATCGTAACACCGACTGGAGATCGGTGTGAGTGACAATTTCGCCCTAGCACAAAAAGGGGCATTTGTGAATCGTGAATTCAACCAGGAACAGTGAACATTTCAATAGGACGTCCATGGAGGACTTTCAAAAGGCACATGAGGTACGAGTAGACAATATCTGACCCAAATCAGAAGTACAGTGGCTTTACAGATGACAAACATTGCTGGTCGGAACCCTCCGACAGCCAGAGGTACAGTTACGCGCAGACGTTGACATTTGAGCCTAAGCGGGTGAAGCTCTTATGGCGAGCTCACGGTAATAACGTTTCAGATTTGTGAAGCTCTTATGGCGAGCTCTCCGTCATATAATTTCAGATTTGTGAAGCTCTTATGGCGAGCTCACGGTAGTAACATTTCCAGTGTGTAGACTATAGTGCCAGTACAGGGCTATAGAATGACTATATAATTGTTGAGAATTATTTAACCCCAGCAACACATTTTCTGTGAAACGAATCGAATTGTCGATTGTTGAAATATTGAAACGGCTTTATTTTTATGTGTAAATAAAAGAATCGTTGTTACTTTAAGTCATTCTTTCCATTACACAGCCTGAAGTGATTAGGAATCACACCTAACGGAAATCGAACCTATTTCAGGCCAATTTGGCAGAGAAGGAATCACGGCGTCGGTCTAACTCAGCTCCCAGCGCCGAGTTCGCGACACTTGGATTCCGACCCTCCACGTTGGTCTAATTTTCCCGCAATGTCATCTGCGGGACTAAATAACCCCACGTCAGAACAGGCCTTACGGGGCCTCAGGTGTCCTGACAAGTACGTTGGTGAGTCTTACAGTTGCTCGCCGTTGCTCGGTGGTTCTCTCCGGGTGCTCCGGCTTTCTCCACCCGTAAAACTGTCCGACACGAGGTGGCCCTGGCTGTCGAAAGTGAAAGACTCCAATATATAAGTATATTATGCATGGTATGCTACATTTCTATCGAGGGGTAAACAAAAAAACTCTCGAGTTTCCGGGTGTCATTAGTGGCCCTGAACCTCTACATTATTTGGGTTTGACTCCCACACCCCTTGTGTCCACAATAACTGGATCTGCCCTTGTTATTAATACAAAATGACTGACTCGGTGGATAATTATAAAACACGTCTGCGGATCGTGTTCCTAGCGTTAAAACAATGCCCTTTCACGTGACAGTGTATTTGACACTTATTTTATGCAAGTCACTGGATTATTATTAAGACCTTGTTGACCCATTTGTAGTGAATGGCAGGTGAGAGTCCTTGTGGTAATGTATTTTAGCGACCATATGAGGGATGACCCTTTTTCTGTTTGAAACATGATTTAAATTTTTGTTTTGGCTTCATTTTATCGTTAAGGGGGCCACTTGAGTATTTTCTGTTAAGTACTTCCAAGCTATTGAGGTAAACGTTCACATGGAACAAAAGTGGGCCAAAATAAATTAACTCATAGAAGAAGCCAGGAGTCGAGTTTCCTTGTCTGTGATGTAATACGGCAGGTAATCTGGCTATGACGGTTCGGCTATCTTTGGGCTGGGGGAGAATTAAACACTGAGCAGGTGCTTCTAGTCAAGTTTCGTCTGCCTGGATAGGCAGACGACACTTGACTAGAAGCACCTGCTTTACTGTAAGTTTTTGCAGTATGTCATGTTCAATAAATTCATTCTGATTCCCCGGCTTCTAAGAGTTAAAAACTGCTAAGTTCAGACAATCAATAAATTCGACAGACAAAGATATTTTCACATACCATTTCGATGAAACTTTAAAAAGCTTGAAAATAATAATTCGCGTGAATTAAATTTTTACGTTTCGCCGCTTGTTGTCATCCACGACAACCGGAACTTTTCTCCTTTACTCGTAGCCCTTGTTGTTTTTTGCTATCCGTGATGGTAATTTGAATTTGGAAGTTGCACACAAAGGCCTGGGGATTTTTATTAGCTGAATCAGTTGAGTGCGAGACTCTTAATCTCGGGGTTCTGAGTTTAGCGTAACACCTTTCACGTCATCAAACGTCACCGATGGGAGGAGTTATCGACCCCCCCTCCCACCCCCACCCACCCCCTACCCCCAACACGGGCCAGCGGCCATCGATACATGCTTACGGCATGTCGTGCAGGGACTCCAACCCCAGTTGGGAGTTGAGTGGACGCATCTCTCTTTCGATGGCTGGGGTTCCAGGGGGGCCTACCCCGGGAAAAACTTTTATTTTTTGAACCCCTGAGATGGATTCTGAGTCCTCCCTCTGGCTTAAATCTAATCATTTCTTTCCACAAGAAAAATCCATTTCTCCAGGTAGGTCCATGAGGTTTACCTTACACTGACCAAGCTATATAAGGACTATAGACTGACAGCTATTCAACCAATCCTCCTCCTTCAACTGACTGCCAGTCAGTTGGAAGGAGTAGGTATTGCCTGAATAGCTGCCAGTCTATACTCGTGTTGTACCCTGGTCAGTGTAAGGGAAACAGAACAATGAATTCGAAAAACCGAAACAGTCACAGATCGAGTCGTAATTTCGGAAATTTTGTCAGCTGATTGGAAAAAGTCGGAGAATTTGATCGAAAATTGGAAAATTGCTTTGGCTTTGCCGGTAACCACAATCCATCATCAATCCCAGTCGGAAAAAACTGTGACCACGGGTTAAAAATTTAAATCGACTTGTCGGAAAAGTATGGAAAGTTGAAAACATGAAGGAAATTGGTTTCTTTGAATTTCCAACTATTGGAATTTATACCTTCGAATTTCCAACTGCTGAAAATTATGTTTTTGTTTTTGTTTTTTTTTGGGGGGGGGGGGGGCGTGGTGGATCAGTGGTTATGTCATTGGACTTCAAACCGAAAGGTACACGACTCGATTCCCGCCAGGGGGTAACTGTGTTGTGCGTACCGCACGTCGATGGTGCACTTGTTTTCAACCAATTCTAACTCTGTTTGAGTGGAGTTAGTACATTGGGGAGTCTGAAAGTTGTTCGCCGTTCCTCGCTTGTTGTCTCCAGGTACTCCGGCTTCGTCCACCCGTAAAACTGTCCAATACGAGGTGACCCTGGCTGTCGAAAGTGTCTTCAAACCTCAATAAATAAATAAATGAATGAATAATATAATAAATAAATAAATGGTTATTAGGGTGAGACCCCCTCCCCCACATACCCACCTACCCTGTCGCTACGTGCATGATTATAACTATATGACCATAATTTCAAATTCCATCTCTTCTTTATCCTTTCTTACTCTATAGCTTCTGTTTTAATTATGATTCAGAATGCAGGTGCTACTTAAAAGCGAGAGCAGACCGTGAAATCCCAATAGTCAGGGTGGGGACAGAGGCCGTGAAGTTAAACATGATTGAAAAGTTTCCTCATAGGTCACATGCCTCATATTGGAAAAGAAAATTTGAACTGACACGTCTCGGGTTTGGTTAAGATAGAAAATAGAAAACACCCATAAAAGTCAGACGGGCCAAGGTCCAAGGAGATACGTGTAATCAGATTGGTTGTTTGATTCCCGATGAACGATCTGATAGGTCGATTAAGGCATTCATTGGATAGGTATTAATATATTCAGTTAAGGTCGTAAATAGCCAGGGATAGCACGAGCTTGGTTTATTAGGGCAAATAGAAGACAGGATGGCGGAGTTTGGTACAGGGTTATCTTGGACACGACCGGGCAGAGATAGAATATCGTGTCGGGATTCGGACGCAGAGAAAGCGCACCACCAAGTGGAATCCGAAAGTAATATAGGAACATGCATAACAGGTTAGAAGGCCTGCACATAGTAACAACAAAGCGGTTATGGATCGCCACTACTACACACTAAACTCAATTGGGTTAAAAATCAACCCAAATCAGCAGATTTGGGTTGATTTTTAACCCAACTGCTTTTATGGCGTATAAAATCAGCTGGATTGAGTGAATTCACCCAACCCAGTTGTTTTGGGTTGATTTTTAACCCAACTATAATTTTAGAGTGTATACACCCAGAAAACACTGGAGACAAATGAACCATTAGTATGACAGTCTCGGGGGTAAAGGGAGGAGGGGCAGTGACAGGACACACAGGAAGTGATGGGTAGAACGAACCGAGGGTGGAAAGAATATGATAAGAATAGGGTTTGGAATGGACAGAAAAGAGAGGATTCTAGAGGATTCGATTTGTTGAAAAAAAAATTGCAAAAGCGTAGAACACCTCATTCTCGACCAACACATTTTTCCCACGGCAATCACCTTCCACCTGATGAACCAAGTAAGAGGGGGCGCGGTGGCTCAGTTGGTAGAGGTGCAGGCTGCAAGCCGAAAGGTCCTCGGTTCGATTCCCACCTGCGGCAACCGCGTTGTGTCCTTGGGCAAGACACTTCAACCCCATTGCCCACGTGGGGGCACTGTGACGCTGTGTACTAAGGCGTACTGCACGTCGATGGTGCACTTGTCTTCAACCAATTCTAACCCTGCTTGTGTGGAGTTAGTATGTTGGGGAGCTGGCAGTTGCTCGCCGTTCCTCGGTGGTTCTCTCCGGGTACTCCGGCTTCCTCCACTCATAAAACTGTCGCGGTCATGATTAGCCATTGTGCAGAAATATGTGACCTTAAACGCAATAAATAAATATAACCAAGTAAGAAAATTGTCGACGCATGCTGCACATTTACATCACATGTCATCATAGTAATGAACTCACTTATTCACATATCATATATGTTAATCATTATTTTATGAAAGGACTTTACTCTGAGGCATGACAGGATGGTCTATTGCTGATGATGTTTTGCCAAATGTAAATGTTATTAATTATTGTTGTTCACTATTTGTGTATTGTTATCCACGCAGTCTTCCCAAATGCGGTCGATTTATTGCAATAAAGTTCTATTCTGTTCTATCTCTAAGAGCCTCTTTCGCCCTTGCCAAAAAGATTAGACGTTCAATCCAACGTCGATCTGAAAAATCGTCGATCTGAAAAATCGCCGACCCACAGAATCGCCGTCTCGAAAATTGATTTCCGTTTCAATAACTGATAATTGCGAGGTAATTTTATACTCATTAAATAATAATTACTGTACAATAAAACAGTTGAATTAAATACGATATAAAAACAGTTCGATGATTTAACAGTTTTTTTACGTTTTTAACTCAGTAAAAAGTGTACTCGGGAAACGATAGACAGAAGATGGGCCTATGCATATTACAATTTGAGTAAATTTAGTTATATCCATGCAGGGACGTGGCTAGAGGTTTCCGACTGAGGGGTGTAAGGTAGTGAATTTCCAACTAGAGGAGGGACCGGGAGGGGGGAATCCCCCCTCCCGGTCCCTCACCCTAGTTGGAAATTCACTACCGAGAAAGATTTTAAAAATGAAGCCATGAAAGGCGGCATAAAATTGATTCTAGTAACTGAAATGCCAACATATTTATGATAGAATTATCAGGTTATTATTATTTGGTATTCTTCTGGGAATTGAATATGTGCTAAACAAATGCTCAAGCTGAGAACTTTGAGCAATTCACACTGTCCTAACATTTAATCAGATCTTATGCAGGTATGATCAATTTTCGATGTTTCATCATTTTGTAACTGTGAATGATGGAATTAACTCAGGAGAACGATTTTACATGATGTGATTTTCTTGAAGTGCATTTTGAGGATTTTTTTATTACGATAAGTAAACGTACTATAGATATCTCGTACCGATTGATATCATGCATACTTATGAAGCTCGATATTGCGAACACTGTATTGTAAATAGTAACAGATAGATTTTTGCCGATTTGAAACCGAGTTGGAATTTGGGAAGCAAAGGAGACCTCAGAATCGCCAAACAAGCTCTAAAATCCAGATAGATGGAATTTCCAACTACTCATGACTTGCCCTTTAAATTTCCAACTATAGGAAATTTCGTCCAGGATTGGGGGGGGGGTTGACACCCACACACCCCCCCCCCCCCCCCCTGTCGCCACGTCCCTGTATCCGTGTATGCCCTACTGAGGGACGATGTATTCACAATCGATCTAAAATGCCTTTGATTGTGATAGGAAATATATAGGGTATCGGGAAGCATAGCTCCCAAGAAAAAATCGCGGTAAGAACGAGTGGTACAAGGTTAGTACTGAAGTGAAGGTGGGAACTTTTTTGGAGGGGTGGGGGGGGGGGGGGCAGTGGTTCTTGGGTTGGTGATCATGCGACAATCTCAACACACTCTAACAGGTGCATGTTCTTATGTTCATGTAACTTCTCAGTGGTTCGGCTCCAATGATCCCGTATTTTAACCCAGTTATACTGCGATATTAATCGTCAGGCAATATGCATTTTATGTAGATTTTCTCGCATTTTCTTTACAGTATTAGAGTTAAAAGAATGGGATCATGTCTTTGTCCCTGGTACCATAATGTCGAGTTTGCATTGGAGTTCGGGGAGCGAGATGAATAAAATACCTCGTGTCCAGGGTGTTATTAATCGCGCTTTGTGAACGGCCAACGTTTTCGTCCGATTTGAGTAGTATATTCTAGAGAAAGTAATTGCGACCATTTCAACAGGCCTCAGGTTTTTGTTAGCATTACAAATATTTGAATTTATGGGCCAAATGAAGTACTACTGGCACGCAGTTGGTTGACTCTCTTGTTTCCTGTCTGTTCACCGGACAAGTATATATAATTTTTGTAATTTTTCTGCAATGCATCCTGAATACAGGGTCCATTTATGTATAAGCGGAAAACAACTTCAACTTCCTCGTGTCGGGTAATGTCTTTAACCAATGGGTCACCATACAGCCACAAACTGTCATTTTTATATTGTTTGAAAACAGGGAGCGCGGTGGCTCAGAGCAAGCCGAGAGGTCCTCCGTTCGAATCCCACCAGCGGCAACCGCGTTGTGTCCTTGGGCAAGACACTTAATCCTAACTGCCCACGTGGGGGCACAGTGACGTTGTGCACTAAGGCGTACTTCACGTCGATGGCGCACTTGTCTTCAAACAATGCTAACCCTGCTTGTGTGGAGTTAGTACGTTGGGGAGTCTGAACAGTTGCTCAACGTTGCTCGGAGGTTCTCTCCGGGTACTCTGACTTCCTCCACCCGTAAAATTGTCCGACACGAGGTGATCCTGGCTGCGAAAGTGTCGTTAAACCCCAGAAAACAAATAAATAAATAAATTGCTTGGAAAAGGTGCCCCAAGTGTCCTTGAGGACTCAATGGGCAGCCAACAATGATGTAGAAACAATTTTGATCATCCACAATTGTGCACATATTTATTTATTTATTTATTTATTTATTTATTTATTTATTTGGATTTACGGACACTTTTGACGGCAGGGTCACCCGTGTTGGACAGTTTTACAGGTGGCGGAAGCAGGAGTACACGGAGAGAACCGCCGAGCAGAGGCGATCAACTGTCAGACTCTTCAGTGTAGGCCAACTTTGCACAAGCAGTGTTAGCAGCTGCCTAAGACAAGTGCACCATCCATGTGCAGTACACAGCGCCACCGTGCCCCACGTGGGCAATCGGGATGAAGTGTCTTGCCCAAGACCATAATACAGTTGTTACCGCTGGTCAGGATCGAACCACATACCTTTCGGTCTGATGCCCAGTGCTCTAACCACTGAGTTTCCGTGCCCCCACTAGTCCAAGTATTAGCAATCGGAGTTAAGACGCGTATACATACATGTTCAGGCATGTTATACCGTACTGATAGCTGTTTACGCCTGACCTATAGCTGTTTATCTGTGCCGTTTATCTGCCCTGATAAAACATCAAACACAATAGGAGTTCGTTTTACAAACAGGAATAAAGGAGAAAATGTTATGTGTATAGAGATATTGTTCTTGTGCAAATAGGTTATGGTACGACAAGTAAAGAAAGTATTGCTTAGTCGGCTGTTCAAATTGCAATGTATCGAGTTACCATCCACACCGGTGTTTCTCTGATCCTTGCATCAGACAACTGAACAATTGACACCTACAGAAGAAAGTGGAGGTGCAAATGCGTGTGATTTTTCACTTCAGTACGGGCCCCTTTATCGACAGGTATTCATGTAAGATATTGCCTGTTCACACAGGTGTGTGTGTGTGTGTGTGGGGGGGGGGGGGGGTCGCAAAAAAAAAATGCCAGGATACAAGGTCCGGGTGGGTGGGTGGGTGGGTGGGTGGGTGGGTATTTCCGAGCCCCAAAGTGCAGTTTTTGCCGGTGCCATGCAATTTTTTGCCAAATATCAATTTACAGACAAGTAATTACAACCAAAGTGAATTCAAGTGCTTAGATTCATAACTTAGAACAGAATAGAGCATTGATAATGTGTTGGGGGCTCCATGATAGAATTTTTTCCCCATGTTTTACACTTCATTAGGGGGGGGGCCTGTTCTGGGTCTGGCAAAATTTTGCAAAACCAAAAAAGTGATTCCCAGCTATTTGGTCATGATTTTCACTCCTTTATATTTCTACTAAGGCAGTCTGCCTCTTATTAGTGCTTTGTAGCTCCTATTATTTGATTCTTCTGTAAGTCTCAGGGTGCCTCATGCTATTGGTCCAGTGTGCTTCCATGTATGGAATGATTGGAAAGATTGATAGAATAAAAATCTTGATTGTGGAAAACGTGTATAATTTCAAGGTAAATATGATTCTAGTGACACTAACATAACAAAATAAATAAGAGGCAATTCATCTCAGACAAGCCACCCTGGCATGGGTCAAAGAACTTCAGTATTAGGTCTCTCTCAAACCAGCTGTACAAACTAAACATTTAACCGAAAAGTAATGAAATGAAAAACAACTATTTCTTGTGGACAGTTGAAGATATCCAGGTGGGAACAATATATTTTGGGCAGAGCTTCTTGGTGGAGGGATTCGACCGGTGTCTGGACAGCATAGACATGTTGTACATCGGGGCAAGGGTTGTTTGCTTTGTACATGAATGGGTATATATCTGCAATTCAGTTGGTGGAGGCGGGTTCCAGTGGTTACCTGGGGGTCTGGTCCTGCATTTCCGTTGTCGCTTTAGATGCAGAGAGATTGTTTTGGGGCCATCTGTGGCTAGGGATGCATTGGATGCCCAAGAGCGGGGCTGGGATATCGGACAAGTTGGTTTGCGGCAACTTCGTTAAACAAATTTTATAAATTGGGGGTGGATCCCCAATTGTCTTTGAGGAAAAACTGTGCGAGAGGGGGTGCGTGTCCAAGACATGACTGGCAAAAATTTGCATTCCAGGGGTGGTGGGTCTCAAAAACTGAAAATGTAAAAATTTCCACCTTGTATCCGTAATGTTTTGCCTGACCCCCCCCCCCCCCCCCCCCCGGTCCACATCCGTCGGCCTATCTCTTCGTATATTGTATAGTTAATTTCATCGTCCGCACTTGATATCTTTTTTTTACATGCCGTTGGCGAATATTCCCACACAGAAAAGCAAATCTCGTGCCACTAGAATAATCATAATTTGAACATTTTTAACCAAATTATTCTCAGTAAATTGAACCAGCTTTTCTACTAGTGATTTTCGCAATTAATTTTTTTTATAAATTTTTATCGAATCTAGCCATGGCTACTGCGAAGCAGCCATGACTAAATGTGACGAAGATTATTTTCAAAAATGCTCCGCAGGTTAAGAGATCATCACTGCCTGGAATTCTCCTTCGGAAGTTTCATTCATATATATTACATTTAGATATAAATATTTATTTTTCCCCTTTGCAAGACTTTAAAATGGGCTCAGTCCGTCAGTGTATTCCCCTTGTTAGTTAAGATTTCGGTCCACAGTTTTCAAGGCATTTCGAAAAATGATGTATCATGTGTTCTATTCCACTGTGAAAAAAGCCAAACTCATTTGCATCAACCCTGACATGTGTACATTTTCTAAATTGACTGAAACTAGTGATACAGCCTGATGTAACTGATACATATAATTGTAATTTTAGGAGGCATACCTTAACCCCCTTCACTCTGATGTCAAAATACCAAAATTTTAGGAAGCTGTTTTTACCCATAATGCATCTAGAAATTTAACCAATTCAATCTCATTTGACAGAGCTCAATGAGCTCTGTCAAACGAGATTGAATTGGTTAAATTTCTAGATGCATTATGGGAATTTTTTTCTGCCTGAAATTTAAATATTTTGACATCAGTGTGCAGGGGGTTAAAGTCCAACATAAAGCCCCAACCTGAAAATTTGAATGAAAAATTGCCAAAACCAGCCATTTTCAGCCTCAAAGGCAGAATTTTCACAGCTTTAGCAACTACCCAACTCTGGAGCACATCACCCCTTTTTACTATTTATTTATTTATTGATTGGTGTTTAAGGTCACATACTTATGCACAATGGCTAATTATGACCATGACAGTTTTACGGGTGGAGGAAGCCGGAGTACCCGGAGAGAACCACCGAACAACGACGAGCAGCTGCCAGCTCCCCAACATCGTAACTCCGCACTGCAGCACAGGCAGTCCCTAATTTACTAAAAAGAGAAACAAATCTACGTTTTCGTTTTATTTTTGGCTACACATCTGTAAACAATCCCGTGTAAAAATGACGTCTGAAAATTTGGCAGCATTTTCCGAGCCACTTTTTCACAGAATCTCATGCTATCATGGCACTATGACAGGTTTCCATTCAATGACCACAACATTAAAGTCCACTTGCCATCAAGTAGTCTCAGGCTTTCAAATACCGAATACTACAAATACAGACCTATGGTCATTATTCAGGGCATGCCTTTTTATTTCCAAATCCCCCTCCCGGTGCAACAGTATGAAATGTGGAACGCAACCGTAGTAATTATTATCATTATTTCACTTCATCTTGTGACAGGCATGAAAATAAGCAGTCTGACATTTGCAGAATGAGGTCCCCAGAGGGTGAATTTGATGATGCTATCCCATACAGTGGACCAATTTATCCTCTGGGTACCTCTTTCTGTTTAGTTTTGAGACCCTGATTCAGACTGAGGTTCACAGAGGGTAAATTTAGTGATGCTACCCTGCTGTGCAGGGTACCATCACTAAATTCACCCTCTGGGGACCTCATTTTGCAGATGACAGTCTGCTTATTTTCTGGCTTGTCTTGTGAACACTGATAACTTCACCTTTCAGTCAATGTTCTTGAAACTTGACATGGTTTTCCACTTTGGTAAGTGCTTGAGGGAAATTAAATTTTCACCATTATCCATTCGTAATTGCTGGAGGAGGTATGCCCCTCGTTTTGTGTGTTAATTATTATTACTTTTAACTTCCTTGCATCCGTGATATTTGTTACTTCATTATCGCTTCTTTTTTATAATCTTCCTGAAAGTACTATTCTATGCAACAATACACACGTCAAACTGTCCACAGATAATGACATTTACGGCGACGGGAGATAGTGTTGCGGATCGGACCGAAAAAGAAGCGATACCGGATCATTGCTGGACACAAACGAGCTGATGTGGTCCAATGTGACCCAGGGGCATTGTAATGGGTCAAATTATCCCTAGTTTGAGATACAACACTCATTTTTGGACTTTACCTTCCAACTTAACCTGTGTAATGCTTTGAAGGTAAGTTCTGGGAACACGCCCCCCCCCCCCCCTCCCACTTTCTATGCAAGATATGCGTGTCTTGTGTGGGAAGGCCATGTATATCTATCTCACATAACCCACGTCACAGGCTTATTATCATATGTAATGAGGGCACGGACTATTTAATCATCGCACGTTCTTCCATAAACAAACATGACGTCACGTTTCGGAAATATTATAGCAGACAAACGTTTGTCGAAGAAAATAGAAATACAAACACAGACCGCAAAACAAAAGGACACTTGACTCTTTTATATGATTTTTAGGGTGAACGCCATTATGAGTGGAGAGAGTTAATTTCAATGTTCATATCGCTACAAATCTTTAACCCCCTGTGTTGCCGGCGTTGGGATTTAAATTCGTGCAAAATACCTGTGCGATATACAAATTTTTTTTTGTACGCTCTTTTTTTCAGAAATGGACAAAAAAAATTGTTCGATATAGCTGCACGTGCCCTGAAATGGATTACTTTTGATGACGTCAGAGTATTTTGGTGGAGGGGGACAAGATATTTAGTCCAGGCACTCGGCAAGCCTCGTGTCTGGCCCAGATATATTGCCCTCGGGTGAGATTTCCCCATCTCACACCCTCACCCACCAGGGATAATAAGAATCCTCACACTCTAAGATCCAAGTCGTTCCAGATAGGAGAGGCCTGCCCATTACGAGTGAAGACATAAGGGATATAATATATCGTCCCTTGAGTGCAACAAGGAGGCATTAGCAATGCTGAAGCATTGCAGATGACGCCTTGTTGCATTCAATGTCAGCACGAGAAAATATACAATTCGCTTGTTACAAAGCCATAATGCCTTCTAGAATTCTAAATTTTGCTGAAAGTTTTTCAAACACGTAGGCCTATGATATACATTACCCTCGGTATCAAATGCATACACGGAAAGCGTCAAAATGCTCTATTTTTGGTTAAAAAGCGAAAGCACTATAGTGAACCTCCTTGGACCGGTCCAGTTGGAAAAATGGAACACTTACCCGGGTACCGGACCTATTACACCTCTATATTTTGGACCTGACCACCAACGGCGGTCCGGTCCGGGCCAAACCACTAAAGGGCGACACTGGTCCTCTGGGTCAACTTGTTTTATTTATATATATATTCGAATCATATGTCACAAGAATTGTGTTTTATGACACAGAAAATAGTATGGTTTTTAAAATACCGAGGGAAACTTTGCAGTTAAGAAAAAGTAAAGGCAATTTTTTTAATTTACACATTTGTATGTGTTACCGATATACTAACGAAATACACAACCTTAAGAAGCTTGAAAATTTGCATCTCTTCCCGTGGGAACCCCGGGAAGTGGCAATGTGCTTGTTTACAGTGTTAAACAAGTTCTTCTTTACTTGTAAAATAGGACCTGGCTAAACTTGACTTCATACCAATGTTGCGGTCATGAAAAAGCCAAAGATGCGGAATGTGACCATAAACACGGATAAATAAATAACTAAATAACTGACCGAAGATAAGGCTGCGAAGCATGCCAGGGGACAATGTATGTTTTTTTTCAGGATCGTGTCATGTGGCACTAACGACACTGTCCAATTCCGCCACTGATAAGAAACGTTTCCATCCAAGAACGAACAACCCAGATGTACAACAATCATGCCGTGAACACTACGAAGATGGTGTCGTGTTAAGATAATAAAACTTAAAATAATATTTCGATTCATGAATCCACCCTAACGTTCCTATCCGAAGGGTTTTATGTGAAAGAGATGCATCTCAAAATGCCCCAAAGCCACGTTGTTCACTCATTCATCTTTAGTACCGGAAACTTTAAAAAAAAGTGTGTTTGATGGATGCCGACCTATTGCTGAATGTCAATATAAAGTCGCCATCATTATCTCTATTTATTGCAGACTAATCACAAATAGTGCCGACTCCTGAATTTCTAGGTATTTACCAACATATTTACCTTGTCAGAATATCATAAAGTTTAAAACTTATGAGACCCCGAGCTAAAGATGCAAAATTATCATACCTGATCGCCATTTAAATGCGTCTCAGATAAACGCTTCCCAGATAGACGAGACCATGTTAACCCTTTACCTAACGAATCTGACACACCAGCCCGCGTAATATGCAAATTCAGCAGTTGAAAAAATATTATTTTTTAAAAAGTTTCAACTGAACCATATCATGTGACCCCTCATTGGAACGAGCTCGTCGAGCTCGTTCCAATGAGGGGTCACATGATATATGGTTTTGTTGAAATTTTTTGGATTTATTTTGAAAAAGATATTTAAAATAATAAATTCTGATATCGTCTGCGTTGGGTAAAGGGGTAAACGCCCAGATAGACGCTTCTCCGATTGACACTTATAAAGCAGCTCATCACAAACAAAACAGAAAAAGTCTGTGTTTGAAAAATAAAGAATCGAAACATTCATTAAATACCAAATATTTTTTACCAATTTAAATCCAGGTAAAAATACATCCAGCGTTTATAAATTAAAAATTAAAAAGAAAAATAATGGAAAATGAATGTTGAAACGAATATTTATTGACGCAGCGCCAAACTGGGAGACGTCTATATTATATAGCGTCAATTTGAATAGGGGTCTATCTGGGAAGCCTCTGTCTGAAACTCAATTATCCGGGGAATGTTCATCTGGGACCTTTCTATCTGAGAAGTGTCTATCTGAGACCTGTTTGTATGGGTTATGGGAATCGTCCACCTGGGACCCGTCTATTAGAGAAGCGTCTATTTGGAACCGTTTGTTTGTGAAGCGTCCATCTGAACAGCGTCTATCTGGATGATACCGTATTTTCTATCTGGGATGACATGACACCATATTTTGTATCATTCGAGAATTCAGTCCTGAGCGCTGTTATTTTATCACATCATTTCTTTTCTGCCATTTTTGCCATTATCATTTTTGTCATTGCCAGTTTTGCTATTCAGGGGCGTAACGAAGATGGTCGATTGTGGATGTAAATCTGATTTGTCCCGATGGTAATGGTTCAAATCCCTACTGATAAATAGAGGATATCTAGTGTTTTTGATTGGATACCGAAAATTATCTCATGAGTGACCGAGACAAATGTTTATTTTTCTCATGCGCTTCATTTGTCTCGGTCACTCATGAGATAATTTTCGGTATCCACACAAAAACACTAGATTATCTTTTTATTATACGCTTTTTATAAGAATCTGATAATTCCTATCGACAATTCCACTCCTTTCAACCTTGAATTGGTGCATGAAAGTAAACAGCTGATGCGCATGGATACGCAGAAGTGATTTGATCGATACTCGGAACAGGTAGCGTCTTGCTATCTGATTCAGCTGGCGGGTTTCATGCATCAATTCAAGGTGATTTCGTGTTGAATTATTGCTGGAAATGATCGGTATCCACACAAAAACTCTAGATTTTCTTTTCATTATACGTTTTCAGAACAAATTGAGCATTTCCAGTGATAAATTGACTCGTATTCACCTAGAAATGATGTTTTGAAAGCCGCCGTTTTGATTGATACTGAGGGGGCGCGGTGGCGTTGCGGTAACCGGTTCTCGTCAGATCACCGAAGTTAAACAACTTCGAGCTCGGTTAGTCCTTGGATGGGTGACCGTCTGAGCGATCGGTTCGGACTTCCGCGTTGTGTCCTTGGGCAAGACACTTAACCTCGATTGCCCACATGGGAGCACGATGACACCGTGTACTAAGGCGTACTGCACGGCGTTGGTGCGCATGTCTTCAACCAATCTACCCCTGCCTGTGCCGCAGTGCGGAGTTACGATGTTGGGGTGCTGGCAGCTGGTCATCGTTGCTCGGTGGTTCTCTCCGGGTATTCCGGTTTCCTCCATCCGTAAAACTGTCACCAACACGATATGACCCTGGCTGTTAAAGTGTCGTTAAATCTTAATAAATAAATAATTAAAGTGAAAATGAAAATTTCTGTATCTTCACATTGGGAGATACGATTTCTATCTTTTTGCAGTTTTCCGAAATATTCAAACTACACAATCAAGGCATACCTTCGACAAAGGCATGCAGGTTGAATATTACTCTGTCGGGAGTATAGCAGGGGCGGTGGAACGATTTTCAAAGTGGGGGTGCTGGATCGGGCAATCGATGGTCGTCGGTATGACGGAACGACCATGGTTCGGCCCGCCGTGCGATAATTTTAAATTCCAGGGTCCCAAAACTCCCATTTCCATGCATCTGAGCGGATATTTTGGGATTTTTCAGGAGATGTATTTGAAAGATTTCACATTTTGAGAGCCGTTAAAAAAGTCGTAAAGCATACATGTGAGGTCTATTTATCAGCTTTAGTCGTAACGACGAAAGCTGATAAATAGACCTCACCTGTATGCTTTACGAGACGTCAACAGCAATTATACTGTTTGTGGATTATCTTGTCTGGGGTGGATTTGGTACTTGCATGTCTGTAAGATTACGATCTACTTCAGTTAACCGATTTTTTAACAGACTATATACATTTTAGCGTTTGCTGCCCCTTACTGCAAAAAATGATCCGAAATCCATCGAAACTGAACCAGTACGAGAGAAACATAGCTGGCGGAAATATGGAGAGGCTCTGGATCCGCCCCTTGTTTTACGAGTCATTGGTTGTGTTAAAATATATGCATACAAAAAAGCATGGCCCGGCAAACAAAGTGGAGGGGGCTGAAGCCCCCTGCCCCTCCCCCCACCCCGGGTCTGCCGCCCCTAGTCGGGAGTACAGTTACAAAACTCAAGACGTATTGGGAATTATTTTTGGATAAATAATATATATATGCCGCAGCTGTGATGCAACTTCTTATTTAATTAACACGTACCATCTTCTAGATTGCTCATGCCTGACACCTTGCAGTCCGAACCGGGTACTACAGACCTCCATTCCTATGACCGACTTCGTGTATAGCAAAAGACCAAGTATCAAATCTAGACGTAGGGTCCTGCGAAGCTTCGAGATTCGATTCGATTTCGAATATTAAGTTTGTATTCGGTTCGATTCGAAATCAGCTGCTCGATTCGTTTTCTCTCAAATCTTTTTCATGGGAATATAGGTTGGTATCAGTCAGCTTGATCGTCTCACAAAACGTATAGTTCGGATGTAAATCGTAAATAAATAAAGTTGAAATAAAAGACTAAGTGTAACTTCAGCTACATTAACATAAATAACAGCTGCACTTCTGCCACCAGCCATGCTAATTTCAATATCACTTGTCCCCACCACTATTGAGTGCAGATTTAAAGTTTAGATGCAATGTCGATGGTGAACTATAATCCTGACCGGATAATATTCCAACTGCATCCAAGCCTGAAAATTCCCAGAGGGTGAATTTGGTGATGCTACCCTGCATGGGGTAAAATTACTAAATTTATCCTCTGTGGACCTCAGTCTGAATCAAGGTCTCAGGCATAAACAATAAGAGGTGCCCAGAGGATATATTGTGGTGATGGTGGTGGTGGTGGTGAGGGGGGGGGGGGGGGGGGCTCTAACCCACTGTATGGGTCAGTATCAACAAATTCACCCTCTGGGGACCTCATTCTGCAAATGACAGATTGTTTATTTTCAGGCTTGATTGCATCGTCTAGAGTAAAATGTGATTGTGACAATAACTGATTGCTGTCGTTTGTCATGAAGAACGAAAATGAGCATGTTTGGTGAGGTGGTGGTGGTGGGGGAGGGGGGGGGGGATTATATTGCAATTTGCAATCGTGGACGCTGGCCTTAGATATATTATAAACCGTAATGTTGTCGGCCTTCACAACATCAACTCCACGGCAAGCATAATATGCCGTGCGATACAAAGAAAGTACGTAGGCCGACAAATAATATCATTTTATAGCCCTTGAAAGGCCGTTCTAAACTCAAACAAATGCTCTAGAAGCGTCAGTAATCGAACCGATCGGGTGATTTTACAGGCGGGAAATGTGCATTCATGTTTAATAATATTTGCATATTGTGATTAAGAATGTAACTGCGGCGAAACTCACTGACAAATTGTTCAATGATCTACAAAGGAAAGTTGAAATTAGAAGAATATTTAGCACACGAAAAATGTAATCGAGCATGCACGGAAATGACAATATACCATTGGCCGAAAATGTTTAAAGCAATCTCGCCGATGATTGGTTCGTGAAACCTTAACAATGTTAACGCTGGAAGCGAAGCAACGTATACCTCAAGTGGAGAAAGTATACCTTGTCAACGCTTGAAGCGACCCAGCAATACTAACAACCTCGCGTAGCTAGCCTGTAACAATGGACGGATCAGGTTCATCATCAAGGCATGCCTTCGACGAAGGCAGGCCTTGATGATGTATTTGGATTATTTTATCAGTAGGTGCTTGAGCCATGCATCACAGACGGAACAAATCACGTTTATAGCACCCCAACCACTCCAATGCAGACGAAATTATCCTGAACGGAAAACTTAATGGGGGTGTCCACCCTCCACCCAAACATCCCTTTACCTAACATGAAAAACAGACGACACTTGCAAACAAAATTCTTGAACAACTAATTTTTTAGCTCAACTTTGACGAAGTCAAATTTGAGCTATTGTCATGGCCCGTCGTCCGTCTGTCCGTACGTCAACAATTGGCTATGGCTCGGGCTAGAGGTCGTATTTATGAACCGATCTTTACGAAACTTCTTGGGTACCTTTGTTATGACCGTGGGACGAGAACGAGTGTTTTTGGGTGCGGTCCGAAATTCAAGATGGCTGCCAGCCGCCATTTTGTACCGATGATGCAGAAATCTGTTTTTTGTACAGAACTTCCATATGAAAGCTCTGATTTGAATAATTTTTTGTATGAATGTTTAGTACCATGGGGTACATCACATATAATACGGGTTTTTTTCTCGTGCGTAAATTGTGCAAATTAGACTAATTTTGATGTTTTTGGTGTTAATTTCAGCACTGTAAGTGCAAATGCCAATATGGCTTGGGCTAGAGGCCGTATTATGAACCGATCTTTACGAAACTTCTTGGGTACCTTTGGTATCACCGTGGGACGAGAACGAGTGTTTTTGGGTCCGGTCCGAAATTCAAGATGGCCGATGGCAGCCATTTTGTACAAAATTAGGTGCAATCAGATTTTTGCACAGAACTTCCATATGAAAGCGCTGATTTGAATAATTTTTTGTGTGAATGTTTAGTACCATGGGATACATCACATATAATACGGGTTTTTTTCTCGTGCAGAAATTATGCAAATTAGATGAACTTTGATATTTCAGTGCGACTTACACACATTAAGTACACATGTCAATACGGCTCAGACTTGAGTCTGTATTTATGAACTGATCTTCACGAAATGTCTTGGGTACCTTTGTTATCACCTTGGGACGAGAACGAGTGTTTCTGGGTGCGGTCTAAAATTCAAGATGGCTGCCAGTGGCCATTTTGTACCGAAATTAGGTCTAATCAGTTTTTTGTACACAACTTCTATACAGCTCAGACTAGAGGCCATATTTATGAACCAATCTTTACGAACCTTGTTGGGTACCTTTGTTATCACCGTGGGATGAGAGCGAGTGTTTTTGGGTGTGGTCCGAAATTCAAGGTGGCCACCAGCAGCCATTTTGTACCAAAATTAGTGCAATCAGTCTTTTGTACAGAACTTCTGTATGAAAGTTCTGATTTGAATACATTTTTGTATGAATGTTTAGTAACATGGAATACATCACATATTCTAAGGGGTTTTTTTTCGTGCAGAAATTATGCAAATTAGATGAACTTTGACTTATTCAGTGCTACTTGCACAATGTGAGCACACATGTCAATACGGCTCAGGGTAGAGGCTGTATTTATGAACCGATCTTCACAAAACTTCTTGGGTACCTTTGTTATCACCTTGGGACGAGAATGAGTGTTTCTGGGTACGGTCCAAAATTCAAGATGGCTGCCAGTGGCCATTTTGTACCAAAATTAGGTCCAATCAGTTTTTTGTCACAAGTTCTATACAGCTCGTATTTATGAATTGATCTTCACAAAACTTCTTGGGTACCTTTGTTTTCACCTTGGGACAGCAACGAGTGTGTTTTGGGGTGCCTTTGTTATCACTGTGCTATGAGAACAAATATTTTGGGGTTCAGTCAGACCCACTCTGGGACTCAAAGTTTTCTTTTCTAGTTTAGCATCTGACTGTCACCCACCTTTACAATACTTTACCTATACATTTGTTACAGGCAACGGTCAGTATTTATGTACAGACCATTACAATACTTTATATGTACCTTTGTTATCAGGTCATTACCTAGATGTTTGTCATTGCTGTGTCACATACTATACATGTGCATGTCTTTGTCTTGACAAGTTGAGCTACAGTGTCATTGATACTTTCATTTCATTTTTTGTCTCAAAAACATAGGTTATGGCCCCTCAGTGGAACGAGCTCGTTCCAATGAGGGGTCATAATCCATGTTTTTGAGACAAAAAATGAAAAAATAATGAAAATTAACTGGCGATTTTTGATATAGCGCTGGCCGGTTTTGGCCATTACGTTGGGTAAAGGGTTAATGACGTTCCTGTGGCCATAATCATCTGTGACCTTCCTTTCGAATCATATGCATTTAAAGTGTTAGGGTTAGTAAATATCAGTTTTTTTTAAAAGCATTTATATTGATATACACTAGAGATAGCGAAGTTGAATGACATAGTTGAGATGAACCTGTATATTGTTCACCTTGAATGATATTCATATAAAGACTACGAGATAGCATTGCTCATTCATTGGGTGTTCTGCTTGATCACGTTATATTGTTATTATCCATTCACTCGGTGCAACCAATCTTACTCTTTTCCTGGTGTTGAATGGGATATCGTTAGCCTAGCGAATACTAAACCTCACAAAGAAATTTAAAAGAATTTACTTACATTAATTGCCATATGCATGTCACGATTGAACTCTTCACATTCCATCTTGCTTGCACGAGCCAATTATCTCTAGCTCGCGTAGACCTTTATTTCCGTGTTGAAATGAGATGTGGGGAAAATTCTAAAGGAAGATCAGAGGTGGAAGCAATAGGGGATCTCACAGCCAGGACTGGGTTTCTGGTGAGATCGATTGCCCCCGATCGCCATCGCGATCCATCGTTCGCCGATATGATCCTTGGGAGAACGATATATTTGCCCTTCAAAAGTGTGGGTGCTTGAAAATGATGTTAGTAACCCGATATTCTATGTCAGGGTTTAGCCTGAGAAAATCTGACTGGAACGGGCTCAAAACATAATTCACGCGAGCAGAAAAGAGATTTAGATGGCGCGGCTTAGCTCGGTTCTCTTCCTTAATTTTTTTACTAGAAGAACTGTTTGTTACCATTCTGACTTTTTCACTCTATAAAATAAAATAGAATACTCTTCAATACTTTTAACATTGACATTGAGTTGCTTGGGGTTCAGAGATAACTTAATCGTACAGCCCAATGGGGCTAAAGGATTAAATTATAATTAATCCCCCTTCCGATTTGTGATTTACTCTGTCGTAATACCAAAAAATACCCGTAGGCTTACTGGATTGAGAGCAGCGGTGGTGCTAAGACTTAAAGTGGCGGGGTGCCGGGGGACATCGGGATGGCCTATCGCACCCCCTCCCCCATCGAAGAAACTACCTCCTTTACAGTGGGCTTGTGGGGGGAATACCCTAGCCACTCCCTCTCGGGGAGCACAAGACCCTTTGTCGGAGACATCCTGGCGCAGCCACTGATTGAACGCGTAAATACAGTTCCGCTAGAACCGTAGCCTGGTTGCCAGGTGGAGCGAGTCAAAATACTTTTCGACGAGAGGATCCATAAGCGATCTTGGGGGACAAGATCTTCTCGGTTATCACACGTCCTTTGATTTTTGTTTGTATTTTTCCCACTATGAAGCATTTTTAATGAGTATTGACTCGTGATTACCATGATGTTTAATAAAGGCAAACGGACAAACGCGCCCCTAGACAAGCGCTCCGCGGATATGATATAAACAACTCTCCCCGACGTTAGAACTCCTGAGTAAAGGATGTGGCAACGGGTAGAGGGTCTCACGCAGGGGCGGACTTGGCCAAGAAAAGTTAACAGAGAATGCACCAAGGAGGCCCGAGAAAATTCCTTGCATCTGAGCAATCAATGGCAATCCACAGAGAGGACATCTCGATGGGATTTTTGTAGCATCTTCAGCGATCATTCGACAAAAATGGTTCTACCGGGGAGGGGGCATCCCGAAGACCATAGTTCGGCCGAGTCGGAGAAACTGAAGGACCGCTGTTTCCTTTCATCTAAGCGATCAATGGCAGACTAGACTGCTGGTGTATCGAAATGGCCTCTATGTGGACTGCCATGGCAGTCCACATAGAGGACATTTCGATATACCGACAGTCAATGCAATCAGATCCATTTCGCCGTTTGGTCATTTTCACGAAATTTCACGTAGGCCTACCAACAGGTGTTGGGCTGCATTGATTTTGGGGACACCAGGGGGAACCATACGGACAGTCCGCCTCTGGTCTCACCCCATCCCCCACCCCACCCTCAATCTGAGTTAAAAAAAATTCAATAGTTTGAAATGTCAAGCCTCAAACAATCAACACCTCAAACAATCAATTTTGGGGAAACCAGGGGGAACCATACGACCAGTCCGCCTCTGGTCTCACCCCACCCTCAATCCGAGTTAAAAAATTTCAGTAGTTTGAAATGTCAAGCCTCAAACAATCAACACCTGGGAATTTCATAGTTGATTATCTTGTATTTTATCCATTTTCGTGATCGTTTCTAACAGAAATTTGGAAGCGCGATGGCTCAGTGGTTACGGCATTGGACTTTAACCGAAAGGTTCGCGGTTCGATCCCCGCTAGGGGCAACTGCTTTGAGAACCTGGGCAAGGCACTTACTCTCGATTACCAACGTGGGGGTACAGTGGTGCGTACTGCACCTCGATGGTGCACATGTCCTCAAGCAACGCTAACCCTGCTTTTGTGGAGTTAGTTCGTTGGGGGAGTTGACAGTGCTCGACGGTGGTTCTCTCGGGGTACTCCGGCTCCCTCCACCCACAGAAATTTGGTGATTTTCAAAACAAATCTTATAGGATTTTCTGACTGGAGTGAAAATGTCGAACTCTGGACCCAAAGGTCTTATAATATAAACACAGGAAGGTGCATCGGATTTCTTCAGCAGTTGGAAATTCAAATGCAGGGTTGGAAAATTCTCGCTCAGTGGATGGGGAGAGGATGTGTTGCATCAGGGGTAGGGGTGCAGTTGGAAATTCGGAGGGGTAAACCCCCGAACCAAATCCTCCAGCCCCGTCCCTGTCCCCAGTCTTAAGAGTTTCAGAGGAGAAAAAAAGTTCCCCTGCAAAAAATGATTGAACCTGAATCAAACGTTGCTTCAGCCGTTCGTTCGCATAACTCTTAATACAAAACTTCTGAACCTCATCGTACATGTCTCGGCAATCAAATGTAAAGGGGAGAATTATCGTCAAAGTCGTTCACTTTTTGCTTCCGAATCTGAATGGCCAGACATCATGTTTTAGATCTGAGTTGACGAGGGTCGCAGTAATTTATTTTGACGCCACAATAGAGCTGGAGAATTGCTGTCGCAAATCTCAATAGTCATTTAGCCGTTTTACGATTATTGGAATGACACAAACATTTAACTTTCAGCCTAATTGTTCAAAATGTATACATGCTTTTGATAAACCGTGCATATCGTACGCGGGTCACATTTCTCTCCATTATGTATCTGGGTGTAAAATGTAGTGATAGATATTCACAATATCCGTGTCGGACTTTAAGCAAGTTTCTCTTTCAGGAAAGTAGAAATGGGCGATATTGGAATTTTGAGTTCGATGTGGGTTTCGGTATTTTTACTTGGGAATACCGCGATATCGGTTCGGTATCTGACTGGACCGAGATTTGCTTATAGTACCAAAGGGGAACTCATAAGGAAAATACAGAATAAGTTGTTCTTGCATCTTTCTAGCATAGCGCCACAAATGTCACTGTCAATGAGCTTAACATGTGCATTCTTCTGCCAACACAAATAATATCTACAGTAATTTTGTGTATTGTTCCAAACACACCATGACCTTCAAGGGCCTTTGCAGGGGCGTAGGAAGCTTATAATATTGGGGGTGTTGTAAACGGGAGATTGTTGGGGACAGCACGGCCGCCTTTGGCAGCCCGCTCTGCGTAGCCGAACCCGGGGAGAGTGCGGGAGGGAGATACCAGGGAAATTTGTGAAATATGAACTACTGAGAGCTCATTTCATCGCTTCTCAAGTGAAAAAATCAAGGTATCGTTGCTGTTAATTTTTGGTGTTTATCCCTTTACCTAACATGAAAAGTAGACGACACTTGCAAAAAAAATTTGTGAATAACTCATTTTTTTCATTTTTTGTCTCCAAAACATAGGTTATGACCCCTCATTGGAACGGGCTCTTCGAGCTCGTCTTCGAGCTCGTTCCAATGAGGGGTCATAACCTATGTTTAGGAGACAAAAAATGAAAAAGTCATGAAAATTAATTGGCGATTTTTGAGAATAGCGCTGGCCGGTTTTGGCCGTTACGTTGGGTAAAGGGTTAAAGGGAGGATGTATGTCAGAGAGGAAGATGTTAATCTGCTGTGCGTCAAATCAGTCAATGACATCGGCTACCAACGTTTCTACGCACTGCAAATGGTGTAGATCATACAGTTTATATGTGCGCCTGTACGATGTAGAATATACAGAAGATGTATGAGGTTATTTTCGTGTAGATACTAGATATGATTTACAAAGTTTTGGAAATTTTTCGGGGGATAAATACCCCCCTTACCCCCCCCCCCCCCCCCCCCCCCGGGTCCTACGCCACTTGGCCTTTGTCAGGTTTGTGTGATCTCAGGACATCGCATGTGAAAATAAATTTAAAATCTATTTTGCTTGGGAGGGAATGGGTGATTTAAAGACTTTTGCTTAACCCTTTACCCAACGTAACGGCCAAAACCCGCAAGGGCTATTCTCAAAAATCGGCAATTAATTTTCATTATTTTTTTCAAAATAGTGATTCAAGAATTTTTTTTACAAGTGTCTTCTGCTTTTCATGTTAGGTAAAGTGTTAAACAATACATTATTCAAAGTCAGTGCAGCCATTGGAAGGTACAATGAATTCCAGTGAAATAACAAGAATCTATCACGAGATAGGAAATGTACACATAGTTAACCCTTTACCTAACGTAACGGCCAAAAGCGGCCAGCGCTATTCTCAAAAATCGCCAATTAATTTTCATTATTTTTTTCATTTTTTGTCTCAAAAACATAGGTTATGACCCCTCGTTGGAACGAGCTCGTCGAGCTCGTTCCAATGAGGGGTCATAACCTATGTTTTTGAGACAAAAAATGGAAAAAATTAGTTATTCAAGAATTATTTTTGCAAGTGTCGTCTGCTTTTCAGGTTAGGTAAAGGGTTAAAAAAGAAAGAATTGATTTGACATCAAGCTAAATAACTTATGTAAGTAACTAACACACATACATTGCATAACCTTCGATATAATTGGTAGGCGAGCTTAGTTCTTGAATTGTACAGCTGGATTACTGGTGAAGGTTGAAGTTACCTGTCTTCTGTTTGAAATTAGAAAGGGAGAGATTGGTTTGTTGGACGCCTTGTCGGTACTACTCCAGCCAAAGCTACTTGGTTGTCGGGGGTCGATTCAGCGCACCAGGAAAACTGGGTGAAGGGTACTATCAGGGACGTGGTGACAGTGGTTGGGGGGAGGTGTATGTCACCCCCTCCCCCTTCCTTGCCAAAATTTCCTATAGTTAGAAATTCGGAGGGCAAGTCGTGAGTAGTTGGAAATTCCTTGTATCTGGATTTTAGAGCTTCTTTTGCGATGCTGATGTCGCCTTTACTTCCCAAAATTCCAACTCCGTTTCAAATCGGCAAAAATTCTAGCTGTTACTATTTACAACTATACAGTGTACGCAGTATCGAGCTTCATAAGTATGCATGATGTCAATCGGTACGAGATTTCTATAGTACGTTTACTTATCGTAATAAAAAAAATCCTCGAAATGCACTTCAAGAAAATCACATCATGTAAAATCGTTATCCTGAGTTAATTCCATCATTTACAGTTACAAAATGATGAAACATCAAAAATTGATCATTCCTGCATAAGATCTGATTTAATGTCAGGACAGTGTGAATTGTTCAAAGTTCTCAGCTTGAGCATTTGTTTAGCACATATTCAATTCCCAGAATAATACCAAATAATAACAACCTGATAATTCTTTCATAAATGTGTTGGCATTTCAGTTACGAGAATCAATTTTATGCTCCCTTTCATGGCTTCATTTTCAAAATCTTTCTCGGTATTGAATTTCCAACTGCGGGGAAGGACCAGGAGGTGGTTCCCCCTCCCAGTCCCTCTCCCCTTGTTGGAAATTAACTACCCTACACCCCCCACCCTCCCAATCGGAAACCTCCAGCCACGTCCCTGGGTACTATTGTCGCAGTTTATCACTACTAAAGAACCCTCCAGGTTGATTACTAATCCCTCACCAAATGGTGAACCAAGCGACGAGCAACAATACTCATCTGGATAAATCTTTGTAATGTTTTGGAAATGGCAATATTTGTTGATTTCCGAACCGAAGGAACAGTGAACCAAGACCAACGTTTAAAATTTATTCAACGCCCCATGACGGATGTGATTATATTTGTAACAATGAAAAAACACGTCAGTACTAGACGTTCTCACCCCCCCCCCACCCCCACCCCAACCCCCACCTCCCCCTCCCCCACCAACAGCAGTGTTCGTTTAGGTTCCTAATAAGTAATAGGAAATTTAGCTTGAAAGTAGGTGTCAGGGTTTTTTTTCTCACTTTTTAGTGTTCATTACTGCGAAGCCTGTTCATAAATACGGATTGACAGAAAAAAGTGACAAATCATTATATTTTTTTTCGATTTTTTATGACATCGAAAATAACCTATCATGTATTTTCAAGCTAACTTTCCATTACTTATATAGCAACTTAACAAATTATATTGTAGACGACCAAAGTCTAGCCGCAGTCTACATTGCACAATTTGTCATTTGCGTGTAAAGTTGCAGCTGAAGACAAGTGTGACGGGTGCTGACAAGGTTATTTATTGTTCAGGAGATTTTTAATACAATAAGATAAGGATATAGAGCTAACCCCTCCCCTATCTCAAGACAGTAATTTGATATTTTTTTAGAGGATAGTTATCTCTGCTTGGTGATCATAGCAGACATTGCTAATTGAGATACCCTGCTGTTACCAACAAACTAACCTTTCGTACTAACGCTATTACTGGTGTCTACCACTAGTATTGGCTATCGCTGCTGTGTTCTACTCATCAGAGAGACATATTCAACATTAAAATCAGTTGGGTTAAAAATCAACCCAAATCAACCGGTTGAATGAATATGAACCCAAGTGGGTTCATATTCACTCAACCCAGTTGATTTGGATTAATGTTTAACCCAACTGATTTTAGTGTTTACAAATGCTGCTGGCTTATGCCATTAGTGCAGGCACTCGATACGTCTTTACTGTTTAGGTGTTAACACTGCCTGCTGCAATTACTGGTCCTGTCATCCTTAGCCAACTTTAAAACTGTCGCTATGAACTTTTCGGTGGGTTTCCTCTTCAACTTTATAACTGAAAAGAACTAACACTCCAATCAAACCTTAGTTCATCAGTGTTCAGCGTTCAACATTCGTTCAACATTCGTGTGAAGTTAGCTCAGTGTTCAGCGTTCAACATTCGTTCAACATTCGTGTGAAGTTAGCTCAGCGTTTAGCGTTCAACATTCGACCAACATTCGTGTGAAGTTAGCTCAGCGTTCAGCGTTCAACATTCGTCAAAATTCAGTGTGCCATATGTCGAATTTGGGCTTTCACCCGAGGTGCATCCTTCATGCGACCATCGTTTACACCTAACAACACTCAGATCTGGGCAACCATTCTCACCTGAAGTGATATTAGTGACTTTTACTACTCCATTTCAGCGTTCAACATTCGACCAATATTCCTATGAAATTAGCTCAGCGTTCAGCGTTCAACATTTGTCAAAGTTCACTGTGCCAGCTTCGAATCTGTGCCTTCACCCGAGGTATAGCCTTCATGGGACCGACTGCCCATCGTCTACTTCTAAGAACACACATATCTGGGGTGGGTCGTCTCTTTATTAGTGCTTTATATGGGCTTCCAGTACATAACTAGCTAAGAGGTTCGTTTAGATAGGTAACAGAGTTTGAATGAATAGAATAAATTGAAAAAAACTATTAACATTTTGGTAACCCATTAACTAGTACGAAAAGCAGATGGCACTTATAGAAGGGTTCGTCAATGACTAAAATGTTCTGTTCCAGCCCCTACGGTTTCCCCCCTGTCTGAAGGATATTGACCAGCTCATTCTGATGAGAGGAAACGAGCTACACTTATAAAGTAAAATATAGAATAGTAATAGAATTCAAATGTATGTATAGTGTTGAACTTAGATTGACGCTTTGCGAGATTAGTGGGTTGAGATGATAATTTAACGGGTTGAGGCAATAATTCGTCGGCGCCCAAGGTACAGGGGGGTTCAGTAGCTCATATGTAAACTGGTAATCAAATCATTTGGAACACCGAAAGGAGAGAATGCCACACTTGAGTAAAGTTTATTGGAAAGTGGGTAAACTTGAATGCCCCCTGCGTTCGAAATCCGACCACTTCCAGCAATACTCACTTAGTGACTCGACCAAACTGAACCGTGAAGTTGAGATATGGGATAGGACAAAAGTCCAAGCTGAGTGAAGAGCAGTAAGTGTCAGAAATCGCAGCTTACAAGTGGTGGAATCTTCTTCGTTAGAGTATTTAGTCTGTCTTTGGTGTTTGTTCTGTCAGCTATATGGGTGTGCAAGGAAAGCCAGTCCACTCTATCAAGGAATCACGAGGTCAGAATTCATAGAAGGAGATCAGAGGAGATTTAAAAAAATGAATGTTAATTTTTATTTGTAGCATACTCAAACAAATATAAACTGCAGAGAAATTTAATAAGCTATACCTAGAAGAGAATAGCACCGGGGCACACGCTGCTCCTCCCAGCAAAATTAAGCCGATATCAAACAACAGCGCCTTATAAAACAGAGCAGTGATAAACATGGATCGCCAGCTTGGTTGTGCTCTTTTATTTTTGATAGCTGGAATGTGTTTAACACCTATAAAACGTGAAGCTGAGTTTACTTGACCGTGATAGAATACAACAGGTGTCCCGACACTGATGGTTTGGATAATAATGAGCTGAGAGGGTCGTAAAATCTCAGCAGACGACATTTGACAAGAAACATTACTGGGCCATTAGTCTCAAGCAGTATTCAATTTTCAATAAATTTTAATTATTATACGTGATTGTACGGTTTATGCTTCCATTTAGCTTAACTGTTGTGTGTGGGTCCCCGTAGGCTCTATGGCCTGCGGGGACCCACACAAAACAGTAAAGTCATCAATAGATATGGTGAGCAAGTAAATGGTGAACCGCTTATAAAAAAGACAATGGTCGCCAAATAATAATAATAATAATAACACTTCGGCCGGCCGCTGATTTGTTGCGGTTCTCGTATGAGAAGGCCTTGGTTACCCATGTTCTACCAACTGCCTCCCTATTCCCGCGCTTCTTCTCTCCTCCCAACACTCGGAGACGAACTGCTTGATGACATCCCTTGCCCCATTCTTCCCAATCTCTCCGATTAGTATATTAACCCTCTCCTTTGAGTCGCCCCCTAACCACATGTCCTTCATTCTCCCATCCCACTTCTCCATTATACTCCCCGTGAATCTTGTTCTTTTAAACTGGTATTTTGGGCATTCTATAAGAAAGTGTTCCAGGGTCTCCACCACGCCCACGTTACACATCTGGCACTCCTTTTCACTGTTTTTCCCAATTTTTCCCCTCAGCTCCAGGGACCGCGACCTCAGCTTGAACAACAGTGACCCCCCCCCCCCCCCCCCAAAGGTGCCATCAAGGTACTCTTAAAAACCAGGCTTCTCTTTATCACGCAGGCCACCCAAAGATCTCTTTGATTTGACCCCCTCTCGCCAATTACGGTTACAATCCTCCATGACCCTTTCTCTGACGATCTTTTTGCCCTGGTTTGCCCCAACGTCAAGGTCCGAGATCTCCAATGAGTAGTTTTCTACTAGCTCCCTCACTTGGACCATCCACCCCGTCTTGATATTTGAGTTGAAAGTTCTCAGGAACATTACTTTACACCATCGGCTATCGGGGAGATTTACCAAATAATTAAGATAACCGAGTTTCAATAGGTCTATCCTGTCCTTGATCCTCATCCACCCAAGCTCACACCTGATTGCTTCTAGCGCTGCGGCATTACTCGAGCCTGTTATCCATCGGCCTGCATCGTTCTGCAGGATTTCCAAGCTCTTAACAGCTGTCTGGTTTAGGGGTACAACTTCCGTACCGTGTGTTATACTTGGCAGACCCACCATTTCCCAGATGGTTTTCCCTTCGAAAACGTTATTGAAACTGTTTCTCCCTATAAGTTTCATTTGGTTAAGGATTCGCTTCCCCTTCAGAATCAATTTATTTGTGTGGTTTCGGTAGATGCCTCTTCCTGTGATGTTTATATTTACCCCCAGGTACTCATAGTCACTAGTCTCTCCTACACTAAGAAGTCTACTGCTACCTTCCGGAATGCAGAACTCCCCCACACTCCACCTTCGAGTGGGGTCCACTTTGCGGCCCACGGGTATGACTTTGCTCTTGCTTTCATTAAGTTCGAGTCTCCATTTGCTCCCATATTTCCCAACAATTCCCAGCATCTAAAGATCTTCGCTAGCCCCTCTTCGCTTTCTGACACTAGCACCATATCGTCTGCAAAAAATAGCCCTGGGATCTTCAAGTCTCCAACTGCAACCCCCTCGTCGCTATGCAGGAGTTCATCTCCTAAACCTTTGATGTACAATGCAAAAAGAATTGGCGAAAGGATACACTCCTGTTTTAGGCCTATCTCCATAGGCACACGTTTTGTTGTAATGTTTCCCAGGCTAAGTTCGCTCTGTACGTCTTTATATAATGCTTTCATAATCCCAACAAACTCGCCCCCCAAGCCCAGAGCCTCCAGCTTGCGCCACATACCCTCCCTCCATACTCTATCGTATGCCTTTTTAACATCCAAAAAGGCCATGAACATCTTTTTCTTTTTTGCTTTCGCGGATTCTATCATTTGGGATAGCGTGAAAAGATGGTCGGTGGCTCTCCTTCCCTTCCTGAAGCCATTCTGGATTTCTCTCAAAAAACCCTTCTCTTCAATCACCTCCTCTAATCTCCCATACAGGACTTTACAAAAGACTTTTCCAATGTTGCTGCTGACAGAGATCCCTCGATAGTTATCCAAGACGTCTTTTTTCCCCTTTTTGTGAATAAATGTCACTTTACTTTCCCTCCACTCCTTTGGGACCTCTTGTTTTTCTATGGCTAAATTGAATAGGGCAGTTAGGCTTTCCAAGAGTTTCTCTCCCCCTTTTTTTGATAAACTCGTTAGGAATTTCGTCCACCCCTCCCGCTTTTCCATTCCTCAATTTTGAGATCACCCTTCGCACCTCCTCAGTTTTGATTTTGAATAAACGGCCTCTGTTGTTTGGGTGTCCCTTGAATTTCCATGGAAGTCAAGGTTTTGCCAAACTTGGAGCAAGTTGCTGTGGAATACATAACACGGGTTCAGTCATATTCTCTCAAGACTCAAAATAGGAACGCTGTCCATTTTGACAGAGGTGCTTTTTGGTCCATTTTAGGCAGAGACTGAGGTGTCTAATAAAATAAGAAATAGGATGAGAACAAACTATTGGTTGTGTTGTCTCTTTTAATTTTTAAAGGGATTTAATAATAGTAATATTTTTATAGCCTGAAATTTACACATGGTGCTCTTTGGTTGTTCAAAATTACAAATGCTTTATTTGGAAAAAAAATGTTTGTAGCTGTGAGTATAAATCTCTCGGTTGTGACAGGAGTCAAGTCACGAGCAGTACCCAGCCGCCATTATTGCATCTGTTCTTGGGTTGGGGCGTTGTACAGAGTTTATACAGTTCGTCGCTATTGACAATTCGTATCCACCCTGGCGTGGTTGCATGTGTGTGTTTGTTGTTGTTCTGGAGAGTACGCGAATGTGGTGTGATTTTACAGTGTGATTCTCAAATAATAATATGTTTGTACCTTTAAATCCAACATGGTGCCCTATGGCTGTACGAATTAAAAAATGCCTCATGGAAAAGGCACGTTTGAATAATACCAGGCTGGAATGATTGGTGGTGACTATTCTTCGATCCACCAACGCTTACATATTGGACATAGTGTTCTTCTTGACCTTTTTTCTGAGCCGTATGTACCCACAGTGGTCGTCCATTTCAAACCCTGGCAAATATTTTAGCATCTCCACATTTACTTCACGATTTAAACTTCATGGTTTAAATGTAGCTATCTTTTGAAACACTTTTACGTGCGTTTTGTTTTGTGGAGCTTTGTTCACCTAGCTAAGGTTATATTTGTACCACGTATTTATGATCTTTAAACAAACGCTTGACAATCTAATGCATGTGGTGAATGAGTATATAGGTGCATATATGTATATATCAAAAGAGCGTTATTTGGTACCTGCCGCCGACGTGTACAGTACCAGTCCAAACAGGTCATAGGATAACTACAGAAGTTCTACCTACATTCTTCTTCGACAATACCAGCACGGATATTTTTGAAAGTCCTTGAATCATGGGGGTATCCCCCATGTCAGTTCGATAATTGGAATGGTTCATAGTCATTAATTAGGAGTAGACCAAATATTTTCGGCATGCAGCCCTGAGGCTGTATGTTGAAAATATTGATTGGTCTACCTTCCAAATTCATCCAGCAGTAACTTAATTTATTAAACTACGACGTATCATGATCTTGGGTCAAAATATGGGTTTTCTGGTCAAAGGATCGAGCTCCATATATGCCCACCGCTCGGATAATTAAGTCTCTCAGAACTCATCGATAGATCTTGTTTCTTGCAGTTGGGATTCCCGTCAAATGGTCGAAGTCCAAAGCGACGAGCCTACTTTTCATGTGGGAAAGTAGCAGGGACAGCAGGTAAATTTCGCTCCCATGAGTGAACTCTGTTGTGGGCCCCTGGTCTTTTGATAGCTTCTAGCTCTTAGTGCGGAACATATGGCCCATGTCTCGAAGGGTGGGTGGGGGTGGGGGGGGGGTATGAGAGATAGTCCAGCTGAACAAGGCCTCGACCACATTACACACCATCTGCGCAGGCAGAAGATGATCTATTTTCAGGACGATTAAATGAATTCACGATGTTGCACTAGTATTTTTCTACTCTTTCCGACGTCTTTTTTTTCTCTTCATTTTTTCCTTTTTCTTCTCTATCTGCATCTCTGTTTCTTATTTTCTTTCTTGCTAGGGGAAGGCAGGAAGACAGCCAATCTGGCTATGTCTTCCCCTGTCGGTATACAGACATTTTTACACAAACACAGAAAAGGAATTTTATGCTTTTTGTCATGTATATTGCAAACAAATATGTTGTAAATATGTGAATTATATGTAAATTGTGTTGTGTATATGAGTACTGACGAATAAAATCTATCTATCTATCTATCTATCTATCTATCTATCTATCTATCTATCTATCTATCTATCTATCTATCTATCTATTCTATCTATCTATCTATCTATCTATCTATCTATCTATCTATCTATCTATCGATCGATCTATCGATCTATCTATCTATCTATCTATCTATCTATCTATCTATCTATCTATCTATCTATCTATCTATCAGCAGCATCAGATAAACATTTATATGCTTGAGCCAAATTTTGGCACTCATTTATTTATTTATTTATTTATTTATTTATTTATTTATTTATTTATTTATTTATTTATTTTTTTTTTTTTTTTTTTTTTATATTTTTTTAGGGGGGTTCTGGGATGATTGAATGTCCGAGATGGGCATATCCATTGGGGGTGTGGTGCGTCGCGAGTTTCGGTGTAGACTGCGTTATCGGGGCAAAGAATGCTTTGGTGATGTGATTTGCACGGGGACCTCTGCTTGCCCGGCTTCCGATGGCTGTTTTGTGCCTGCTTCTTGGGAACTGAGCGGAACTTTATTTATTTATTTATTTCCTAATTATTTATTTGGGTGCTTACTATGTTTTAGTTTTATTATTATTGTTTTTTGTATTTTTTCTTCTATTTTTATTTTTATTTTTTTGATGGTGGGCAGGTCGATGTTGAATGCAGTATACCAGGGCGCTTTACTTCCGACATGCGACGCCGTGTGTGGTTCTTTTGAAACCACATGCGACGTCGCCTGTCTGAGGGTGACACGCTCTGATGGACGGCCAGTCTCGGGCCGGAAGGTATCGATCACTGATCTTTTTTGACCCAATCAATATCTGGCCTATAAAACAAAAGCAAGTCTCGTAAACAGGTTTAGTCAAGAAAGTGAATTAATTCATTCACTCTGTGCTAGTGCGTATCTACCTATCGCAAATATCTATCTATCGACATTACAAAATGTTCCGAATTTCCACTGCAAATGTCGACGTTGTTTTCTTCGATTTCCTGTGCGAAATGACTGGAATTATACATTTAACAGACTATGCGTCTCCGTGGAACTGTCAATTGTAGTCTGTAAAAGACTTGACGGCTTTTATTCCAGCTAGTGGATGTGGACCCGCGTTGTACACGGTTTTTTTTAATGGAGCCTCACGTCTCCATCGGGATAGCACAGAGTGCAGCACAATTGCAAGATGTTCGGGAATAATGTAAAATACATTGCCACCAAAGATTTTAATTTAGTTATATCGGATAGAAATATTTACATCTGCCGAGGTCGAAGTCGATCTGGCCCGTAGAGGCTGTGGGGATTGGGTACGTCGTGACAAACAGAATAACCAGGGGGGCGTGACCGCCGTTGTTTATTCCCAGTTCCTTATTCGACATTTGTTATCAACCGATACAATCGGTTGATAACGAATGTCGAATAAGGAACTAGGAATAAATAAGTTGTCACGTCCGCTTTACTCAGATTATAGTAAGATTCAATGAGCAATGGATTTTACCACGACACTGCCGACAGTCGTGTCTAATTTCGTTGACTACAGACCCCATACCTAAATAGTTTGCTGACAAGCATATATATCTGTGTGCATAAGAGCAAATTCATGTCATGGTCGAATAAATATGCATCTCTCGCCCCCTCCATTTCTGAAAATAGGTAGGAGCCCATCCAGGTTTGGTGATTGGCTTTAATGGCTCTCTGTGTAGTGTCGGGGCTGCTGATTCATACCCACGCGGGGATTGGCCTATATTTGACCCATAGTGGAAAATGACGTCATCCTAACACGCTTGTCTGACCCAGATTTTCACCTGTGTGAACCCTGTGGAATTATAGAACATCTAGTGACACCTGGGTGGCCTGGGGGGCAAAATGGCACAAAACGATCACATGTACTAGTAACGCATTTTAGATGGCGCCGTGTTGCACTCAACAGACGAAATGGCGATGTAACAATGTTGGAAACCTCGTAAGCCAGCCATTTAATACAACTTTCTAACTATAAACTTCTTGAAATGTTAGCTGTAAAATGGAAAAACATTCTTATCAGAAGTTTGATGGTTATTAGGTGATAGTTTGGATTTAAATGTATACTACTCAAAGTTTGCCAAGCACCAAGAATATCCAACTACCCGTTTTACGTTTTAGTTGAAATATTGTTATGAAAAATGTATATATATATTATTTAATTATATCTTTAATGATTTAAGTACAGAAATTAAGATTTTGTTTGTGTTTGACATTATCTTTTATCTTTTGAATACGATAACCATGGAAAATGGATATTATTGGTAAAAGAGGAAATTTTTCAAATTTGCCTAAAAGTTGACGAAGCGAACTGGTATGGGTTCAATATCGAGTATGAGACCCATTACTGTTAATTATAGCTTACCAACGCCTTCTCATGCTCCCAATCTGGTTTCTGGTTGTCCTTTGTGGGATGTTGTTCCATTCTTGGGCCAGCATGGAACCAAGCTCCTGGACCCTTCTCGGCTGGACTGGGCGGATTGAAATTGCAAGCTGCAACTCATTCCAGACATGTTCCATTGGATTGAGGTCAGGGGATCTTGCTGGCCAGTCCATACTCTCAATTCCCTCCCTCTGTCGGTACTCATGGACAGCACGGGCAACAAGAGGACGGGCATTATCGTCCATCAGAATGAATCTATCACCCACTGCACTTGCATACAATCTGACGTGGGCACCCAGAATCTCATCAATATACCACTGTGCAGTCAATGTACCACGGTCAAGGGCACAGGGCTATGTACGTCTATCTTAGCTGAATCCGCCCAGACCATTATTGACCCTCCACCATAGCGGTCATGCTCAACAATGTTGGCTGCATGAAATCGCTCTCCTGGTCTTCTCCATACCCTAGAACGCCTATCTGTGTACTCTAGGCAGGATCTTGACTCATCTGTAAAAGGGACAGGTCGCCAATCTTCTCTGGTCCATCCAACATGGTCCATGGCCCACTCATATCGTGCCTGGCGGTGGTTCTGGGACAGATGGATGCGAATACATGTCTTCTCGATCGGAGACCACCTTCATGCAGTCTTGCCAGTATAGTCTGCGTCGAAACATTTACCCCGGATGCATTCTGAGGGTCACTGAGAAGCTGGGTTGCTGTGGCAAAGCAGTTCCTACGGGCCTGAATGATCGAAAACCGGTCTTCACCTGCATATGTTGCCCCGTCTCTGCCATCACCATGCCGTCTTACTAGTGTGCCATACTGTTGGAATCTTGCCCAGGCTCTGGTGATCACCGTATGGTGCACACCAAGGGCTTCACCAACCTGACGATGGGAAACCCCTTGTTAGCACCATCCTTACAGCCCGCCACATTTCTTCTTCAGACAAATGTCTTCTTACATTTGCATTCGCCATATTCAATCATTAGATCACAAGGGTTTGTGTTGAAATGAAGATTGAATATCCTACACATGTCATGTACATGTAGACAGTACACGAAAACATCATGAAGGAGGCGCGGTGGCTCAGTTGGTAGAGGTGCAGGCTGCAAGCCGAGAGGTCCTCGGTTCGAATCCTACCTGCGGCAACCGCGTTGTGTCCTTGGGCAAGACACTTCACCCCCATTGCCCACGTGGGGGCACGGTGACGCTGTGTACTAAGGCGTACTGCGCGTCGATGGTGCACCTGTCTTCAACCAATGCTAACCCTGCTTGTGTGGAGTTGGTATGTTGAGGAGCTGACAGTTGCTCGCCGTTGCTCGCTGTTGCTCGGTGGTTCTCTCCGGGTACTCCGGCTTCCTCTACCCGTAATGGTTAGCCATTATGCAGAAATATGTGACCTTAAACACCAATAAATAAATAAATAAACATCATGAAAATGAAGGGGTACATGCTTTCCATGACTGTAACGAAAAGTCTGCTTGTCAAGAGACCTAATGTAAACACTGGGAACCAACTCAATACTTTCCTCAATCATATCCACCAACAATATCGCAAATATGTCACAAGCAAATTTCACAATGATGGGTCAAATATTTGGTGCTTAGCAAACTTTGAGTAGTATATTATACTTTGTGAGAAGACAGATAAAAAATTAAGCTTGACATTTTTCTATCAATTTGTACTCTATAATAAATCTAAATCTGGTGATGGGGGTTTTCATTTGCAGTCATAATCAGCACACCCGTCTATACACGTGATTAGTGTTCTGACCTTTTAGAAGCGATATAATGACACTCGGATTAATTCAATTCCGCCATTATCACATTTATAAGAGTTTCGTGACATTTTCCAAGGTTGATGATAAAACTGGGTTTTTTCTTCTTTTTGCGCTATGCAAATAAGACTTTAGAGCAGGTCTCCCTTTTCCTACGTACATCATTATTCGGTGTGCTAAAATCACCCGTAACTGAATTGTGCATATCTTATCTTGATTCTTTGCTTGTGTCCAGTTTTATTTATATGAAAGTTTTCTTAAAGAGACAATAAGCTGCTAATTTGAAAAATATCGACTCTTAGATGTTGCTTGTATGTGGAAGAGCATGTAAAAAACACTGTATGCAAAATATAAGACATCAGAGGCAACTCAAAATTACCTAAATCTATAATTAAACTTTAATGCAGACTAATTTTCCAAATATACGACAGTAGAAGATATTAACGAAGTTACCCTGAGTCACCGTAAATGAACAAGAATGTGATATAAGTTCTGAAATCACGTGATTTCTAATATTATCTTCGATGTTATACAAATGAATGACCTTCACGAAGGACAAAGTTATGTGCTTTATTTTAACAATATTTGGCATTATTTGATCAACAATAAAACCGCAGGTTTTTCTGAAAGTTTTCCCGCGAAAAGATGGACGTTGCCAATGGCGTCGTGGATTAATAGAAGCAAAGGTTAACAGGTGACCTACGGGTGCATATACCGCCCATACTGTACTACCATATTAGTCCAGTACGAGAAGCCCGACACCCCCTGACCCGAACAACGTTATGTACAGTGGACAACAACAGCGGTCAACGTCTCCATGACGTCACGTGCGCATCGGGACGTCATGACGTCAGCGGCAACGTCAACCGTTTCGTAGGAAAACTTTAAGACAAATCTCACCTTTCATTTCGATTTACCATCTCATACCATAAACCCCAAACCACACCCATGCATATGTCAAATTTCACGTAAACTAACTGAAATTGTCCAAAATAATAAGAAAACACCCCTCACAGCACCCTATTCTTCCATTGGCAAAACTGCGGGGGGGGGGGGGGGAGAAAAAGAAAGAAAAATGTTTGTGAGAAAAATGAACAGTGGGAGGAAGAAAATGGAGAGAATGTCGCAAGATGCGAAAACACGTTTTGTTTACATCCGGGCACTTTCTGTTGGTGGGGGCCCACCTGTAGCTTTGTAAGAAATACTAAATGTGACCCTTTAAAATATCAAAATTATGAGCAGAAAATATTTCATTTGTAACTAGGAATTGAACCAATACAGTTTTGTTTGGCATAGCTCATTAAATTGAATATATACCCAGTTGCGGTGTTGGGAATACTGTAACTTATTTTTTATATTTCGACATCGGTGTGTAGCGGGTATCATAACCTATAGTACTGTGATCGGGGTCTTGTCGAAGTGACCTTTATGGATTTTAATATACAGATGTTGAAAACCTTGATAGCATGTGCTAAAGAGATATATTCAAACCCGTATGAGTTGATCGTGTAAAGGATCCTACACGTGACACACATTCGGTCAGATACTGGTCGAGGTGGAAGCCCGAGACCGTTGTCTGGCCGAAAATCTTGGGACGAGCAGCTGGGCCGAGTGTATTTTCTGGCTTGAAACCTACTTTACATTACATTCTTGTTTTAATCCGAAAAATGAAAACAAATATTACATTGGAATAATAACCATTCAAAATGCGAACTCGATGAGTTATCCTTTGAGATAGCACATCGAGGACAATATAGTGTGCTGAGAACTAATGGTTCAGCAGTAACTCGAAGTAAGATCTAGATCAGGCGACTTCAAATGTATGCGCTGATAACTGTGTGTCATTTACAGAGGACATGAAATGAGTGTTTTTCTCATATGATATTTTATGAAACGAGTCTAAGAATTTTCCGTTTGAGGCGAGCCCCAAACGGAAAATTCGGACGAGTTTCATAAATATCATATGAGAAAAACACTTATTTCATATTCTATTTATCATATGACACACATATGCACAAATTGACGACTTAGTATGACATTTTAACCCTTTTCCTAACGTGTGTTGCAGACGACACTTGGAAAAAACATCATCATATCACTAAAAATTTTCATTTTTTGCTTCCAAAACATAGGTTATGACACCTCATTGAAACGCGCGCGATGCGCTCGTTCCAATGAGGGGTCATAACCTATGTTTTGGAAGCAAAAAATGAAAATTTGCCGAAAATAGCACTGGCCGGTTTTGATCGTTATGTCAGGGAAAGGGTTAATGCAATGTAACCGAACCTAAATAGGACAGATAACGCAAATTCTCCGTACTCAAATTATGCAAATGTGACCCAGTTGTATTTTGTTCAGCCAATCAAACTCTCCATATTTGAAATTGACCAATGAAATCTTTCAACCCCAATTATGCAAATTATGAAAATATGGCCCAGTTGTACTTTGTTCGGCCAATCAAATTGTCTAGTGTTGAAATTGACGGAAGGTTTTATTTATCACTGATTAATGTGAAAGCAAAATATCAAATGTTTTAAAGTGAACAAAACGGACGAGTCATATGATAAAAAAGAATACCCAGTCATTTTTAAGAATACACGATGCTACTTTTATAGAATGCATGGTTGTTCTTAAAGGCAACGCACACTCACTGTTAGTGGCGGTGATTCTTTTGGATAACAGCAATAATGAAACAAAGGAAACTGTCGGCAGTGGGTTTCAGTCAAAATGAACTCCTCTTAAGACACCATTCCTGCTGAACCTGTTTGTGATGATAGCATTTTACCTTTCAACTAATGCATCGATAAAATCTCCCCAACACTAAAAACAAAAATCGCAAATCAAATTTTATTTCTCCTTTTGTCGCCTCCAAAATATATCTTATGAATCCCCGATTGGAAAGAGCTCAAACAGGTCGTTCCGACCAGAGGCGGACTGGCCGTAAGGGTCCTCTATTGGGTTCCCCTTGAGGCCCCAAAAACTGATGCATCCCAACACATGTTAGTGCGTGAAATTTCGTGAAAATGACCAAAAGGCGAATGGATCTGATTGCATAGACTGACTGCCGTATATCGAAATGTTCTCATCATATGTGGACTGCCAATAGAACACATTTCAATATACCAGCAGTATAGTCTGCCATTGATCGTTTAGATAAAAAACGGCGTTCCTTCAATTCGAAAAGTCAAAATTTTCTCAGATTGCACCGAAATATAGTCTTCTCGATGGGTAGAACCGTAGAACCATTTTTGCCGAATGATTGGTGAAAATGATGCCATCGTAATGTTCTCCATGTGGACTGCCATTGATCGCTCAGATACAAGGAAGTTCGAAAAATCTAAAAGAAATTCCGCGTCTGCGCTCCCCCACCGCCCCCTGCCCTTGATGCATTTCCCGGTAACTTTTCTTGGTCCGTTCGCCCCTGGTCCCGACCAAGGACTATACATAAGCTATGTTTTGGGGAGTAAAGGGATTTTTTTAGACATTGTGGGAAAATATATTTTAAGTGTCTTCTAGTCGTGTAAGACAAATGGTTAATCAAATATAAATAAAAGCATTCGCCTCCCAACACCCGCCATTTGCCCAATCAAAGCAGATGCGTCGCTTGGGATGTGTCAGACTCTCTCTCCAAATTATTTTCCCGCAGGGACATTGTCGTTCGGATTGAATTAAGTCTTAGATTCGCTTTTAGTAGTAACCATACTTGGACTAATGTCACACACACAGTCGGTCATACAAATTGGTGGTCTGTAGTGCCCCATTCGGGGTGGGGTGGGGTGGGGGTGTCCAGCATAACTAGATTGGAGTATGGTACGTGTTAATTAAATAATAGTTGCGTCACGATCACTAGATGTACATTTTATTTGTCCACAAATAAATGTCCAAGAAGACTTTCGAACTGTAATCACAACTGATTATTATCCCAACTGCATCATTAACCCTTTGAACTCTTATAGTATCTTCCATGTATGTTCAATGACAGCAATTGGGAGAGTCCATATTCATTATTTAGGGGTACATTATTTAGGGGTAGACACATTAATATTTACAGCGTGGAACCTTAGGGCTGCACGTTGAAAATATTGATTGGTCTACTACACATATTCACTTAGCATCATCCATCCTATTTAATGAAATTATGACGTATCATATTCCTGGACGTAAACTCGGCCGCTCGTGTTCAAAGGGTTAAAATGCGCATCCTTGTCTGACCTGACCTGACCCTATAAAATATTGACTAGTATCCCCTATTCATTCACTTAGTACCCTCCTACTTAATGAAATTATGAAGCATCTTATTCCTGGCAGAGGGATAAGGACCTTTCGTGTCCAAGGGTTAAGGCATGTTTTCTACGAACATTTGCCTTAGTGATGTAGTCGGAATGTTATCAATCGGAACTTGAATCATTAACTCATAGCACTGGAAGTATTTCAAATTTTCCGTTACTGACTCCATATTGCCAGTGCAGCTGGAAAACTTTAAGAAATTTGACCTTGTTTGACAGAGCTCAATGAGCTCTGTCAAACAAGATCTAATTTTTTAAGTTCTCGGTTACACTCTGGGGAAAATTGGCTGCTGGATACTTTGGTATTTTGGCCTCAAAGTGCAGAGGGTTAACGTCGGGTCAAATCAGGTTTAATCTCCCCGACACCTCCCAGTCGATCACCTTCGCGACGCCTCTGCCAACAAATATTCTACCTGCATCCTCAGAATCATTCTAGTTGAAGGGTTAAGAAGCTTATACCACTAAGTTTTCCGATACAGTAAGCAACAATAATATGAAAATTCATGCAGTCTTAATGAATGTAGGTGCGAACATTCTTTCAATACAATAAGTAGGAAGTATCTCACTTTCAACTTCATTTCAAAGCGGATTATATGCTTCACTTTGCAGTGGCAAACATTTTGCTTTCAAAACAGTCCAGCTAATTCAGTTATAGACTTCTTAACACGTACACACTATGATAATTCATTGGCCCTCTTATGATACTCTGGTCTCAGTAGCATAGCATGTATGGATTTTGCCATCTCTGGATGTTCTCATAGATGTCTCATTTGACGCCATCCGTCGCGTCACTTACGGCGAGTGGGGTTGTCGTGGTAGCCCGCGTGTTGCGGGGTCATCACCATGATAATACATGGTGTCAGAGGCATGTACGGTCTGTGTTGATTGGGTGGCACGTGTTTCAGTCGTCCATCTTGTAGAATGGACGTCTTGGGGTTTATGAAGGCGATTGGTATTCTCAATTGTATGAGGGCATGTCGAATTACCGGTCGGAGAGGGAGCGAGACACCTATGAGATGTGCCTTTTTTCTTATACTCACTGTGCAAACAACACGTGCAACACATGGACACACACACGTCGTATGTGCCGAAATGTGCCTTGTTCTGGTGCGCAATATGCGCACAACACATGTAGCACCTGCGCTCATACTGCTATTTTGGCCCCAAAATCATCTTCTTGGCTCATAGCTCCTGTACGACTCCAGGCTCCTATAAGGTTCTTCTCCTATATATGGTAGACCATTCCAATTATGCATGGCATTCATAGCTCCTAGACCACTGCCAATGACTTGTTCATGTTCACCGCAATCTGTCCTATGACCAGCTTCGATTGTCTTCACCCAATACTACTACTGGCTTGTACCATGACAACTACTATCTGTCATTTGATCGACTCCCACAACTACTGTGTGCTACCAGCGTCGTAGTCGTCTACTACTACTTCTGAACCCTGCCATTACTGTGACTACCCCCAATCACAGTTGTTAATAGTACTGCTGGTCCCAATCCTACTATGACCACTCTTAGGGTTTTTTTGCCATTACAGCATAACAACGAGCTTGTTAGCTCTATCTGATCCTGTGTTGACCGCTGCGCTCAACAAAGTCTAAGTTCTCAACAAAGTCTAAGTAGTCTCAATCAGATAGCTCCATTCATCTAAGCCCGTATCAACCAAATTTATGTACTTCATATACGAGAGACTGCTGATCGTGTCGACATGTGTTTATGCAATAGTTAACAATATAATCATAAAACAAACAGCACAGGGGCACACACTGGGTGTGTCGAAATGTGTTCATGTGCAAGTGCATAATGTGTACAAGCAGATACGATAAAGGGGGATTATGTACAAAGAAAGGTCAGGAGAGGGATTCTGTGAGTGGGATTTCATAAGCGGGATCCCAAACGGATTCCGAAAAATATTATTACATGATTTGGAATAGGCCATCGAGGGGTATTCCCTTTCCGTGTCAGAAACAACAGTGAACTTGATAAATGTTTGGATGTTATGAGATAAATTATTATTTTTGACGGGGAAGATGAATATACAGGTGAAATGGAGTTATTGCAAATTTAAAAGCGGTATGAATTTTGCAAGTACAAATTATACGGGTGGAATAAGTTATATTCTTCAAACACTTTTGTACTGAGGTTAACCCTACCTTGATGGACATTTTAAAATAATTTTCAGTAACATCAAATCTTCAGAGATTAATGGCTCGGCAACGGTTCCTTGTCAAGTCCTGGCTGCCAATATGGCAGCCAAGACTATAGACTAGGAACCCCTTTCAAGTTGATTTAATGGGGTTAAATAATTTTTCGTCCATCGGTGTAAAAATGCTGCTTCTATTCCTTGCTCTTTGTCTCAGATTTATTAATATTCATGCAAGCACATTAAGTCCCCTCCCCAATTTTGTGACTTACAATCTTAGAGAACAAGACTAGTAGATGCCCATGGGTTATCGCGTATAATACTACACCCCGTGTATATGCTGCGATAACTCTTGCGCGGTGTCTCTTGTGACGCATTATAAATTGGCTTCCTTTTTTAACATTTAAATGAATCTTTATAAAACTGCGGGAATATTTTGGTTGGAAAACATCGTGATCATGTGCAAAGAGCCCACCCCCCCCCCCCTACCCCCAGGAAGGCCACACTGACCTCTCATTTTCCAAAATCTTCCTCCGAGAAAGGCCCGAATCATGCCGACGAATGTCAGATAGACTACCCCTACCCCTTCACCTGCTCCGGATGATGATTCGCATCGGGACTCATGCTTTAAATATGGCGCACCACCACCTCCCCTCCCCTCCAAAAAACAGAATCCTGAATCACCCAATGATATTCACTGGGTAGAAATCCTGGCTTTTCTTTAGTCGCAATCCACTTTCACCGTACTTTATTGTTGTCACTATGGTGCATAGAAGACGTGTTAAATATTAAATAGTCATATAAACGTATATAGAACAAGGAAGTTATTACATAAAGTAAGCGTGACAAGATAATAATTGAAACTGTAATGACAAATCAAATACCTATTATATTTTGGATCGAGGAGTCAGTTAATGGCTCCGTGTGTTCGATTCTGAAATCGAACAGATATAAAATCTTCGATTGTGATTCTTACGTCGTTCATAGAATAAACATTGCTCACACTTTTCCATACTCAGTGCGAATCGTCGGCCAGCGTTATATATTCACAAAAATATGCATTCAAATATTATTATATTCTTCATTTTGTCTCCAAAACATAGCTTATGACCCTTATTGGAACGAGCCCGTTGGGCTCGTTCCAATGAGAGATCATAAGCTTTGTTTCTGGGACAAAAAACTGAAATATTTTACTTATTCAAGATTGTTTTTCTTGCGATTGTCTTCTTCTCTTCCGGTTAGGTCAAGTGTCAACTGCACAGAACCTCCATCTTGTGGTATTTTATTTTTTTCACTCCAGTTTAGATTAATTCCTTGCCTTGCAAGGGAGTGGGGGTGTGGGCGGGGGGGGGGGGGGGGGTTACTACCGAGAGTGAAAATACTCTTGCTACATAGCAGAGTTACGTCACTGTCTCTTAAGTGTTAATTGAATAGAGAGTAATCGTTTGACTGGACTGGTTAGGTTACGTGAAATAATTCATGAGAGGTGAGGGACGGTGTACAAACACGAGTGCGCGAATGCGGACGAGTGTTTTATAATATAGTCCCACGCCTCGAATGAATTATTTCACGTAACCAGTCCAGTCAAGCGATTACTCTGTTTGTTACTTTTCATTATTAACGATAATTATATTATTTAACCCTTTACCTCACGTAACGGTCAAAACGGCCAGTGCTATTTTCAAAGTGACTCGCTAATTAATTTTCATTATTTTTTCAATTTTTGTCTCTAAATCATAGATTATAGCCCGTATTGGAACGAGCTCGTCGAGCTGGTTCCAATGAGGGGTCATAACCTATGTTTTTGAGACAAAAAATGAAAATAATAGTTATTCAAGAATTTTTTTGCAAGTGTCGTCTGTTTTTCATGTTAGGTAAAGGTTTAAAAAAAGGCAAAAAAAACCCAAAAAACAATGAAATTCCCATTACGCCCACAGCAAAGCGTCTTCGCTTGCGCGCACGGATACATGAACCAAATGTTTATTGCATAATTCACTTCATAATCAAACCCGGAAATCTCAGTAAATCACACTTTGGAAAGTAATAAATATACATATCCCAAATGGTGTGGTATTTTAACATTCATTTAACAATGACTGCTTTATTCCGTCTTTCTTTTTTTCCGTTTTCATTTGCTACCGTAATTGATGTTATATGAAGTTCAAGAAAATAGTCAATTACTCGAGTTAACCTTTGAGCTTCAAATTTTTTTAGCGATAATTACAACATGATATACTTATACACGGCCACGGAAAACTTAACCCTTTACGCAACACGAAAGGCGGACGACACTTGCAAACGAAGTTCATGAGTAACTAACATGTAGGTCTATTCGAAACCATCCAAAGTTAATCTGTTGGAATTCTTCACGAGTTTTCATACTTTTCAGCGGTCATATTGATGAAAAGTTTTCCCTTTGAGCGACTTGTTTGAACTTTTGACCTTCTCATATCATATTTACACGAATTGGTCGAATTTCACGTTTTTATGCATTGTACTAGGCCTATCCAGTCTTCATACTATGATGTACAATAGGCCTAGATGTAGAAACGTAATCCCAACTGGAGAAACAGGATTTACTGCGACCAGTAAATTCGAATCTGTGTGAAAATGGTTAAATAAAGCATCAGAACTATATTATATAGAAAGAGAATTTACGGAGACTTATTTTCGGGGGTAAAATGTCTTTAAAGAAATCAGAAATGGGTTTTCGTAAACAGTGTTTAATGATTTTCATACAGGATTCAGATAAAAAATTTCAAGAAAGCGGGAATAACTTCAGTGCACAGCATTAAACGTATTCTATAAAGGAATCAGATATTGATATTTTTTTACTATGCCTATTTTTCAGGAGAAGAAATGCATGTATGAACTTCAGAAATGCATTGGGGTTATAAAATGCAATTTACGGGACCTGTGTGACCCCACTGGGATCAAATTATTAACTTCCACGGTCTTTCGACTCATTCAGTGTTGGTCCCAGGTCTACAAGTCATATCATGCTTGAGATATGAGAGTGACCAACTTTGAAAATGTTTTAGAATAAAAATACATGTTGGCCTTCGAACTTCGGCAATGCATTAGGGGGTCATAAAATGCGATTCAAAACAATTCTGAAAAATGCACTCAATGACCCCCCGAGTGACCTCAGTGGCATTGACCCAAATCTTGAACCTTCATTGAGTTTCAACTCATTTAGTGTTGGTCTCGGGCCCACACATCATGCCATGCTTGAGAAATGAGTATGACCTACTTTCAATATTTTTGGCCCTTTTTGAGTGTGAAAATACATGTATGAACATCAGCAATGCATTGGGCGGTCATAAAGTGCGATTTCCAGCAATTCTGAAAAATGCACTCAGTGACCCCTGGCTGACCTCAGTGACCTTGACTCATATTTTGAACCTCCACTGAGTTTCGACTAATTTGTTGTTGCTCCCAGACCCATAGGTCATGCAATGCTTGAGATATGAGCATGATCTACATTCAAAATTTTGGCCCCATCCACGTTTTGTGCGTGAAAATACAAAAATGATCTTCCAGGATGCATTAGGAGGTCATAAAATGTAATTTCTAGCAATTTTGAAAAATGCACTCAATAACCCCTGAGTATCCTCAGTGACCTTGACCCATATTTTGACCCCTATTGAGTTTCGACACCTCTGGTGTTGGGCCCAGATCCTTAGGTTACACCATGCTTGAGATATGCGGGTGACCAAATTTCAATTTTGTTTTGCTCCACACACTCTTTTGAGTGTAAAAATACATGTATGAACTTCCAGAATGCATGGGGGATCATAAACTGTTATTTTCAACAAATCTGAAAAATACACTCAATGACCCATTGGTGACCTCGGTGACCTTGACCCACCTTTCCAACCTCCATGGAGTTTCGACCTATTTGGTGTTCTTCCTAGGTCCATATATTATACTATGCTTGAGATGTGAGCGTGACCCACTTTAAAAACTGTTGGCGCCACTCTTTTTGAGAATAAAAATACATGTTCAAACTTTGACAGTTTTAGCCACGGACATTTTTTTTTGTGTAAAAATGTATGTTTGAACTTCGAGAATGCATTAGGGGTCAAAAAATGTGATTTCCAGCAAATCAGAAAAATGCACCCAATGACTCCTGATTGATCTCAGTGATATGACCCATATTTTGAACCCTCATCGAGTTTCGACACCTTTAGTATTGGTCCCAGGTCCATAGATCATACCATGCTTTCAAAAGTCCCACTTTCAAAAGTCCCCACCCCCACACACTCACACACTTTTGGAGTGTAAAAATACATGTATGTACTTTTAGAATGCATTAGGGGGTCATGAAATGTGGTTTTCAGCAAATTAGAAAAATGCACTCAATGGCCCATTGGTGATCTCAGTTACCTTGACCCATATTTTGAACCTCCATTAAGTTTCAACTCAGATGGTGTTGGCTCCAGGTCCATATATCCTACCATGCTTGAGATAAGAGCTTGACCCACATACAATATTTTTGGAGTGTAAAAAGGCATTATGAACTTCAGGAATGCGCTGGGGGGTGGGGGGGGGGGTGGGTCATAAAATGTGATTTTCAGTAATTCTAAAAATGCACTCAATGACCCCTGGGTGACCTCAGTGACCTTGACCCATATTTTGAACCTCCATTGAGTGTCGACTCAGTTTGTGTTGGCCCCCGGTCCATAGGTCCTACCAAGCCTAAGATATGGGTGTGACCCACTTTCAAAACACCCTCATGCGCACCCTAATGCCCCAGGAATCTGTAAAAAAATAGGTAGACGAGTACTTGTGACTATTTATCGGTATACAAGAAATCAGCGAGATAGGACAATTCGTTTTCGAGTTATCGTTCGAACAAGGAACTTCACAGAAGACAGAAGAAAGAAAAAAGTAAAAAAGAAAGAAAAAGAAAAAAAGAAACCATATAAAAACAATGGTGTTTGTGTTTGACGCAAATTCAAATATTCTTTCTTTGTTATCTAGAATGTTGTTCCGTAACTGAAAACACAAAATGTTTTCCTTAACCTTTTGAACTCTTGTGGTATCTTCCATGCCAGTTCAATGGCAGCAATTAGAAGAGTCCATATTCATTATTTGGGGTAGACCAATTAATATCTTCAAAGTGCAGCCTTGAGGCTGCACGTTGAAAATATTAATTGGTCTACCCCACACATTTACTTAATTTAGGTCACATATTTCTGCACAATGGCTAATCGTGATCGCAACATGGAGATAAAGTCAAGTTTAGTCAATCGTTTACACCCATGTTACCCATTTTAGAGGACTTCCACCCAGGCATTGGTGACTGTGTCCTATTTTACCAGTAGAACAACGCTTGTTTACCACAACACTGCCTAACGCTTCGGGCTTTCAACGTGGGATGCTAAGGAGATTAACGCGCACTGTCACAGGTTCTAAATAACACACCTTCGGTCATGATGTTGAACAAAATTTCACCATCTCTGTATACCAAAAGTTAGCAATTGCTGACACCATGCAACGATCAGATCATATATCCCCCACAAACTTTCGACGATTAAACATTTATTTTTTCAGTATTATTTAACTCTTTGCCCAACACGAATAGCTGACGACACTTGCCCCCCCCCCCCCCCCGCCCCCATTTTTTTTTTTTTTTGCTTAAAAAACATGGCTTATGAAGCCCCCCCCCCCCACCCACCCACCCACCCACCACCCCCCACTGGAACGAGCTGAACGACTTCGTTTTAACAAGGGCATATAAGCTATGCCTTTTAGGCGAAACGGACAAAAGTTATTAATGTTCGTCGAACCCCACCCCGTCCTGTCCCGCAAAGCAACCCCCCCCCCCCCCCCAACACACACGCACACCAATATGCTGAAAGGGACCTAAACACCAGTAAATAATTAAGTAAATAAATAAAAATGTATATCCTTATTATGTCCTCATCGATATGTTGGTAGGCCTACGGTACTATTCTCATATATGGGAGCGCGGTGGCTCAGTAGGTAGAGGTGCAGGCTGCAAGCCGAGAGGTCCTCGGTTCGAATCCCACCTGCGGCAACCGCGTTGTGTCCTTGGGCAAGACACTTCATCTCCATTGCCCATGTTGGGGGCACGATGGCGCCGTGTACTAAGGCGTACTGCACGTCGATGGTACGCATGTCTTCAACCAATCTAACCCTGCCTGTGCTGCAGTGCGGAGTTACGATGTTGGGGAGCTGGCAGCTGCTCGTCGTTGCTCGGTGGTTCTCTCCGGGTACTCCGGCTTCCTCCACCCGTAAAACTGTCACGGTCATGATTAGCCATTGTGCATAAATATGTGACCTTAAACATCATTAAAACAAATAAACTATTCTCATATATATAATTATACTGGAAATCTGTCGTGGATAATAGGCCCTGGAAGACACGTCAACGATTGGATTTCGAGGGAACTCGAGAGAACGGCAAACTTAAATCATTCGGGCTTCATTTTACGCAGAGGTTTTGAAGGTGGTTTATTTCAAAAACACTAATAACCATGGTAGTAATCTACTTTACACAATTGTTATCTTTTTCTGAACAAAGGTGTTTTTACCTCCTCCCGCAACTAAACTGAAAGCGACGAAGATAACACTGTGATTACGTAATAGGTAAACGGCTGTTTTTTTGAAAAGTAGTCAGATACTTTTGACTTTGAAAGTACATATTTGTTACAGCACGTATTACCAGGGTGGATTCACTTTCGTCGATATATTTTTTAAGCTCTTTACTTTTCATCTCCAAACAGGTGTTGTCGACCAACAATAACATACATGTTATTATTTGATGTTGGCAAAAAGGAAACACCCCCACATATGCATTTCTTTTCAGCAGATGGTTATCGTAAAGTCGAAATCAAAATAATCTGCAATCCATTTCTGCAATACACCACATTTTTGTGTAGAGCTGGGTGGTTTTCCAATTCGGTTCCGTGTTTTGCGGACAACCTGAAAACCGAACCGCAAGATCCAGCAACAAAACGGTCGAACGGTTTTACTGTTTTTGTGTAAAAACTGATCAAACTACATTAATGGGAGGGAACTGGAATAGTGGCCCCTATGGACTCTCGTTACGGAGTTTTTACCCCAAAGGGGCGAATACGTCGTGTTCTCATTGTTACTTTTCTCCCTTATTGATTCATCTACACGCTAAAAACTAAAGTGTTAAAAACTACACTTGAAGTGCTGTATTTAACACTTACTAAGTGCTGAACTAGCACTTTGTTCAAGTGTAGATATCCTAGAACTTTACAGGTGTTACAATAATACCACTTGACAAGTGTAATGTCGCGACACTTAAAAGGAAACAACGCAGATGACGCGGATCAGGCTCGAACTCTCGAGCCTGATCCGCGTCATCTGCGTAGCGTCATTTTAATTATGTACCCACCAAGCGCAAATCAAATTATGGACGATTCTGGAAGAACCACCAATGCTAGACACATGGGAAGTGCCATCCATTCAACTTTCAGATGTCTGACGATTGTAATGTCTAAGTGCTTAAAGCATTGCACTTTGAGTGTTAAAATCAAACCCTAAGAGTTAGAATGGGTTTAACACCTTGAAAGTGTCAGTTTTAACACTTTATTTTTTAGTGTGTACTGGATGAGCCAATGAAAGAGAAAATGTTTCAATGAGAACACCACATCAATTAGAGAAACTTTTTTTTTCATTTGTAACTCTAATTTATGTTTTTTTTTTCTGACTGAACAGGCGTAGCAACTGATCCCTAAGACCCCTGAGAATGATCAAAGAGAAGTTAGGCTGAACCCAATGGTGATATTTAGACAGACAGGACATTTTGTGGTGAGTGGTGTTGAACAAACTATTGCGTTTTTTTCAAGTTATAACTTTCGCTGCCGAAAAAGACTAATGTCACCTATTTTATGATGATTATCTGTACGTTCTGGTATGCTCAGATCAAACCTATCATCTGATTAATTGTTGGAAAGGGCTCAGAGAGCCCTTACCAACAATTAATCAGATGATAGAGTTGCAAGTATGTCATAAATTATATTAAACTTCCTCGTATATAGGTGTACATAGAGGTCCTCTATATATGGCTAAAGTGGGCGTGGCAGTAAAAGGAGTTAAGGAGCTTGAAGTGTTGTTTATTGTAATCTAAATTCGTATTGTCGTGGGGTTTGAAAGTAAATACCGATAAAACCAAAATAACGATCTTCGAAAAGGGTAGAAAATCTGAAGCGGAATTTTTTTTCGGTGATACACAGCTGGAAATCGTTGACTCCTTCAAATATTTAGGTATTGAATTATTCAAAAATGGCAAGTCGCACAGAACGCAGCCTATTTTAACTTCACAAGGCTCGCATGCCCTTAATAGTATGTTCTCATTATATGGGCACTAAAAATTTCCAGTGAGTGAACAGTGTAAGCTTTTCGATTCGCTCGTAACGTCAGTTTTGCACTATGGTTGTGAAATTTGGGGGTACATCAAGGCCAACGAGATTGAGAAGATACATATGAAATTTTGTAAAAGAATGCTGCAACTTAAAAAGTCAACAAAGAGTGATGCAATATATGGTGAACTTGGACGCTATCCATTGGCAATTACTCGAAAACTGCGCATGATTAAATTCTGAATAACAATTCACTCAAATAAATGTAGTCTACTTTGGTGGGCCAAAAAAGTTTTAAGGACCGATGCGGACCATAATGCCACCTATAGGGGTACAAATTGGGCCAATCAAATCAAAAGTATTTTAGAGTCTCTCGGTATGCCTTGTCTTTGGGTAAACCAAGACCACATCCAAATTCTATATGGACCTCTCAAACGTGGAATTATTGACCAATACTCCCAATCTTGGTTCTCGTCAATCTCAGAATCATCCAGATTAAAAACTTATGGTGTGTTCAAATTCGTCTTCAAAACTGAAAAATATTTGTAGGTTATTACAAACCGTTATAACCGATCGGCGCTTTTAAGATTTAGAGTTTCAGCACATAGTTTACGAATTGAAACTGACAGATATGACAGGACATGCAGGGAGAATATAACATGTAAATTATGCAAATCAGGATAGGTGGAATCTGAATATCATTTCCTACTTGTATGTCCATCCTTCATAGATTTACGTCGACAAGTACTCCCAAGTTATTATTGTCGTCGGCCCTCTTTTCATAAGTTCAAGACATCAATGTGCTCCGAATCAGTCAGAACCCTGAGAATGCTAGCAAAATTGATTTATTTGGCCTTTAAGCAAAGTGCAGTGGCCCTTACTTAACATGAATACCTGATAGGTAGTCGTTCCCTTATCTTAGATTCGTGCCGAGTAGTCCGACCGCACTCAGTAATATTCCATACTGTTTTCATCATAGCTTCCTCTGAAGGGAAACCATGTCTACACCATTATTAAACTAGCTACAAACATGTTAGTATGTTTTTGCTTAATAAAGTATTGATAATAATATGCTTTTAACACATAGAAAAACTTAACCGAAACCGATTTTTTCATGAAATGGAACCGAAACCGAATCTGGAAAATCAAAACCTCCCAGTTCTATTAATATGCTTATTCTATTAACTCATTGCCTAATGTGACTTACAGACGACAGTCTAATTCTGTACGGAATTCGACGCTGTTATGCGCTGTTTTTGTTTACCCAATTTCGTGGAGTTTGCGCCCAGACTACCAATAATATAATGCGATGTTCCTTTAATCACAGGAATATACATATATTCGTTCTGCTTCAGTTATGGGTATTCCAATTCCTAAGCATTTAATTCACTCTGAAACCATCGAGATGTTTACCACCATTGGTGGGACAACGCGGCGTAATCATAAAACGACGAGTTTTCATTCCAAATGATAATGTCCAAGCTCTTAGGCCACCGGTCTACTTCTGTAGGAGATTCAACGGTGTTATGGCCTGAAACCAGTCTAGCTCCCAAATAGGTCATCTCCTATGTTTAGATTCACTCGCTCGCTTTTCCGTCCAACTGATCCATTACGGTCCACTGAATCTGAAAAATTTCCATAAAGATTCATTGTGGTGCCGAGATTGATGCCCATAACTGCCCCCAGTGGAGGACGTGAAGCAGATTGAAGTTGAATCTCATTGTGGGATATTGTCGTGGTCTTATCTTTATACGGCGGAACTGTTCGAACCAAATGCAAAACTGTTCGAGCCAAAGCTTTCTGTTCAACTTATGGTCTTTCTATCGTACACCACCGTTTCCGATACCCAGATGAGAACATGATGAGCCTAAGGTTAAAACTCATTGAGGAATTCCTTCGTGATGTTCGTTGCCTCATACAACGAATCTGTAGGGTAGGATCCACAGCTTTCTCCTTTTTGTAATCCTTCGGTTATGATCTCCGATAGTACACCGCCATGCCGTCAACCGATTTCCTAGATGAGAACCGGGAAGGGGGAGCTTCTAGTTGGACCTCAGTATTAAATGGCAAACTATCGACACACGTCATACCTGCGTTTAGTATTTTGTGGAGTTTGTGTTGAATTTGCATCTAATACATTTGGAGTTTCATCCGATATAATGCCTTGAGTTTTGAATTTGGACATTTTCAACACCGAGTTCCTGGGGGCGGTTGTCGCTTACAATATAGCGATTGGGTGATCTATTCTGTGTGGAGGTTCAATAATAAGTTAATTCAACAGCCCGGGGGTGGGTGGACTGTTGGATTAAATTAGTACTAATACTCTTTTCAACTATTCGTTGACTATTGTGTGGTCTGCTAACCGAACACCAAATTTTCTTTTACACCAAAATTTATGCGTTGTGGGTTGGAAGGTTCAACTCTTTGCATGTCGCTGGCGGATATTCCTGCCCAGCACAGGCTTTCTCTTGTTAACCCTTTACCTAACATGAAAAGCAGACGACACTTGCAAAAAAAATTCTTGAATAACTAATTTTTTTCATTTTTTGTCTCAAAAACATAGGTTATGACCCCTCGTTGGAACGAGCTCGTCCCAACGAGGGGTCATAACCTATGTTTTTGAGACAAAAAATGAAAATATAATGAAAATTTATTGGCGATTTTTGAGAATAGCGCTGGCCGGTTTTGGCCGTTACGTTGGGTAAAGGGTTAATGAAATAAGTATAAGTTGGGCACATTATCGTAATTGCCCCATGTAAACTGAATGGATTTTTTTCACCAATGATTTCTTATGTTACATTTAGATTAATTTTTCATCAAATCTAGTCATGGCTGCTTTACAGCAGCCATGACTAGATTTGATGAAAAACATCTAGAAAATATTCAGCAGGTTAAGAGTTAATTTTGCTTTCTTTTCAGATACTTTAAAAAATAGAAAACTGGAAATGATTTTTTTTAAATAAAATTATAATCAATCATTTTATGTTCAAGTTTGTACCTTGGATTCAGGATAATCAATAATTGGGGGCGCGGTGGCTCAGTGGGTGGAGGTGTAGGATGCAAGCCGAGAGATCCGCGGTTCAAAAAACATGTGCGGCAACCGCATTGTGTCCTTGGACAAGACACTTCACCCCCACTGCCCACGAGGGGGCACGGTGGCATTGTGTACTAAGGCGTACTGCACATTGATGGTGCACCTGCCTTCAACCAATGCTAACCCTGCTTTGTGGATTTAGTATGTTGGGGAGCCTGACAGTTGCTCGCCGTTGCGCGGTGGTTCTCTCTGGGTACCCCGTCTTCCTCCACCCGTAAAACTGTCCGACACGAGGTGACCCCGGCTGTCGAAAGTGTCGTTAAACCCCAATAAATAAATCAATCAATCAATAATTGTCTTTGCTTTAGAGCAAGGCTCAGTTCACGTATATCACACTAGGTTCGAGGTGCAAACCGAGGGTAAAACCTAAAATATTTAATCCCTCGCATCACTTGTTTAGAGCGTCCAATGTGTAACAGCCATAATGTGTCACACAGTTTCGGTTGTTGGGTGGTCTTTCGGTTGCATCGAAACAAGGAATGTAGAAGAGCTGTGGTTATCTATATATTTTAAGTGTCACGTATACGATTTATGATCCTCTTAACACACCTAAAGTGATCATACTAAATAATTCACGTTCCATTAGATTTTCCCGTTGCAAGGCGTTGGATGTCGGTCTCTATGTTTTATTCGAACATGCAAATAGGAAACTGCATATGTTTGAGATGTGTGGAGTTTTGTTAAGAATTGTTGACGTATCAGACGTATCGCCAGTCGAGATCAGATTGGGGGTGGGGTAGCTACATGCAGGGGTGGCATCAGAGTTTCCCCGATAAGGATGCTGTGCTCCCCGACCGGGGGTGTGGGCCAAGGATTTTCCTCGACAAGGCCACAGTGTTTGGGGCAGTTCTTTCGACGCGGGGGGGGGGGGGGGGGGGGGTAGGGGGTAGAAATTAGACCCCGATAAGGGACTTTACCCCATCACCCCAAGACCGCCCTTGGCGCCATCCTTGGTAGCTATTGGCATTGATTCCCCGACAAGGCCACAATGATTGAGGCAGTTCCCTTGAGGGTGTGGGCGGGGGGAGGGGGTGTAGAAACTAGACTCCAACAGGGGACTTTACATCATCATTACTACAAGATCGCCCTTGTGCCATTTCTGGTTAGCCATTGGCGTTGCCTTTCTATCAGGACAGTTGACGTCCCTTGTATTAGACATATAAAAGTACAACATCAGTTAGCTGGCGGACTGACCAACTTATTAATCCGTCACATGCATGTAGGGTTTACATTGGTTGAAAGCGAGTATACCATTGACGTGCGATTGGCTTTACTACACGGCTCCACCGTGCTCGCGCTTGGGCAGTATACGGATTAAGTGCCTTGCACGCCATACAGGATAAAATGCCGATGGCGCGGGTCAAGACTGAATGGTCGACCTTTCGACCCGAAGTCAAATGGTTTAGGCAGTGAGCCACTAGATTCCCCGATGACTTGTTATGGACACGAAGAAAACTTTTTTAAAATATTTAGATTATTAACCCTTTGAACACTGGTGGTATCTTCTATATCAGTTCAATGACAGCAACTGGAAGAGTCCATGTTCATTATTTAAGGGTAGACAATTAATATTTTCAACGTGCAGCCTTGAGGCTGCACGTTAAAAATATTGATTGATCTGCCACACATATGCACTTAGCATCCATCCTATTTAATGAAATTATGACGTATCATGTTCCTGGACGTAAAAGTGGCCGCTCGGTTTCAAAGAGTTAAAATGCGCACCCTTGTCTGACCTGACCTGGCCCTATAAGGGTAGGGTAGGAGGGACGCTAAGTTTGGGAAGGCAACCTGGACAATGGCCCATAGATCACGGTTGCAAGGCTTAGTTCAACGTTTCGGTGTCTCACTAAATCTCCCTTCGTCGATCTTCAAGAATTCAAAGTTTTGCGTAAAAAGTCGATTCTCTGGAGATCGGTTGAAAAACAAGCACTCTTTTGAACGTTGCAAAACCGGCAAGTAACAGTGATTGTATCGTAATTGCAGCACATCTTATTACCACATTAAAGAGCACCCCACCCCAACCCCGGTCCAGGGTATGGAGACGCGGCCTTCCCTCCCAACTCCGACGTCCTTGGATGTCTCCATTTTTGTGTTGTAAACGTTTGAGATCGAAAACACCCAGGACAGTGACTGAGAAGGAACTGATAAAATCTTTCCCCATTAAGTCAATGCTCCTTAGGCCAACTACAGAACTGGGACTGACAAACTCTGTGTTTCTACCAATACACTCATCCTGCTGTAATTACATTTACATTACCTTACAGCGTTTGTTAGTCCTAGTTCTGTAGTAAGAGGCATTGACTAAATGGGGGGACATCTATCGGTTCCCTCGGAGTCACTCTCCCGTTTGTTTCGATCTCAAACGTTTACTGCACTTTTTCTCAGAAATTTATAACAATATCCAGTTATCATTATCAGTAAAGTTTGCTTCCTTGCATCAGCAGTTTCTGATCACCAACAGGGGTAAACAATCCATCTGGCTAGCGGAATTCTGAACATTGATTGTGATCTGAGTTTTCCCTTGAAAACTACTTTTATTCGATGCGCATGTGAAAGAATTTTGGCAGAGGGCGAGAAGGTTTTTAGGAAGCAAAATCAAAGTTGTTTGTGCATTTCCAAAGGTTGTTCCAATTTGAAGAAATGACTCAAACTGAGAAACATCTGAACTTTTCCAACATGCAGTAAGCTGTTGTTATTCTATCACCCTGTGCATTGGAGAAATGTGTACAAGCGACATTCATGACTCAGGGTTGGCACAATTCTCATGGAGATTTAAATACTTTCACGACATACCATTATCGATTTGCGTGTGAACTGACATTTCACTTCTGTATAGATAAATATGAGCGTCCCCTTTCTGTGATGTGCAAAATGGAAGCTAATCCTGACAATGGCCCTCCAGTCATTACCCCTCATTCTCCCACTTCTGAAGGGAAGTGGGAGAAGGCGGTAACGACAGGGGGGGGGGGGGTCCGGATTAGGACTAGATGGAGAATGGAAATGTATGTGTGTGGATGGGGATAGGGGTGGAGAGGGGTGGGGAGGGATGGTTCTCTCGTGGGAGTAAAAATTAATTTTCGTCTCATTAGGCCAAAGGTGTAGTCGGGGGGGGGGGGGGGGATTGGGTTAATGTGGCCCATTCATCCCCACACTCCATTCCAATAGGTTCACTCAGCGTAGACATTAGTCCAAGATTCGGATCCAAAGGCCGTAATATAATTCTTTGTGTGGTATGTCCTATGTTTCGCTTTCCGACCAACTGAAATATTCCAGACGATCTAAAAGATACACAAAATATTCATTTTCTTTGAATCAACGCAGGGAATGTTTCTCAATCAGTATCTCATTTAACCGCATCGTCGGGTGTGTTAATGTCTTGATAGTTTCAATGTGAATTAAATACCACTTGATTGGAATATCTATAACTGGATCACGAAACAATATCTATGTATCTGTGTCTGTAAAGGGACGTCACATTAAATGAACGATAGTCGACGTGCGCAATCTCCACAGAAAGTTGGTAAACAAATAGCCAACGTCGCTGAATTCCGAACACAATTATAATGAGAGCCCGAGAGCTTGGTCCGGGAGCTTGTGAGATGCACAGGGGCGTAGCTAGGATTTCCTGTTGGGGGGCATAATTGTTTTAGGAGGTGCTAAGTCGATATATAACACAGACATATTTCAAGGCCATAGGCCTGGATGGGAGTGGGCTTGGCCCTTCCATTGGCGTGGGTTCCCCGAACCCCCACCAATGGGAAGGCCATACCCCCACCTCAGGCCTACGATACCCCTTCCCCTTTCATTGGGGAAGGTTCGGTGGGTCCCCCGAGAAAATTTTGAAATTCCTTTTGGTGCTTTAATTTTCCCATTGGGGGGGGGCTGTAATTTTTAGATGCCATGGCCCCCTTGGCTACGCCACTGGAGATACATGATCGCACCTGCGTCCGGTTGGCAGTCGCTGAGTGCCGACTACGGTTGTACGCCTCCCTCCTACACCAAATATTCGGATTCTATGGCATCTGATGAGCAGAAGACAAGCTGAACAGTATATAGGTAAACAGGGAAATTAACAATCCAATCCTTCCACAAAGTCAACAATGGTGTTTCCGATGACATCACCAAAGTTTTACAAACTACCGATGAAATGGAACAGGTGTGAAAACCTGCTTAACGCAGTTAACACGTTAACCCTTTACCTAATATGAAAAGCAGACGACACTTACAAAACAATTATTGAAAAACTATTTTTCATTTTTTGCGTCAAAAACACAGCTTATGACCCCTCATTGGAACGGGCTCAACGAGCTCGTTCCAATGAGGGATCCTAAACTATGTTTTTGAGGAAATCTTTTTTATAATAATGAAAATTGAATGGTATTTTTTGTGAATAGCACGGGCCGGTTGTAGCCGTTACGTTAGGTAAAGGGTTAAACAAACCAGGCCTGAAGCTAGGATTTCCCAATTTTCCGACATGGCGTGGCGGGAGTTAAAATGTTTCGATAGAGTTCCGGGTCGTTGACCGTCGTTAAAAACAGCACGATGGTTCAACGATTTCGGCATTCGACCTCAAACCGAAAGGTCCCCGGTTCCATTACCACCAGGTGTATTTGCGTTATGTCCTTGGGCATTACGACATAACGTAGATACCATTGGTGGGGATGGAACCCCCGCCAGGGGTATCTGCGTTATGTCCGTTACCCTGGGAGAAATGGAACCCCGCCAGGGATATCTGCGTTATATGCATTATGTCCCAATTGCACGCGTGGGGCACGGTAGCGCTGTGTACTTCGGCGTGCTGCACGTCGATTGTGCACTTGCCTTCAACAATGCTAACCCTGCCTGTGTGGAGTTGGTACGTTTGGGGAGTCTGACATTACTCGCCGCTGCGCAGTGGTTCTCTCCGACTTCCTCCACCAGTAAAATTGTCCGGCACGAGGTGACCCTGGCTGTCGAAAGTGTCGTTAAACCCCAATAAATAAATAAATATATTTTGTGCAAGCCTGTGAATTATCGTAAATTTTCTAAAAGGTATTTCTCGATACCCATCGACTCGCTGGATATCGAGAAATATCCCTCAGTACCTTCCTAAATGACATCACACTTCGGCACATGACGTAGCCTTCAAGGAACGATCAGCAGAGCTTTGTTATTCTTTTGAGTCGAATTGGGCTGAATATTGTGCATTAAAATGTCACGTAGCATATAATAAAAAGAAAATTCGTGTGGACCTGAAAGTATTATTTTTCACTCGCGCAAGCGCTCGTGAAAAATAAAACTTTCAGGTCCACACTCATGAGATATTTCCCGATATTCACTAAAACAGCGTAGATATCCTCTATAAATTCTTTAAAATATTAACAATACCCAAATTAAGAATACACCAAATTTTCCGTGTATGAGACTACTCTATTGGCATATAATTTTCACGACCGCTTTCATACAAAGGATATTTGAAACACAAGCTATTTTGCATAATTAAAACTGTGGTTTCGCCAAATGGTCAACTTTGTTCAAATTAGCGGCTTTCAAGGAACACCCAACAATTTTTCCGACAACCAACAAAAAACTTACAACAGATATGGTGGTGGGGGTGGGGGATTCGCCGTCCACCCCGGACACCCTCCCAACTAATGTCATGCCATACTCTCGGGGGCACAGCTAGGATTCCCTATTGAAGGGTGGGGCATAATTTCTTGGGGGGGGGCCAAGTCGATATATGCCACAGGCATATCCGAAGACGTAGGCCTGAGGTAGGATGGAGGTAGGATGGATATGGCCCTCCCATTGGTGGGAGTTCGGTGGCCATATCCACCCCACCTCAGGCCTACGGTATCCCCTTCCCATTGAAATTTTGAAAATTCAATGCCCTGGGAGTGAATTTGTGGCCCTTTGGTGCTTTAATTTTCTCGTTTTGATGGGGCTGATGGGCACTGTAAGTTTTAGAGGGGCCCCTCTAGACTTCATTTGGCTACGCCACCGGTTACTCCTGGAGTCTATTAGGTTATAGGGATGAAAATGGTATCCTCACAGTTATAAGGCACCACATTCTGACCATGTGGTTTGCTTTATTAAAGGGACATATTGCGCCGTTAATTTGAAACAAGAAAATCAGTAAAACTGGTGGATGCTCCCCGGCAGTCGACACAGTCAACAAGCACATTCGTAAAATTGTGGTCATCTGCTGTGGGAAATCTTTTGGCACATCGCTTTGACCTGCACGGACCATAACTTTGGTGAAAAATATGCGGGCAACTTTTTGTTATAAAATGTACAGGAGCGGCTCGTTCCAAACTTCATTGATTTCCATCCACTCACTGCTGGGATATTGCTACTGACGGGAAAAAATCATGAAAAATTGACAAAGTAAGAAGGGTAACTCGGGTATAAAATATGCTGACAACATTTTTATAACATGTGCGGGAGCGGATTTTAACCCTTTACCCAACGTAACGGCCAAAAACGGCCAGCGCTATTCGCAAAAATAGTAAATTAATTTTCATTATTTTTTCATTTTTTGTCTCAAAAACATAGGTTATGACCCCTCATTGGAACGAGCTCGTCGAGCTCGTTCCAATGAGGGGTCATAACCTATGTCTTTGAGACATAAAATGAAAAAAATTGGTTATTCAAGAAATTATTTTGCAAGTGTCGTCTGCTTTTCATGTTAGGTAAAGGGTTAACAGGGATCCCTGATACCAAATTTCATTGAAATACAACCACTCACTGTTGAGATATCGCTGGGGACGGACGGACAAAGCAACGACTATATGCTCCCCGAACTATTTTCGGGGAGCATAAAAATGTTGACTCTCAGATTTTGCTTGTATGTGAAAGAGAATGTAAAAGATCACCGCATGCGAACTATGAAACATCAGAAGCAATGCGAAATTACATAGATCTGCAATGAAATTTCAGAAAACGCGACACGGGCCCTTGTCGTATTAGCAGACTTTAATTTATTAAGTGTAATATATATTATCATATCAATACTATATTTTTGGCACCTAATTCCACTCAAGGGGCGATATATCATGTCAATACTATCGAGTGTCGGTCTCATTAAACAGTTTATCATGCGTTGTGAACTCGCGTTCACTCATACCCAGAATGGAGCGGCCCTTTTTGATGCCCCTGCCTCCTTGCCCGCTGATGCTTCTGGCACCCTTGCTTGTGATCATGCCGATGCAGTAGTTTGATAGTAGTGCTAATATTTCCGGACTGTGCATATCTACATGTACAAGTGCGCATTTTGTTTCAGACAACAAGGAAATTTGATGTTTTTTACACGTGTCTTTGGTTTCAATATTTGCGCCAGACGGTATGGAATGTTTAAGGGTGGCGTCTTGTAAAGTGAAAGCCCTGCGAGTTAGTAATTGATGAGATCACGAAGAATTGATCTTAACCGTTTATCTAACATATCGACCAAATCCACCCAAAGACTCGAAAGTTGTTCAGGGACGTAGGAACCGGAGAAGGGGCCCAGGGGGGTCGGTTCCCCTGAGTTTTTCCAGAAAGGTTGAGAGAGAGAGAGAGAGAGAGAGAGAGAGAGAGAGAGAGAGAAGAGAGAGAGAGACAGACAGACAGACAGACAGACAGACAGACAGACAGATTCCAGAAAAGTTGAGAGAGAGAGAGAGAGAGAGAGAGAGAGAGAGAGAGAGAGAGAAAGAAAGTGAGAGATTAGGCCAATCTTATTTTCACCCATATATTTTTACACCATGTATAGTATACCACCACCAGAGAATTCTTGTGTGGCCTCGCGACTCAAACGCAGTGAGATGAAACTTGTGGGATTTAGCAAGAAGGGGGTAGGCAGACTCTTCACTCTTAAGATGTGGCTGAAGATTAATTACCTCGTACGATTTGTCTCTCTTTTTTGGCTTTTAACCCTAAAAATAAGACACCACTTGCAAACAAAATTATTGAATAACTATTTTTTTCATTTTTTGCGTCAAAAACACAGCTTATGACACCTCATTGGAACGAGCTCAACGAGCTTGTTCCAATAAGGGGTCATACGCTATGTTTTTGAGGCAAAAATTTAAAAATAATGAAAATTGAATGGCATTGGGCCGTTACTTGGGGTAAAGGGTAAAGTCGAGAATGTGCGCATTTTGGCTCCTTATTTAACAAATTTGTTAAATATGGAGCGAAAAATGTTCATTTTTGTCAGTGTAGAAGTGCGTTTGTTAATCCCCAACATATTGTTTTGTGAATTGTATATGCCCCTAAGGTACATGTGTGAACACTGATATAATGATGTGCAAGGGTGTCCTTCTATCACCGTTCTCCACCCCAAGTTCAAAACCTTTTAAAAGCCCCTGAAGTTGCTTTCAAGTTCTGTCACTTTTTCAGTTTTTGCTTCCCAGATATTGCCTATGGCACCCATTGGAACGAGCTCTAAATTTGAATTGCGGTTTTTGTGATCAGCGGTGGCCGAAAATGGTCCGGGAACTTCCATGGGCAAGTCTTTTAACAAGGGCACTCGACTCTGGGTATGGGTTAAGACCGGGAGTTTAAAATGTATCATAAATCGTAATGTGACACTCAATCGTACTGATATTACACATCACCCCTTGAGTGGAATAAGGTGTCATCTGCAACGCTTTGTATATGTTCTTGGTTTGGTGATTATCGACCAACCTCCGTCATAACCCCCCCCCCCCCCCCCACCTCCCCATTGACATTGGCACACATAAAGTACGCAAGAAACGAATACTCGAGAGTTTACAGTTACATTTATCGGAAAATAAAGTATTTACCGCCAGTGCACTTGTGGCAAAAAGGACACGCGCTGCCCCTATAGTCTCCCCCCCCCCCCCCCCCGCGCTTCAGGCTCCATGTGAAGGGTTAAAAAGAGGAGGGATAGATAAATATATAAGACCTCTCTTGGGAGATTTACCAACAACTGTGAAGATGGTATACTTGCAGCACGTACGAAATATCGGCTATTGAGGAGGGGGGGGGGGGGGGGCATGTTTGCAGAGCATGACATGAATTTTCGCGGCTGTTCTTTTGAACACATACCTATACCTTTATGCTTTATGCTTCTCGGTGAGATGTCCAGACGAGAGCTTCGTCATTCATCGGAATTAATCAAAACAGTCGATAATGACTGTTTGTTTGGGAACCCTGGGAAGTAGGGCAGTCTTGTTGACTGTGGTAAAGAAGCTATATTTTACTGATAAAATAGGACCCAGTCACCAATGTTTGGGGTGGAAGTTCTCTAAAATGTGCAACATGCGAATAAACGATGGCCTAAACATTATCTCCACATGATGCGGTCACGATTATACATTGCGTAGAAATATGTGACCTTAAACACCAATGAATAAATAAATAAATAATGGCGTGGTCAAAGTCGTGGCTGACTTCTGGGACTGTCCCGACTCGAATATCACCTCTGGCATTGTTTAACCCTTTACCTAACATGAAAAGCAGATGACACTTACAAACAAAATTCTTGAATAACTATTCGTTCCAAAGAGGGGTCATAACCTATGTTTTTGAGACATAAAATTAAAAAAACAATGAAAATTAATTGGCGATTTTTGTGAATAGCGCTGATCGGTTTTGGCCGTTACGTTGGGTCCTTTACCTAACACGGAAGAGAGAGGGGGCTTGCAAACAAAATGCTTGAATAATTTTCACACACATAGCTTATGACCCCTCATTGGAATAAGTCTAATGAGATCGTTCCAATGAAGGGGTATAAGCTATGTTTCGGAGAGAAAAATGACAAAAAAATAATAAAAATTGAATGGTGATTTTAGGCGCCGATCAGTTTCGGCTGTTACGTTATGTATAGGGTTAAACCCATGCGAGGTCTTTGAACATGCCCATTATCGTACAGAAGTACTGTGTCTATACTGCCCGACGAAACAAAGAACTACGAGGAGGTTAATACTCCAGGGATTTACGCTCCCGTGTACTTGGAAATGTCTATTCCTACTTGCACTGGCTGGCCCTTCACCCCCCCCCCCCCCCCTCCCCCGTATCATTAAAACAACTTCGGTGTGCATGAGTATGGAGTGTGGGTGGATGAACCAGTCGGGCACAAGCAGAAGTGTAGCGAATGGGTGGGGATAAAGAGGGCGTCACATCCGTCAATAATTTTTACAATCGGGACCCATGTCTTAGATATCGATGGATTCGCTCTCGTGACCATGTACAGTTTCGCTACTATGATGGCTCAAGCCCCGACTGTTAAGTATTGGAAGCGCATCATCAAGACATGCCGCCAGTGGGGACGTGGTGTAGCAGGATTATTAGTCGGACGGGATTATATTATTTTAAAAAAAAAAACTCCAGGCTTCTTGGAAAATTATAAGTGAATAAATAAAATATGTAAAATATACATGCACTAAGTAGGCGTGGCGCACCTTCTTTTTTAATTAACCCTTTACTTAACATGAAAAGCAGGCGACACTTGCAAAATTCTTGAATAACTAATTTTTTCATTTTTTGTCTCAAAAACATAGGTTATGACCCCCTCTTTGGGACGAGCTCGACGAGCTCGTCCCAAAGAGGGGTCATAACCTATGTTTTTGAGACAAAAAATGAAAAAAATAATGAAAATTAATTGGCGAATTTTGTGAATAGCGCTGGCCGGTTTTTTGTCATGTTACGTTGGGTAAAGGGTTAACACGTACCGTACTTGTATTCCAAATTGGTCGCGCTAGGCCCCAAACAGCCCGAATCGAGTACTACAGAGCTCTATTTCTACGACCTACTGTATGTGTGCCACAAGTTCAGGTATCATATCCAGTCTTTTAAAAAGGTTCATGACCACTATCAAGAAGGAATCGATATCTGATAAGCCAGTCTTGAAGCAAAAGCTCAGACTGGAAAATTATCGGGAGGATACTCCCCACCCCCACCCACATAAAAAATACCCTTAGAGACTCCCCCTGCTAAGCACCTCTAGCTGCAGGTCAATTATTGCTGGAATAAAATCTGCCACCATTCACCCTCTTGAAATCGAAAAACTGCATTTCGCGGTAAAAGGGTTGGCCTCTTGCTCCCACTACAAAAAAAAGAAGAAAAAGAAACCAAGGGTTTTTCATCGTATCCTCGACCTATGATTGATCGGCTGCTTGATCCAAATCTGTTATTTCCACTCCACCGTATAGACAAGGAATGCAAATATTTCCAATTATTTAATAACACTAGACTTGCAAAATGAAACAAATGTAAACATTTACAAGTACTGAAGCTGGTTTTCATATATTAGATTACAACAGCCATAAACATAATCATTTTACTCAACCTACGGCTTGCAGTTTTTAAAACTAAAAACAATGTTTGAGTGCCAAACTTCATTAGTCCATAATAACAGAGTTAATTTTTGCACTCTTAAATCGGTTGGGTTAAGAATTAACCCAAATCAACCGGGTTGAGTGAATATGAAACCAATTGGGTTCATATTGACTCAGCTCGGTTGATTTGGAGTGAATTTTAACCCCACTGACTGTGTGGTTTCTTCCAACAAGAAGCATTTGCCTGGATACGTGCTTGGGAATTTCGACGCTCCCACCGAGGATTGCGCTCGGAAATTCTTAGTTCTGTCAGTTTCTGTCTGAATATTTTATTCATCCGTTGAGCCATCCAGCTGAACGTAAAGGAATATTATTTAGGTGTTTCAGATATTGATTTTAACACTTCTACAAGTTAACGAGAGAAAACCTTTTGAAAATGGGGGGGAATTCAGGCAATAAAATCCTTCTCCATGGTACCTTTGTCCTCTTGTATGGCCTATCGTGGGTATGCCTCTGTCGAAAATCCATTTTGTGACAGAATGCCTCCATAAATATTGTTATTGTAAATCTTTGTAATGGTTAACTTTTATTATTTTTTTTTTTATTATTACTTGAAAGGAAATTTACTTTTTTGCAGTTAAGGGCGCTGAAAGCAAAGTGTGACGGCGAGACCAGCAAATATAAATGAGAAACAGATCGAACTTAGATGGCATGTCCCATCCCAACTGAAGCTATATCTGGTTATTTCTGTGGGGTTTTTTGCGACTGTGTTTCCTCAGGGAATAACCCAGTCTCTCAGGCCACCAGTCTAATTATGTAAGGGAGTGGCCTGGAACCAGTCTAACCTTTAATAGTCCACCGCCTATGTCTAAATTGACTCGTCTTGAAAATTTCCGCTGGTCGGACCAGCTGATATATTCTAGACGACTGAATCTAAAAAATGCCATAAACATTCATTTTCTTTGAATAAACGCATGAAATGTTGTTGCGCAATATATTTGACCGAATCTTTGATGACATAACCATTAGGAATGAAGACTCACCACAGCCGTAGTTTTTTTATTACGTCTAATGTAGTTCCCCTTATTGAGTTAGAATCCTTGAGGTGAATTAAATGCTTATATTGACTTGAATATCTATAACTGGAACACAAAAGAATATATATATGTCGATGTGACTGAAGGAAGACCACATAACATCAATCGTTGTCTGTGCTAAGACTCCACGAAACGTTGGTTAACAAACAGTCCCATTACATACATTGAACTATTCCTTTCTGCGCTGGGCAGAGTGTTCTGAGCACGCCCTGGTCGGGTTAAGAAGGAAATGGTTTGGACCTAAGTTCTCCCGGAAGTAGCATTTCAAAATGGCAAAGCTTTATAAAAATAGAAGTTTTCAGTACAGAATGACCGTTCAACAGATTTTCAAAGAGATCCTGTCTGCAAAATCTGACCATGAGGATGTAGATTGTAAAATCTCGGCGAACAGATTGTGATATTCTTCACAGTCCAACAAGTTTCCCATGTGGGTCCATTTTTAGTGATGGAAATGAGTTATCACCCTCTTTTCTACTCCGACTGCACAACCTCTCGAGTTGGTGGGCTATATGCAGCAAGCGAGGGCCCTGGTCGGTGCGCCACGTCTATTCTATTTATAATTTCTCGCTCCGAGTATGCGTATCATGGGTAACTGCGCAGAGTCGAATTCCTCGGAAAATTAGACTGGTGGACTGAGAGCTTGCAGATAATCCTTAAGCAATGTGTGCATGCGGCTTTTTTGCGAAAGAGAAAACTGGGTGGTCGATGAGCTGTAGGATTAAATTATTACTGAACCTCCCTATAAATGCAAAGAGTACTTTTATTGGTATTACATCGGAACATCTTATTCAGAAACTCAAAGCTGAGATGATTACTTCATAATGCATGGTGTTTAATTTCAGCAGTTGTCTCTGTCATGGCGGTGGAACTAAAATGGAAGTGTGTGTGAGTGCGGAATTTTAGCCCCAAAATATTCTTTATGCCCCCCCCCCCCCCCCCCCCCCCCCCCATGAAACAAGCTTATTGTGTTCGTTCCCACTATGGGCCTATAGCTATGTTCTTGTTTTGGTTTGGTTTGGTTTTGGTTAACTTCTGTAATATATAACTCTCTCCCAAATATATCCGACCCAAACAAATCCAGCTGAGAACAAAAAATACCTCACGATTTCAAAAGGCAATATTTTGCAAATTTTAATGATATTTTTTTTTTTAAATTTATGTATTAAACGTGACTGAAGATTTCCAAATGTTTAACCAACTTCACTCTGATGTCAAAAGAACACAATTTCAAGCAGCAAATTTTAACCAGAGTGCAACTGGGAATGTACTCATGTTTGACAGGACTCAGTGAACTCCATCAAACAAGATTGAATTGATAAAATTACTGGTTGCATTATGGGAAATATTTGTAGCCAGAATTTTTATATCAATCAATATTTTCAACGTGCAGTCCCAAGATGCAAGTTGAAAATATTAATTGGGCTACCCTCAAATAATGAATATGGACTCTTCCATTTGCTGCCATTGAACTGACATGGAAGATATCACCATGGTTCAAGAGGTTAAAATCAGTTTGCAGTCAGTTAACAATAGGTTATTATTTTTTTTATTTCACAACAGGTAACATAGTTGATACTTAGATAATATAGTCTATTGTGAGCATCAAGGCGCCATCTGCAATGCTATAACATTGCAGGTTGCAGGTGGCGGCTTGATGCTATCAAGGGATGATATTTTATTGTTTTTCCTCAGGATTCTTCCTCATAATTTTACAACGTAAAGTTAAACCTTTAAAATTCACAATAAATCAAGATTTTTGTACTTATAGCTTTTTCGAAATTTCAGGGGATAGATATTAGTCAGTTTTTTCAGCTGTTCAGTTCCTTTCGATAATCTTTTTTTAACTTTGAATATTTAGTGAATAGAAATGTTCAGAAAACACTCACTGTTGTTCGTCTTATGTTTGTCTTGGTTCCGATCCATCTCGATGTTCACTGTCTTCAGTCATTTATAAATCAGGTATAACCGACTCTTCCTGACCTAATGTGATCCGGACTTATATTCTGGATAGACTCGTGGCGACAGAGGGAGGTGGGGGGGGGGGGGGGGGGGCTCACCTCCCCCAATAGTCATCATAATTTTTAATAGTTGGAATGAAAAATTCCAATTGTTGGAAATTCAAAGAAATCAATTTCCTTCATATTTTCAACTTTTCAGACCGGTCGATTTGAATTTTCAACCCGTGATCACAGTTTTTTCGACTGCGATCAGCGATCGGTTGCGGTCACCGGCTTCAGTCATTTGCTGTGCCCCGGCTCCGGATTCCATTTAATTTACGGATTCTAACATTTTAATTGACGACTTGAGTTGAAGAAGCTGAGTCAAGTTTTCAACAAAAATCCAATATTTGATCAAATTCTCAGACTTTTCCAATCAGCTGACAAAATTTTCCGAATCTGTGACCGGTCGTTTTTTCTATTCACCGTTCTGTTTCCCTTACAATGACCAAGCTATACAAGGATTATAGACTAGCAGCTATTCAGCCAATACCTATTCCTTCCAACTGACTGCCAGTCAGTTGGAAGAAGTAGGTATTGGCTGAATAACTCGCTGTCAGTCTACAGTCCTTGCGTAGCCTGATCAGAGTAAGAGAAAACTTATGGACCTACCTGGCGAAAAACATTTAAAACGACTAGATTTAAGTCAGAGCTAGGCTTCAGAATCCATCTCAGGGGTTCAATTTTTTCCCCCGCGGAAGCGCCCCCCCCCCCCGGATCCCCGACCACTAAGAGTGAGATACTCTATTCGAACTGTCCCCTAAAACGGGCCTCCGGCTCTTGGGACTTTCTACTGGGACCCCAACCCTAGTTAGAAATCTAACTGATCACACCCCCAGTGAAGACCCTCGATCTACGTCCCTGATTTTCGAGCTCACATATCTGCAGAATATCTGCAGAATACACCATCAATCATATTATATCAGTTGTTGAGTTTCGCAGGTGCATTCAACAAAGGAATTTTGACACAGTGTTTTCGGCTTTTTCCGAGCTTCGATTTTCACCTATGAATCAGATTCCAGATCCTTAAAAAAATACAGAAATACTGGCAAAATCTGGTCCGGATTTAGAACAGTTAGTACCTTTCCTTTGTTTCCCACTTTATTTCTTCACATGTTGCAAGTGCATATTTGGGTCTACTCCAGAAACAGCTCGCCTGGTGTCATCTGTATAGTAATCGCTGTCTTTTTAACTTACAGCCTAACGCAACGCAGAATTCTTACACCATTTTGAAATTCTTGAAAGAGTCTTAACCCTTTACCCAACGTAACGGCCAAAACCGGCCAGCGCTATTCTCAAAAATCGCCAATTAATTTTCAAAATATTTTCATTTTTTGTCTCAAAAACATAGGTTATGACCCCTCGTTGGAACGAGCTCGTCGAGCTCGTTCCAACGAGGGGTCATAACCTATGTTTTTGAGACAAAAAATGAAAAAAATTAGTTATTCAAGAATTTTTTTTGCAAGTGTCGTCTGCTTTTCACGTTAGGTAAAGGGTTAAACGGTATGGAAAAAAGCAGTCAAGGCTGGAGGATTTTGAAAAAGTATGGAAAATAATTGTCTTTCGACAAACGTGAAACATTTGAAATTAACAGGTAGAGTACTACTAAATTATATTCGGTCAGAAAAATTTGTGCACATGTCTTTACCTTGTTACAATTCATTGGAGAGTGCCTATAGACACCCGCTCATCCGAAGCAAATCAACACATGAACGCTAAACTACATCGAGTTATTTGTGTGCAAAGCACACAATGGTGTATCCCCGCATTTCCTTAGCAACACTTTAGCATAGTTTTAACGTTTCGAATTAATACTCAAGGAGCCTTTCGATGAAAACTGATTTTCTAACGATAAAAGTAGTTCCACTGGAACCACATGGGACCAAATCAAAATTCCGAAACCTTCAAGCACATCTAGTGATGCTACCTGAACACTTTAGCATAGTTTAAACGTTTCGAATTAAATACCCTAGGAGCCTTTCAAAGAAAACTGATTTTTAACGATAAAAGTGGTTCCACTGGATTAAATTAAATACCCTAAGAGCCTTTTGATGAAAACTGATTTTCTAACGATAAAAGTGGTTCCACTGGAACCACCTGGGGCCAAATCAAAATTCCGAAACCTTTATACACATCTAGTGATGCTACCTGAACACATTAGCATAGTTTATACGATTCAAAGACTTTCGATGAAAACTGATTTTCCAATGATAAAAGTTGTTCCACTGGAACCACCTGGGGCCAAATAAAAATTCCGAAACGTTCAGGCACATCTAGAGATGTTACCTGAACACCTTAGCATAGTTTAACATTTCGAATTAAATACCCTAGGGCCTAGGAGCCTTTCAATGAAAACTGATTTCCTAACGATAAAAGTGGTCCCACTGGAATCACCTGGGGCCAAATCAAAATTCCGAAACCTTCATGCACATCTAGAGATGCTACCTGAACACATTAGCATAGTCTAAACGTTTCGAATTAAATACTGTAGGAGCCTTTCGATGAAAACTGATTTTCTAATGATTAAAGTGGTTCCACTAGAACCACCTGGAGCCAAATCAAAATTCCGAAACCTTCATGCACATCTAGAGATGCTACCTGAACACATTAGCATAGTTTAAACGTTCCGAATTAAATGCCGTAGGAGCCTTTCGATGAAAACTGATTTTCTAGTGATAAAAGTGGTTCCACTGGAACCACCTGGGGCCAAATCAAAATTCCGAAACATTCATGCACATCTAGAGATGTTACCTGAGCACATTAGCATAGTTTAAACGTTTCAAATTAAATACCCTAAGAGCCTTTTGATGAAAACTGATTTTCTAACGATAAAAGTGGTTCTACTGGAACCACCTGGAGCCAAATCAAAATTCCGAAACCTTCATACACATCTAGTGATACTACCTGAACACATAGCGTAGTTTATACGAATCAAATTAAATACCCTAGAAGACTTTCGATGAAAACTGAATTTCCAATGATAAAAGTGGTTCCACTGGAACCACCTGGGGCCCAATCAAAATTCCGAAACCTTCATGCACATCTAGAGATGTTACGTGAACACCTTAGCATAGTTTTAACATTTCGAATTAAATACCCTAGGAGCCTTTCGATGAAAACTGATTTCCTAATGATAAAAGTGGTTCCAATGGAACCACCTGGGCCAAATCAAAATTCCGAAACCTTCATGCACATCTAGATATGTTACCTGAACACATTAACATAGTTTAAACGTTTCGAATTAAATACCCCGGGAGCTTTTCGAAGAAAACTGATTTTCCAACGATAAAAGTGGTTCCACTGGAACCCCCTAGGGCCAAATCAAAATTCCGAAACATTCATGCACATCTAGGGATGTTACCTGAACGCATTAGCATAGTTTAAACGTTTCGAATTAAATACCCTAAGAGCCTTTCGATGAAAACTGATTTTCTAATGATAAAATTGGTTTCACTGGAACCACCTGGGGCCAAATCAAAATTCCGAAACCTTCATACACATCTAGTGATGCTACCTGAACACATTAGCATAGTTTATACGATTCAAAGACTTTCGATGAAAACTGATTTTCCAATGATAAAAGTTGTTCCACTGGAACCACCTGGGGCCAAATCAAAATTCCGAAACGTTCAGGCACATCTAGAGATGTTACCTGAACACCTTAGCATAGTTTAACATTTCGAATTAAATACCCTAGGGCCTAGGAGCCTTTCAATGAAAACTGATTTCCTAACGATAAAAGTGGTCCCACTGGAACCACCTGGGGCCAAATCAAAATTCCGAAACCTTCATGCACATCTAGAGATGTTACCTGAACACATTAGCATAGTTTAAACGTTTCGAATTAAATACTGTAGGAGCCTTTCGATGAAAACTGATTTTCTAATGATTAAAGTGGTTCCACTAGAACCACCTGGAGCCAAATCAAAATTCCGAAACCTTCATGCACATCTAGAGATGCTACCTGAACACATTAGCATAGTTTAAACGTTCCGAATTAAATGCCGTAGGAGCCTTTCGATGAAAACTGATTTTCTAGTGATAAAAGTGGTTTCACTGGAACCACCTGGGGCCAAATCAAAATTCCGAAACATTCATGCACATCTAGAGATGTTACCTGAGCACATTAGCATAGTTTAAACGTTTCAAATTAAATACCCTAAGAGCCTTTTGATGAAAACTGATTTTCTAACGATAAAAGTGGTTCTACTGGAACCACCTGGAGCCAAATCAAAATTCCGAAACTTTCATACACATTTAGTGATACTACCTGAACACATTAGCGTAGTTTATACGAATCAAATTAAATACCCTAGAAGACTTTCGATGAAAACTGAATTTCCAATGATAAAAGTGGTTCCACTGGAACCACCTGGGGCCCAATCAAATTCCGAAACCTTCATGCACATCTAGAGATGTTACGTGAACACCTTAGCATAGTTTTAACATTTCGAATTAAATACCCTAGGAGCCTTTCGATGAAAACTGATTTCCTAATGATAAAAGTGGTTCCAATGGAACCACCTGGGTCCAAATCAAAATTCGGAAATGTTCAGGCACATCTAGAGATGTTACCTGAACACCTTAGCATAGTTTAACATTTCGAATTAAATACCCTAGGGCCTAGGAGCCTTTCAATGAAAACTGATTTCCAAACGATAAAAGTGGTCCCAATGGAACCACCTGGGGCCAAATCAAAATTCCGAAACCTTCATGCACATCTAGAGATGTTACCTGAACACATTAGCATAGTTTAAACGTTTCGAATTAAATACTGTAGGAGCCTTTCGATGAAAACTGATTTTCCAATGATTAAAGTGGTTCCACTAGAACCACCTGGAGCCAAATCAAAATTCCGAAACCTTCATGCACATCTAGGGATGCTACCTGAACACATTAGCATAGTTTAAACGTTCCGAATTAAATGCCGTAGGACCCTTTCGATGAAAACTGATTTTCTAGTGATAAAAGTGGTTTCACTGGAACCACCTGGGACCAAAACAAAATTCCGAAACATTCATGCACATCTAGAGATGTTACCTGAGCCCATTAGCATAGTTTAAACGTTTCAAATTAAATACCCTAAGAGCCTTTTGATGAAAACTGATTTTCTAACGATAAAAATGGTTCTACTGGAACCACCTGGGGCCAAATCAAAATTCCGAAACCTTCATGCACATCTAGATATGTTACCTGAACACATTAGCATAGTTTAAACGTTTCGAATTAAATACCCCGGGAGCTTTTCGAAGAAAACTGATTTTCCAACGATAAAAGTGGTTCCACTGGAACCCCCTAGGGCCAAATCAAAATTCCGAAACATTCATGCACATCTAGGGATGTTACCTGAACACATTAGCATAGTTTAAACGTTTCGAATTAAATACCCTAAGAGCCTTTTGATGAAAACTGATTTTCTAATGATAAAAGTGGTTCCACTGGAACCACCTGGGGCCAAATCAAAATTTCGAAACCTTCATGCGCATCTACAGATGTTACCTGACCACATTAGCATAGTTTAAGCGTTTCAAATTAAATACCCTAGGAGCCTTTCGATGAAAACTGATTTTCTAACGATAAAAGTGGTTCCACTGGAGCCACTGGGGGCAAAATCAAAATTCCGAAACCTTCATGCACATCTGGATATGTTACCTGAACACATTAACATAGTTTAAACGTTTCGAATTAAATACCCTAGGAGCCTTTCGATGAAAACTGATTTTCCAATGATAAAAGTGGTTCCACTGGAACCACCTGGGGCAAAATCAAAATTCCGAAACCTTCATGCACATCTAGAGATGTTACATGAACACATTAGCATAGTTTAAACGTTTCGAATTAAATACCCTAAGAGTCTTTCGATAAAAAACTGATTTTCTAACGATGAAAGTGGTTCCACTGGAACCACCTGGGGCCAAATCAAAATTGCGAAACCTTTATGCACATCTAGAGATGTTACCTGAACACATTAGCATTGTTTAAGCGTTTCGAAATAAATACCCTGGGAGGCTTTCGACGAAAACTGATTTTCCAACGATAAAAGTGGTTCCACTGGAACCCCCTAGGGCCAAATCAAAATTCCGAAACATTCATGCACTGAACACATTAGCATAGTTTAAACGTTTCGAATTAAATACTGTAGGAGCCTTTCGATGAAAACTGATTTTCTAATGATTAAAGTGGTTCCACTAGAACCACCTGGAGCCAAATCAAAATTCCGAAACCTTCATGCACATCTAGAGATGCTACCTGAACACATTAGCATAGTTTAAACGTTCCGAATTAAATGCCGTAGGAGCCTTTCGATGAAAACTGATTTTCTAGTGATAAAAGTGGTTTCACTGGAACCACCTGGGGCCAAATCAAAATTCCGAAACCTTCGTGCACATCTAGATATGTTACCTGAACACATTAGCATAGTTTAAACGTTTCGAATTAAATACCCCGGGAGCTTTTCGAAGAAAACTGATTTTCCAACGATAAAAGTGGTTCCACTGGAACCCCCTAGGGCCAAATCAAAATTCCGAAACATTCATGCACATCTAGGGATGTTACCTGAACACATTAGCATAGTTTAAACGTTTCGAATTAAATACCCTAAGAGCCTTTCGATGAAAACTGATTTTCTAATGATAAAAGTGGTTCCACTGGAACCACCTGGGGCCAAATCAAAATTTCGAAACCTTCATGCGCATCTACAGATGTTACCTGACCACTTTAGCATAGTTTAAGCGTTTCAAATTAAATACCCTAGGAGCCTTTCGATGAAAACTGATTTTCTAACGATAAAAGTGGTTCCACTGGAGCCACTGGGGGCAAAATCAAAATTCCGAAACCTTCATGCACATCTGGAGATGTTACCTGAACACATTAACATAGTTTAAACGTTTCGAATTAAATACCCTAGGAGCCTTTCGATGAAAACTGATTTTCCAATGATAAAAGTGGTTCCACTGGAACCACCTGGGGCAAAATCAAAATTCCGAAACCTTCATGCACATCTAGAGATGTTACCTGAACACATTAGAATAGTTTAAACGTTTCGAATTAAATACCCTAAGAGTCTTTCGATAAAAAACTGATTTTCTAACGATGAAAGTGGTTCCACTGGAACCACCTGGGGCCAAATCAAAATTGCGAAACCTTTATGCACATCTAGAGATGTTACCTGAACACATTAGCATTGTTTAAGCGTTTCGAAATAAATACCCTGGGAGGCTTTCGACGAAAACTGATTTTCTAACGATAAAAGTGGTTCCACTGGAACACCGGGGGCAAAATCAAAATTCCAAAACCTTCATGCACATCTAGAGTTGATACCTGAACACATTAGCATAGTTTAAACGTTTCGAATTAAATACCCTAGGAGCCTTTCAATGAAAACTGATTTTCTAACGATAAAACTGGTTCCACTGGAACCACCTGGAGCCAAATCAATATTTCGAAACCTTCATGCACATCTACAGATGTTACCTGACCACATTAGCATAGTTTAAGCGTTTCGAATTAAATACCCTAGGAGCCTTTCGATGAAAACTGATTTTCTAATGATAAAAGTGGTTCCACTGGAACCACTGGGGGCAAAATCAAAATTCCGAAACCTTCATACACATCTAGAGATGTTATCTGAACACATTAGCACAGTTTAAACGTTTCGAATTAAATACCCTAGGAGCCTTTCGATGAAAACTGATTTTCCAACGATAAAAGTGGTTCCACTGGAACTACCTGGGGCCAAATCAAAATTCCGGAACCTTCATGCACATCTAGAGATGTTACCTGAACACATTAGCATAGTTTAAAAGTTTCGAAGTAAATACCCTAAGAGCCTTTCGATGAAAACTGATTTTCTAACGATAAAAGTAGTTCCACTGGAACCACCTGGGGCAAAATCAAAATTCCGAAACCTTCATGCACATCTAGAGTTGCTACCTGAACACATTAGCATAGTTTAAACGTTTCGAATTGAATACCCTAGGAGCCTTACAGGGTGTGACGTACGTACGTACGTACGGAGGGACGGAGGGACGGACGGACGGACGGACGGAGATCACGACTATATCCCCGCATTTTTTAAAATGCTGGGATAATAATTTCACTTCAAGGATAATATGAAGCACATCCACAGAATGTGAAGCCTTAAAGTTATGGTACCTGCACATCAGAATAAAGTCTTTTGGGGGGATTTCTACGGAAACCCATTAGTGCCATGGAAAGAATATTTTTCAAAGATGTTTGCGAATATTCGCAAAGATATCTTTCCCGTGGCACTAATGGGCTTCCGTAGTTTCTAGCACTCAATCAGCTAAAAATACCACAAGAACGACTTGTAATTTCTACTCAAACACAAACCTGAATTCAAGAAGAGAAAAAATGAATGTCAGTAGTAGGCGAGGGGGTTTTCGTCCCTCATCTGGGGGATCTCATTTGGGGGATCTCATGTGACGTCATACCGCAATGTATTATGGGTATCACGTGGTTGTCATGGTAACCCATGTGAGCGGCCATGTTGTGACGTAATTGTCATGGTGATGGGTGATGTGAGTGCGCATGCGCAGCTCGTGTTGTTAGGGTGATACGTGTTTCCGTCGTCCATTTTGAATGAGGGGGCCGCCATCTTTGTTTTTATGGTGGCACGTGGTTGCTATGTTACCCAAAGGCTTCTTATAGGGCTAAAAGGTCTGTAACAGGTATGTTCGATTGACTGGGAGTATTTTCTGGAACAACTTCCTTGTATAATTACCCAAATGAGCCCGAGAATCCCTACAAATCACCAAAAACGACTTTATTTTATATGGATTCCCTATTTTATCGGTGTAGCACGTAGTGCTATAGTACCGAGGGGGCCCCGGGGTGTGTTCCTTTGTAGAAGAGTATTTTCTAGAAGGACTTCTGAAGATAATTACCCAAATAAACCCGACAAGTTTTACTATTTCGAATTCTTTCAGAATTCTCTGCTTCTATCTACATATACAATAGTTTTCGACTGTCTGGCCATGTTCCTTTGTTCTAGAGTGTACTCCAGTAGCGTAGAAGAGCCTATTAGTTGGAACACCTTTGCTTATTATAACTATATCTAGCTATTCTGGTCTATCCTTGTTAGTTCTGACCCTATTCCAAGTACTCTTGTTGTTTCATTTATCTAGATCATTTATATAAATTATAACTAACCAATCAGATTGCTTGATTTCCCATAACCTGTCCTTAATCGTATAGAGTTATCTCCCCTTATTGAAACGAAGTCGTATCCGTTTCTCATCACCTGGACCATATCCCCAGGCACCCCTTTTTGGAAAACATATGGCCTTTGGTTCCCCTTTTTGTCATATGTGCTTATGTGAAAAGGCACAATGTGCCCTAGCACAAACATGCACACACTGGCACATTGTACATGTGCTATTTGCACATACTGGCACATTTTACATGTGCTATTTGCACATACTGGCACATTTACATGTGCTATTTGCACATACTGGCACATTTTACATGTGCTATTTGCACATACTGGCACATTTTACATGTGCTATTTGCACATTGTGTGCAAGTGCACAATGTGCGCACAAAACATGCAGCACATAGGCACATACGGGTATTTGAGGATACCTATGGCCTGGTATTGTATTATTTGAGGATACCTATCGAGGATACCTACTGGAGAATCCCTTTTTTGTCTTATGTGCTTCTATGAAAAGGCACAATGTGACACAATGTGCCCTAGCACATAGGCACATGCGGCTATTTGAGGATACCTATGACCTGGCATTGTATTATTTGAGGATACCTATCGAGGATACCTACTGGAGAATCCCTTTTTTGTCTTATGTGCTTATGTGAAAAGGCTCCAATGTAACACAATGTGCCCTAACACATAGGCACATACGGGTATTTGGGGATACCTATTGCCTGGTATCGTTTTATCCTTTTTGTCACACAAAGCACAATGTGACACAATGTGCCCTAGCACATAAGCACATATGACAAAAAGGGGTTCTCCAGAAGGTATCCTATGAAGGTATCCTCAAATAATACAATACCAGGCCATAGGTATCCTCAAATACCCGTATGTTCCTATGTGCTGCATGTTTTGTGCGCACATTGTTCACTTGCACACAATGTGCAAATAGCACATATAAAATGTGCCAGTATGTGCAAATAGCACATGTAAAATGTGCCAGTATGTGCAAATAGCACATGTAATTGTGCCAGTATGTGCAAATAGCACATGTAAAATGTGCCAGTATGTGCAAATAGCACATGTAAAATGTGCCAGTATGTGCATGTTTGTGCTAGGGCACATTGTGCTTTTTCACATAAGCGCATATGGCAAAAAAGGGATTCTCTAGTAGGTATCCTCGAATAAAACAATACCAGGCAATAGGTATCCTCAAATACCCGTATGTGCCTATGTGTTAGGGCACATTGTGTCACATTGTGCCTTTTCACATAAGCACATAAGACAAAAAAGGGATTCTCCAGTAGGTATCCTCGATAGGTATCCTCAAATAATACAATGCCAGGTCATAGGTATCCTCAAATACCTGCATGTGCCTATGTGCTAGGGCACATTGTGTCACGTTGTGCCTTTTCACATAAGCACATAAGACAAAAAAGGGATTCTCCAGTAGGTATCCCCGCTAGGTATCCTCAAATAATACAATACCAGGCCATAGGTATCCTCAAATACCCGTATGTGCCTATGTGCTGCATGTTTTGTGCGCACATTGTGCACTTGCACACAATGTGCAAATAGCACATGTAAAATGTGCCAGTATGTGCAAATAGCACATGTAAAATGTGCCAGTATGTGCAAATACACATGTAAAATGTGCCAGTATGTGCAAATAGCACATGTAAAATGTGCTAGTGTGTGCATGTTTGTGCTCGGGCACATTGTGCCTTTTCACATAAGCACATATGACAAAAAGGGGAACCGAAGGCCATATGTTTTCCAAAAAGGGGTGCCTGGGGATATGGTCCAGGTGATGAGAAACGGATACGACTTCGTTTCAATAAGGGGAGATAACTCTATACGATTAAGGACAGGTTATGGGAAATCAAGCAATCTGATTGGTTAGTTATAATTTATATAAATGATCTAGATAAATGAAACAACAAGAGTACTTGGAATAGGGTCAGAACTAACAAGAATAGACCAGAATAGCTAGATATAGTAATAATAAGCAAAGGTGTTCCAACTAATAGGCTCTTCTACGCTACTGGAGTACACTCTAGAACAAAGGAACATGGCCAGACAGTCGAAAACTATTGTATATGTAGATAGAAGCAGAGAATTCTGAAAGAATTCGAAATAGTAAAACTTGTCGGGTTTATTTGGGTAATTATCTTCAGAAGTCCTTCCAAAAAATACTCTTCTACAAAGGAACACACCCCGGGGCCCCCTCGGTACTATAGCACTACGTGCTACACCGATAAAATAGGGAATCCATATAAAATAAAGTCGTTTTTGGTGATTTGTAGGGATTCTCGGGCTCATTTGGGTAATTATACAAGGAAGTCGTTCCAGAAAATACTCCCAGTGAATCGAACATACCTGTTACAGACCTTTTAGCCCTATAAGAAGCCTTTGGGTAACATAGCAACCACGTGCCGCCATAGAAACAAAGATGGCGGCCCCCTCATACAAAATGGACGACGGAAACACGTATCACCCTAACAACACGAGGTGCGCATGCGCACTCACATCACCCATCACCATGACAATTACGTCACAACATGGCCGCTCACATGGGTTACCATGACAACCACGTGATACCCATAATACATTGCGGTATGACGTCACATGAGATCCCCCAAATGAGATCCCCCAGATGAGGGACGAAAACCCCCTCGCCTACTACTAATGTCAGAAACTTCCCGCATTAGCAATACAAAATGACGTCCACTGCTCTTGTTAGATAAAGAGTTAACACAATTGACATTCCTTCTTAATTGATTGATGCAACCCACGTCTGACTTTGATGACAGAAATATATATTGCCATATCATGAGAATCTTCGGAAGAAACCATTTAGGGGCAATGAAAGCATTTACAACTTGAAATAGGGTGCGATCATAGAAGTCTATCCCATAAATTAATAATGGGTGTGTGTGTGGGGGGGGGGGGGGGGCTGCATTAGTGGCACGGCTGATAAACAGAACACAAAGTTGAGGGCTGTCGCACTTCTACAATGAGAAAAGAAAATGCACATTTTGGACTCCATATCGAACAAATTTCCCAGACGGGGACATTTGTTAAATATGGATCAATAAAATGTGCACTTTTCTCTACTCTAAAGTCATAAGAGTGAAGAGTCTGTACACCCTCTCCGTGCTAATTCACAGTAAGATTACAATGAGGGGTCCCAAATGAGAAATACGAGTTTCAGGTGACTGCATCGTGAGATCCCCCCCCCCCCCCTCCTCCATACACACACGTACAAATAGTTCCGTAATTTGACGACCATTTTGGATTTTTTCTTTTATTTATTATGATAAACAGTTACCATTTTGGATTTTCCATGAAAATTCCTTTGAAATACATTACAGCCCGTTTCAGTTATCAGATCAAAATAGAGTTTCCTTTGAAGGTTTGGGAAGAAATCCTCAAGTCAAGCTACCAAATTTGGATTCCGTGACTTGAATAATACAGCCATCAATGAATTTCACTGTAAAAATCGTTGAGACTATTTTTTCCGTAATCCTGAACAGGAGTGCGAGTTCCAGTGGCGGTCGGAGGCCCTTGTGGGCCCCTGTCATAATTATGATGGGGCCCTTGGACGCAGGACGCGCCGGGACGACCATGGTTCGGCCCGGTGTGAGAAAATTTTGAAAATTATGGATGAAAAACGCTAAATACTCTAGAGAGGAGAACTCAGTTGTCTATTAATGGAAGAATCCCACATTCTTCTTGATTTGTTGGACTAGCTGCCATCGTGTATTACTTTAGGTTTACTGTAAGCGGAGACTAGGGAACGGCGTGTTGATGAAAAACTCTATTCCAGCGCGCGGAGAAATTTCATTTGTGCACATGAGCCTGTAAATTATTAACTTCTCTGCGGGGGCCCAATTTTTTAAAGAGGGGGGCCCCCAAAAAACGTACAAATTTCTTTTTCCTTTGAGTCCTTGGGGGCCCCCTGGAGCCCGAGGCCCCTGGCCATTGGCCATCCAGGCCATATGGACCGGCCGCCACTAGCGAATTCGCTCATTTTTTACGTCTTTTTGCGGATTCCAATTCAGATTTAGGCGAAATCCGGATCCGGAAAAAGTCAGGTAATTAATTCAATAGTGAAGCCCAAATCGGGATAGTCCAGCTGAATCAGGCGTCGACCACAACAGGCCCACACACCATCCGCTAAAGCAATAGATGATCTACCTTCAGGACGATTAAGCGCATCCGTGATGTTGCATAAGTACTTTATTGATCTTTGCAGTCTTTTTTCTTCCACCTTTATTCTACCTTTTTATGTGTATCTCTTTTCCTTTTGTTCTTCCTTACTCGGGGAAACCAGGAAGACAGCCAGTCTGGCTATGCCTATGGTACACTAGGGAGACTTAGGCTGAAAGTTTTCTTATTAGGCCCCAAGATGGCCTATAGGCCCACAAACTTTGTTCTGGATAACACAGGTGACCGACGTTTGGATCATTAAAAACCACTATTAAGTTATTCTATAGCGAAAATAATCAAACACCCCTTATCATGTAAATATTTCTGAAAACAGATTTGGCCTATCTTGGCTATAAAACCAGTTAATATGCCAATTTGGGTTTTTTACTGACCCAAGCGTCGATTACCCTACTGAAACCCATCTCTAATTCCAAAAAGGGATTCCACAAATGGGATTCCTAAAAAGGGATTCTCCAGTAGGTATCCTCGAATAAAACAATACCTGGACATACGTATCCTAAAATACCCGTATGTGCTAGGGCACATTGTGTCACATTGTGCCTTTTCACATAAGCACATATCGGCACATAAAGCATGTGGCTTTGTGCTAGGACACATTGTGTCACATTGTGCTTTTTCACATAAGCACATATGACAAAAAAGGGATTCTATAGCCACGGGTGTTTCCTAAAAAGGGGGTGCCGAAACTGGGGTGCCTGTGAATATGGCCATTGGATTTTGGCTTTTATTATACACAAGGGAGATAAGTCTGCATGCAGATTATGGGAAATCAAGCAATTTGATTGGTTAGTTATTTATATGAAACAACAAGAATACTTGGAATAGGGTCAGAACTACTGCTATTACGTACCACCTTACCAGTAACAGGATGATACAAAGCATTTGGTAGGTTAATACTATCAACGGTTAGGATGGAACCTACAGGGGAATATACCAACCATACTCTGCTGCCGTTCTGTATTACCAGGCATTGGCCCCACCCCAGAATACCGCTCAATAATATGAAGCACCTGGTGGATCAGCAGTACCAAGGGCCAGCAAGAGACCTACAGGGATATGCATAGCCTATGTTATACTACCGTTCTAAACTACCAAGCATTATCCCACCCCCACAAAAACACTAGGTCTACCATAACGTACTGCATATACCAGCCATATAATAAAACAAAGCAATCGGTTGGTTAATAGTACCAAGCACTAACAGGGGCCTATGGGTGTATATACCGCCATACTATAGTGCCGTTCTAAACTACCAGACAGTACCCCTACCCACAATACCTATATACCTAGCATTGTATACTACCTATACCAGTCATAGGATAACATGAAGCATCAGGTGGATTAATAGTACTAAGGGCTAACATGGGCCCTGCATTGGCCCACAGAGGTATATATCGTCCATACTATACTGCTGTTCTATACTGCCAGGCATTACCCCCACCCCCACCCCCACCCCACAATACCACTTGACCTGCCATAACGTACTCCTTATACCAGTCATTGAATAGTACAAAGCAATCGGCTGGTTAATAATATCGAGGACTGGACCTGCAGTGGTATATACAATGCATCCTATGCCACCCGTTCTAAACAACCTAGTATAATACTGCCTGGCCTAACACTAAACTACCAATACCAGCCATAAGATAATACAAAGGATTCTGTAGGTTAATAGTACTAAGGGGGTAATATACCAACAGATCATTCATCCTATACTGTCCAATTTAAACCACCAATGACTATCTCGCAATACCACACTACCCCCACCCACCCTACTGCTTGACTTAGCTATAGCAGACATAGGATAATATGAAGCATAAGGTGGATTAATAGACCTAAGGGCTAACTTGGGACCTGAAAGGGATATACCACGCATACTATACTTCCACACTTGGCGACCATGCATTCCCACCCATCCCATAATAACGCCCGCCACCGCATTACATACTATCTATACTAATCATGGGATCACATAAAGCATTAAGTCAATTACTAGTACCAATGGCTTTCGGAGGTGGGGGGGTGTACAGGAGAATATACGCTACTATGAGATTTCTCCTATCAGAATTCAGCTACCCCCGACCCGAATTACGTTTTGTCAGATTGTATACTGGACAATAACAGTGGTCAACATCTCTATGACGTCGCGTGCACATCATGACGTCACGACGTCAATAGCAACGTCAACCGTTTCGCGGGAAAAACTTTCAAGAAAACCCAATTTTCCCATCATCTTTCCACCACTTACTCATAATATATACCTATAGACTCATGCGTACATATATCACTATACATGCCATAGTATACTATATATACAGAACCTACACCACTTGTCAGAACTAGATGTATGGTGCCGACAATTTGCACCCCCAAAGTTGCACCCCTAAAAGTCCGGTTCCTATGGGAATTTAACACTAGCTGCATCCCCAAAAGTCCGGGTAATGAGGCACGATCGGGTACATGCTATACTACTCCGGATATCTTAGTCTCCAAGTTGGTCGCTGAGTGTGCTATAGGTCGACGGTTCGAGTCTCGCTTCCGCACGTCTCCCTCGAACTACTATCCTGCACATATTTTTTCTATATGTGTGGGGATAATTAACAGTGTGGTTACCTGAAACGTGGGGACATGTTGTGTTTTCGTGTAATTTTTGCACAAAAAGCCTATAAACGAAAAAGATAGTAGGTCTACCCGGTACCCGTGGTTGTCATAAGTTGGCGACTGCCATTTTACAAATTACAGTTATGTTTCCTGATCTACAACAGAAACTCTGTGACAAATTTAGTTTAAATTTTATATATATATTCTATTCAAAAAAGTAGGCATACTTGATAAAAGTGAGATATATTATGAATAAATATATTTATATATTCATCAAAACGACAGTTGAGGCATTGCACTATGACATATGGTTGCTGTAGAAGACATGGACGGTCATTCAGAGAATTTACCACACTCAGTCCAAGACCTCAATCAATACCTTGTAAATCCTCCTCGGTTCGCAAGACAAGAGTGGATCCGACGTGGCATACTCCTCGCCAAAAGTCAATACCAGCTTGACTGATGTTATTCCATTCTTCCTGCAGTGCAGTCGCGAGTTCCTGGACATCGATTGCGGGTTGCTGGCGTTGTCGTAGACGCCTGCCAAGCATATCCCCGACATGCTCGATTGGTGAAAGGTCTGAACTTAGTGCTGGCCACGGCAGTGTAGTGATGTTCTGCTCCTGGGGGAACTCTGTAGTGACATGGGCCCTGTGTGCTCTTGCATTGTCATCTTTGAAGATGAATCGACGGTCGTGACCTCACGCAAATGGCACCACATGAGCTGCTAGCATGTAGTCTCGGTAGTACTGCCCCTTGACACGCCTTCCCTTATAAAAAAGTACCCTGGTAAACCATGGTAAATCCCAAAATACCCTGGTAATACCATGGTAATACCATGGTATTACCAGGGTATTTGGGGATTTACCATGGTTTACCATGGTACTTTTTTTTATAAGGGTTTGGATGACATGTAATGCTGTTCTGCTTGTCATGGTTATGCCTAACCGCACCTTAACCGATCCATCACCAAAACGATCGTGCTGCCTAACGGTTACGTCATGATATCGTTCGTTCCGCCGCCGCACTCTGTTTCGCCTGTCGTAGAAGTCGAGAGAGAACCTCGATTCATCGGAAAACATGACGTTGCTCCACCGACGATTGTCCCAGCGCTGTCATACTCCACACCAATCACGCCTTGCTACGATGTGACGTTCAGCCAAACGTGGAATTATTGGAAGTCATCGAGCGTACAAATTCCAGCTGTGTAGGCGATTTCGGATAGTCTGACCACTGACTCGCCTCATCTGTCGCTCGGTGCAGCTGCTGTCCAATTTCTGAGGCACTTTGATGGCGGTTACGTAATGCTGTGGTTCGGATGAAACGATCCTGATTAACAGTTGTCGCCCTTGGACGACCTGACCGACGTCTGTCATCAACATTGCCTGTCTGGTGGTAGCGTGACCACTGCTTGCTAATCACCGATCGAGTAACGTTGAGAATTTGAGCCACTGCAGTCTGTTTGTTGCCAGCTTCCAACATGCCAACGGCACGTTAAACGTTCGTCACGTGTCAGTCTCCGCATACCTCAAAAGTTACGTTTCGACCAGAAACTCTTAATGAACGAGTTTATACCGCGAAAAGAACGATGACTTGCCCCACAGACATCAATGCGGCGCTCGTGCGAAAAACCTGCACGAAGTTTTCGTGGGCCGGTGACATTCATGATCCGCAAAACTTGGTAACATATTGATGTGTCCAATCACGCGTATCCAATACCATTTTCCGAAAATATCAACACTAGTTTGGATATCCCCTACTTTTTTTTAATAGTATAGGTATTAAATTTAGTTTGAAATTATATGTAGGTCTATGGTTCCAGCTATTAAATACTGGAATCTCAATTAACGGAAGATCTGTGGAGATGCTGCTGCTTGAATTTAATTTTATACCGCCCTTGTCAAGCAAGAATTCTACCAGGCATAGTCCTGGAGCCGAGTCGCTGGACTAAAAACTGTAAAGTTTTTTTTAGAGGGTATATATATATACTAAAAGGTTGTTGAATGTGAAGGGCTTAAAGTTTAACCAAATCTGGCTTAGGACGGCCATTGTAAAACGTTAGCAGGCAGAATAAAATGTCCAGGATTCACCACAGTGAAACCGACCGAACTGATTTTGCGTCACTAGCAAAAAGAGAATATTGAAACACACTATAGCGTCTTGCACCCGATTGTCAGCGTATTGGTTCGAGAGTATTCGGAAGCTTGAAACGAGGCTCGCCCAGAGGGATCTTCCGAATGACACACCCTTGATCGCCATCTTCTAGACCGGCGCCTGAATTGAGAGAATTTTTGAAGGAAATTACTTTAGAAACTCGGTAAGTTTAAAGTAACAAGCTACACTCAGAATCGGAGTGAATTTTGGGGGAACCACGGACGAATGTCATCTTCAGTGAGTCAGTGATGACTTGCCACAACATATTTTATGCAATGAGCGAACTTTTATGACGAGAAGTTTCCACAGTTTACGCTTCATCGCTGTATGTTTTTGTTTTATCACATGTCTGCTAATTGGAATAACGTGGTGCCTTATAGCGGTAGACATGTGGAAATTGTGAATATAGAATGAAGGAAACGAAATATTCAATATCTTTCGACTTCGTTTACGCTTTATGAACTTGTCCTGCAACTCGACGAGAGTGACAGACGGATTTATATGTGGAAAATCAGTGGTCCATGACAGTATTTGTCATCGAGGAAGGTGTGCTTTACCATTCGTTGTTCATCTTAAATGTTAAATCTTCAGGAAAACAACTGAAGTGATTAGAAAGTGACCTTTTAGAACTAGTGTTTTAAAACCGGAGATTTTCAGGAACGAGCCGTTAGTGGTATGAAAACGGATTTATTCATAATATATTTCACCTGTGTGTTTCAAGAGAATCATGTGTCAACGCCCATTTTTGGGGGGTGATTCATTTCTCATGGCCATGCATTATATTTTTTTCTTTTAGTGCATTTGTTTTAGGATTGCTTTGAAGTACATATATGGGAAAGATGGATTTATTTTAAATATTTGTAGGTACATATTAGTAATAAGTGTTTGTATGTGTAACAACATGAATATAGCCAACAGAATCTGTTCACCGAAGATTTAACTTGTGAGAAATTGATCCAATGTCAATGACAACGTAATATTTTTTGTAATAAAGTTTTCAGTGGAAATATTACACAGGTAATTGTATGCAGAGCCCATTTATTAATTTACCTTCGACCATTCCTTTTAACAAATTACCAAATAGGATATACCTTGAAAATGTTAACCAACTGGCAAAGAAGTGAAAGCACTATCTTTCGGACAATCTGTCTTGACATCACTTTCACTCAAAAACCAAATTCCAAGACTACAGTTGAGAAGCGGTCATCAAGACCTTCCACAGGGGTGTATACCTAGATTGGCTTAGTTTTCACCCCAAAAATGGAGGGGGCAGGAGAAGTCGGCCCCTAGGAAAAGTCGGCCCAGACAATTTCGGAGAAGTCGGCTCCACAAACTACAGGAGAAGTCGGCCCATGAGAGAAGTCGGCCTCACAAACTACAGGAGAAGTCCGCCCAGACAATTTGAGAGAAGTCGGCCCACGAGAGAAGTTGCCCCCATGAAGTACAAGAGAACTCGGCCCCCTAGGAAGTCGACCCAGACAATTTGGGAGAAGTCGGCGGCCCCACAAACTAAAGGTTGAAGGCTCCATTTTCGGACTGAAAATATGGGTCATGTCCTCACTGGAGTAGGCTCATTGAACCTGCTCCAGTGGGGAGCAAGAGTTATACTTAATGGGCATTAAATTACAGTAGCTCACGATCTAAGAAGATCTTAGATGTAACTGCTCAATTGCTTTTGCAGTTCGATATGGTATTTACATGGTGCATGAGGGACGGGGGGCACTCGGGCTACGATGTGCAAGCATAGTCATTGTCGTTTACCAAAAGCTTGTGTAATGCAGATAAGTACTGTTTGTAAGCAATACTCATACCTGCTATTGTCATCGATGTATCTTTGCAATCTCGTGTAGGTGGAAACGGCCTCGTATAAGCTTACTGTCGAATCCACATCAGTGTTTGTAGCATATCTGTGTTATCGTTTGTCTTTTTTTTCGGAATAAATATTGTTTAAACTAAACTAAAGGTTAACATCCGATGGTTTAGGGCAAAAAGTCTGATCACAGGGACCCGGTATCAGTCATTTGATGAAATAAAATAGTGACATATATAAGATGTAGTGTTGAGCTCGTCAAATGGCAGAGAGCAGGTGCCGATGGTGTTGTGGGACATTGGTCAATCTCACTATTTGCAAGGTTGGAGGGCGGGGGTTGGGGTACCACCATGGAAATGGACAAAACGTAGCGTGGCTGCTTTCGACTGAATGGCAAAAAACGCCATTTTGGGGCGGTAGGGTTTGTAAGATCCTTTCAAAGGACAAAAATGACAACATAACAGGTTTTTTTTTTCAATTTTTAATTAAGATTGTTAAAAATAATCAGCAACAACAGAGGAAAATTGACATAGCAGGTAATGGTATTGTGTATTGTCAGTGATAATAAGACATTATTTTACTGCAAACAGAACTATTTTACAGCAATTACAATACACTGATCTATTTCCGTATTTCGCCGTAATGACGATTCAAAACTTCACTATTTGAGATGTATGGAAAAAGCAGTCTTGTTTTTTTATCATTGAAAATACCATACTTAACATTAATTCCTAGAACGCCCACAGGGCTTTCTAGGAACTGATGTTACGAAGTGGTATTATCAGTGATAAAAAGACATTATTTTACTGCAAACAGAACTAATTTATAGCAATTACAATACACTGATCTATTTCCGTATTTCGCCGTAATGACGATTCAACTCTCCACAATTTGAGATGTATGAAAAAAAGCAGTCTTGTTTTTTTATCATTGAAAATACCAGTACTTAACATTAATTCCTAGAACGCCCACAGAAGTCCGAAAACAAATAAAAGGATCAAAAAGCAAGGTGGAAATACCCGTAATTGCTAATCATACACACACACCTTTTGATAAACCGTCGATGGCAAAAACAATTAACAGATTAATTCAGTGATTGACAAGGTGTCATTCGGTCCCGTTTGAAGTAAAGGAGGAGTGATTTGCACAAAAACATCCATTTTGGATTGCTTGTCAATTGTCGCACTTTCCTGAGTTATCACTCTAACAACATTATAATCATGACAGATTTGTCACAAACAGAGCTCATTTGTCTGTTTTTACAACAATAATGCTCCCATTGTACTTTTTAAAAAATGTATGTGATCAGAAATGTGTGCAATATTGTACTGTGCAGACACGAATGTTTCGTGGAAGATTTATGCTTCAATTTAAAATGTGGAAAAACATAACGTAAAGGTGAGCAGAACCTTGATGAAATTCATTCTATAATATTTAAAACAAGGTTTGTCAGGGCTTGGGGTGGACTTACCATGGTACTTTTTATAAGTGTGGGGCCGACTTCTCTCATGGGCCGACTTTGTTTTGGACCGAGTTCTCCTATGGGTGACTTCGTTTGGGGTCGACTTCTCTCATGGGCCGACTTTGTTTTGGGCCGAGTTCTCCTATGGGCCGAGTTCTCCTATGGGCCGACTTCTCCTGCATTCAAAATGGATAGTCTGTGCTACAGATGTTTTAGGTGCACCCTTAAATTGAGGTTCATTTTTTTAGGGAAAAAGCAGGCCTTTAAATTTCATGAAATAGCGATGACAAATGCTGTACCCAAATAAGATAATCGTGCACAACTTCTGCAGCATTTGAAACACACATATATATAATTTTGCCAGATTTCTGCGATGCTCGCAATATACTTAGGGCCTATGTATCGCATTAAACAATGCAACAGATAAATAATTTTAAAAAATCCAAAGAATTTGCCAGAGAAAAGCAGTCGGGGTCGATAGTATCGTTTACAACACTGTTGACTCCAATAATTTTTCCCTTTTGAACTCTGTATGATCATGTACTTAAAGCTTGAGATCTAATATATTCATGTTTGTGTCATTTCCTATTAAACATTATGCACAATTTACAATCAGATAGGACTTTGGATCAAAACTGGGAAACCAAGAAGCCTTCTCGAGTAAACTTTAACTCAGGGAGGGGAAGCAGTGATAATGGTGAAGACCTATAACAAGGGGATATAACCTATCACTCTAAGGGGGGGGGGGGGGGGGGTACCTGGAACCTAAAGTAGACCCCAAGAAGAAGAAAATAACAGTTTTTTATCCAGCCATATAGGATGACCATGGATCTGTATTTACCATTGTGCCCAAATTAGACTATTTGAAAGGCCAGAGAAAAAGTGCGCCCTTGAAATTTGCCATGGCAATCAACAATGCCATAGTAAATGCCTCAGTAGATGATTTGGCTGCAGCAATCCAGTGCCGTGGCCAGAAAATTGAGATTCCAATTTTTTTTTTTTTTTATCTTTTGACATGTTCTACACAATGCCAAGCCTGTTAATAGTTTTGTCCCCAAGTTAAATTGCGAAAAAAGCCTGATCAAAATAAATTAAAATACACCTAGTAAACTGTAGATGAATGCAGGTGTTACGTGTACAGTCTAATTGATACTGACAGAGTGCACAAGCCAGAGAATTATACAAAATATAAAATGTGTGGGGACCAAAATCAATTTGTGAATTAGATAACTTGTCACAATTTCATAGTGTAACAGTGCTGTACAGTAGAGGTTGGATTCTCATTCATTTTTATACGCCCGTTTAAAAAACGGTTGTATTATGTTGTCAGTCTGTCCGTAAACAATTTAGTTTCTGTTCATTTAAAGTCAAACGCCTTGGCGGATCGACATCAAACTTTCAGAAGTTGTTTTTAGCATTAAAATACAGGTCAAGTTCGATATTGGTGTTTCTGAGTCCATCTGCTGCAGAGATATGGCCCTTTGAAAACACATTTGGGGGGTTTCCGTTCATTTAAAGCTGAACGCCTTGACGGATTGACACCAGATTTTTCAGATGTTGTTTTTAGCAATGAAATACAGGTCAAGTTCGATATTGGTGTTTCTCAGTCCATCCACGGCAGAGTTATGGCTCTTTGAAAACACAATCTTTCGAAAAAAATTGGTTTCCCTTCTTTGAAAGTCGAACGCCTTGACGGATCGACATCAAACTTTCAGATGTTGTTTGTAGCAATAAAATACAGGTCAAGTTCGATACTGGTGTTTCTCAGTCTGTCTGCTGCAGAGTTATGGCCCTTTGAAAACACAATTTTTGAAAAAAAATTTGTTTCCGTTCATTTAAAGCCGAATGCCTTGACGGATTGACACCAAATTTTTCAGATATTGATTTTTTTACACCCGTTTGAAAAACGGGATGTATTATGTGAATGGTCTCTCCACCTGTCCGTCTGTCTGTCCGTCCGCCCGCCCATGGACACATTTCGTTTCTGGACAATAACTTTAGTTGTAATGGTTTGAGCGGAGTTAAATTTGGCATGTGGATTTAGTATGACAAAATACAGGATGGGTTCGATGTCCGTTTCTAGCGGCCTATTTGCAGTAGAGTTATGGCCCTTTATTTATGGGAATTTAACCCAACTTTTCGTTTCCGGACGATAACTTTAGTTTGCATTGACCGATTTATTTCAAATTTTCAGTTTTTTTGTTTTTGACCACAAAATACAGCTCAAGTTCACTTTTGACCACAATTGCATAAACCTTTCCAGAGTTATTCCCCTTAAATGATAGCAAATTTGTGGATTTTGTGGTTTCCGAATGATAACTTTAGTTTGCCTTGACCGATTTTTTTCAAATTCTCAGATTTTGTTTTTGACCACAAAGCACAGCTCAAGTTCACCTTTGGCCCTAATCGCATGTACCGTTCCATAGTTATTCCCCTTGAATGATTGCAAATTTGTGAATTATGTGGTTTCCGGATGATAACTTTAGTTTGCCTTGACTAATTTTTTTCAAATTCTCAGATTTTGTTTATGACCACAAAGCACAGCTCAAGTTCACATTCGGTCAAAATCGCATGTACTTTTCCAGAGTTATTCCTCTTGAATTTGTGCATTTTGTGTTTTCCAGATTATAACTTTAGTATCGCCTAACTGATTTTTTATTATACGCCTGTTGAAAAACTGTCGAATTATGGAATCAGTCTGTCCATTTGTCCATCCGTCGGTCTGTCCGTTCATCAACATTTGGTTTCCAGATGATAACTTTACTATTTTTTTTTCGATTAACTCCTAAACTTGGTATGTGGTTTAATCAAAACAAAAGACAGGTCAAGTTCGAATATGGGGTCAGTTCGAACTTTGAAGTTTCCCTGAATTATGGACCTTGTTGGACATGGAATGCATCAAATATTTGGTTTCCGGATGATAACTTTTATTATTTGTTTTCCAATTGGTTCCAAACCTGGTATGTTGTTTAATCACAACAAAATACAGGTCAAGTTCGAATATGGGGTTGGTCCAAACAATTTTCACCCTCACCCCCATCCTTACCCCAACCCTTCAAAAATACAAAACGAGCGTATATTGTCCCGCTATGCGGTGCTCTTGTTACTCTTGTTTTTAAACAGGGAAAATATCCACACAACTGGGATTCCTGAATTTATAATTTTGTCATGCCACGGTTACTAGCAACAAAGGCAATCAATCAGTCATGATCCGAGATTGAGTTTGACCCAGAGTACCCGGTAATAATAATACAGACTGTCCCTGCCATACTGACTGTTGCATGTTGCCGTGGGAATCATTGAAGAAAGCACATGTTCTGAGTTAAAGATTGTCATTCAATTGTTCACAAAGATTCCAAGTTTGGATGTAGCTAAATACAGCCAACGGAATGACATTGTCCCAACCAATCATTATGCACAGCTAATCCGAGTTTAAAATAGTATTGTCATATCATGAGATGTTGCCTTGTCATGACCAAGTGTACAGCAAAGTTGAGATCGATCAGAGTAATGTTGTCGGTTTGAAATGATTGCGAGTTGCTTCTATTCAGGTCAGTTGTGGATTACATTCAACTGATTTTGTGAATATAATCGCCTAAAAGCATGATGTTATACAACAATCAAGTAACCTAATTGTTGTAAACTATCATTCTTTTTGTGACATTATTAAAAGAAACTCTTGTAAAAATAAAACGATCAACAGTTTCGGTGCACATGTTGACACTCATGGGATCACTGCTGTGTCAGTGTGCCTCTGATACCGAAACACTTACAACAAGAATAAATGCCATCGCAGTGCTGTGCCGAACTGGTTTTGCCACAGCAGTTTTGTGCCGTGGCTAAAAATGCTAATTTCGAGGGCTGGTACACTTGACTTTATGCATGTATTTCAGTCATGAAATGCAGAAAGTAATAAGTATTCCAGAATGGAACAGCCAATCAAAATTGTATTTTTGATGCGGATCTCTAAAGATTGGCGAGCATGGAGATTTGAGCGAATCAGTTTGCGGATCCACGTCAAATGTTTGCCCAGGTATTGGTAAAATACGACCTGGAACCATTGACTGGGGTCAAAGTCTTAAGTGGGCAGTATAGGTATAAGTGGTAGGCAAAATGTGACTTTATCCTTACAATGTATGTTGCAGCCACGAGAAAGTCAGAGATGCTGAAAGTGGCTACACAAATAAATAAATGAATAGCTCTCCCTATTTGGTCGGTAACAGGAGTCTTGAACACACACAAGCACAGTTTATGTTTATGTGGAAACCTACACATTCAAACACGTATAGAGTTTGTGCTACCGATAACTGTACCATCAGAAATGAAAACAGTGTTGATTAAAAGCAGTGGCATAGGGCCAGGGCCCCCGTAAACTCACCCCCTCCCCTTCCAATATTGGCCCAGTGCAATCTTCACACAACATAGAGCCCAAAAATGGTGTTCAATATTGGGCATCGCACTAGGGTCCAGCCATGAGGGCGACTAGGGTGATTATGTCACCCTTATAAGCCCAAAGTCGCCTAGAAAAATAGTCGGGGCGATTACAAGTCACCCTCTAAAAATTGGCCAAAATGAGGAAAGGCTGAACTGAGTGATGCGAGGTTTACATGAAAACGATTATTTTCAAAAATCGAATGTGCTCGAGTATGATAAATGGGCATTTTAATTCGTCAAATAAACGTCCATTTATTTGAAATTGTCGCTTTTGGCAGATTTTTTTATGTCTATTTTGTTGCGTTTCAGTCAGAGCTTCAAGTGTCGAAATGAAAATAGGTGACTTACTCGACTCAACAGAATAACCCAGTTTGAAAGTAGGTTACTGTACAGTACGTCGCTTAGGATGCTGAAAAAGTCTACACAACAGACGTATTTTACATCACAGTATTTTTATTTTGTTTTGCTGACGACTGTTAACTGTTGGGCCGTCTATTCCCAGAAAAACATGAATGGAATTGAAACACATGAAAAAAACGCTTTTGTGATGACAAGAAAAGCTTTGTACTGGACACAAGTGTGCATGTGGACGATCTTGAAAAAGGGTCCTAAACACCAGAATGACGCGAAATGACACAGGAATACCATAAAAATGATGCGGAATGACATTTCTTTTACAAAATACTGGCCCCCTCCCCCCCCCCCCCCCTTCCCCCCCCCCCCCCCCCCCCCCCCGAATGTATTTTGTTTATTAACTAACAAAGTACCTCCCAAGCAACCTTCTTACATCGGGTCCTGTTCACGCTTTCAGACTTAGAAAATTATTAGCTTAGTAGACTTTGGTGAAAGGCAACCACAGGAGAGTGTTAGGGGATTGGCACGAAGAAAAGGGGAGGGGTCATGAAGGAGAGGTAGCAGTGGAGGATTTTCAGTCAATAATTACTTTGTGATTTTTTAACACGTGGCATAGATGCATCAAAGACAACGGGAACTGGATTATTTGGACGTTAATGGAAAACCACAAATTGAAAATATGAAAGGGGGAGGGGGTGGTACATGAATATTCTTAATTTTCCCCACTTGCCTATGAAGTATCCCTACATGACTGGAGTCTCCCTATTTTTTCTGGAGGGAGACATGAAGTCTCCCTAAAATTCCCCCCTAGGCTGGTCCCTGCAGCGCACACTATAAATGCTTCAGTTATGCTCTTAGCGCACTGAATTTTGCAAAATTCTCGGGGAGGGGGTCTTGAAGGGGGTTAGTCCCAACTAGGACCCTTTGCTCACTGTCCCTGTTTTCTTCAGAGAAGTGGGAAGAGGGCATAATGACCGAAATGTCCCAGTTAGGTTTGGGGGCCCATGAAACCCCACACAACAGCCTTTCAAATACCTCCAAATCTTACCCTCATTGTGCTTGAGGGTTAAAGATGAGATTAAAAACTAAACAGTAACTTTCTTCTGCCAGCATTGTTGCATCAATGCATACAAAAATAATTGTTACAACAACATTGCAATTAGAGAAATTTGCGCTTGAAGTTAGTGAATCTCGATGATAAAATGCTATATTCCTATCATTTGTGGCCAATAGGGGTTAATTTTAAAATATTTGTGTGGTGATTTTAGTGTATCATATTATGCTCTTAATGTATGAACATCAATCACAGACTGAGTGTCTGAAAAGAGACATGGACTAATCTTGAATTGTGGTATTTGAATGAACATGTACAGGTTGGGGGTACTCCAATTCAAGGCCTGACAATTGTGTGAGGGTTAAAACTTGGAATGAAACATATAACAGCAAAATTGTTCTTAGATGAATGCCCTACCTTCTCAAGGAAAAGGTTTTGAGACAATATGGCTCCAGTGCTGAGAAAGTGCATGTAAAAGTTGGCGAAAATAACAATTATTCCAACAGTACCCCTATGGCAAGTCTCAAATCTGCTAAGGGTTAAACTTTTAATAATAACATATAGAACAAAATTTGTCATACTTTGACTGCTGCATACAGCTATACAAAACATTCAGAGCTCAATTAAAAATGGAGTAAATCGTCACCTAATCTTACCAAATTCTGAAAAAATTGGAGTTTTTTTTGGACTATGCCTACTTGTGTACTTTTATGCAACCAGAATGGGATAGGGTTAAACTCAGATAGATATGCTTGGTAGTCAATTTTGAATACGCACATAAAAAGTGTTTGAAATTAACCCTTTCCAAAATGATAGAAAAAGCAACCAAAGTTGGCTTAATTTTTTTGCATTTTCAAACGGTACTCTTATTCTCGCCCTCATTGTGCTTGAGGGTAAAATCTGAGATTAAAAAGTAAACAGTAACTTTCTTCCACAATCATTGTTGCATCTATCCATACCAAAATAATTGTTACAACAACCTTGTAATTACAGATATTTGCTCTTGAAGTTCACGTAATTTTTGGCCAATGGGGGTTAAAGTTGAAAGATTTGAGTGGTGTTCGTAGTGTATTATATTATGCTCTAAATGTTTGGAAAATTTGAGCTAAATAACTGTAAATAATTTTGAGACATTTGAAAAATCAGTCCTTGGAATTAGCGAAGGCAATGCCGTCGCAAACGCCGCCGCCGTGGGGCATGACGGCAGCATTTTCTTGCCGTCGCAAATTGGCAGCCATAATATTTTTTTACTTGTCCCAATTACTTGAAGTCCGTCAGAACTGATCATCCAACCCTACATAACATATGTTTTATAGGCGTAACTGGAGTGTAAAATCAGAACTGATCATCCAATCCTACATAACATATGTTTTATAGGCGTAACTGGAGTGTAAAATCAATATTTGTGGAAATATCTAATATTAATTAATTTGAAAGTAAGTTTGTACAAAATGTATGTGGTTGAAATACTGTTCATAACCAGTTGTTTTTCGTTTGTGTTTTTTCGAAAGAACCCCCTTGTTGACTGTGATACACATTTAAAATAACCCAGGAATTCCTGGGCAATTCTCTTTTGACGTCACACCTTACATAAATACAACCAATCGAATTCTTCGTTTCATGAAAGTATGCTAAATAGGTGTCCTGGGACAATGCGGCAGTTCTATTGGTCACTGATGTAATCTCAACAGAGCACGTGGTCATGTTCCATTTTAATTTTAGCATTCTCCACTTGTGGCATAATGTAAACTGTACAATCTCAAATAAACTGAATTGGAAAACAATCGGTTCAATAAAAAAATAAACGCATTGAGCACAAAACAAGGGTGGGTTGGAAAATAATTCTGGTTGTGTTTATCGGGTCAGAGTCAACTCACCCCGGGATGATGCGCAATGCAAATATTTCTGTCTCTAATAGTTACTGTCAAAACCGATAGGCTAATATTATTAGTAATAATGCATGGATGCGAGTTACAACCAGCCCCTAAAATTAGGACAACCAGTCAATCAATTGATCACTTAATCGACCTGCAGATTGTCCAACTGACCACCCACCAGAGATCTCTTGTCCATTCGAAGTCAGCTGTTCTGATTAATGATTATTATTCACTTAGTGTCACAGTACTGTCATCCAAACAATTCAATTCAAATGTGCCGTCACTGATAAAAAAATAAAAATTTGCCGTCGCAGAATTTTTGGCGGCGGCAATGTTGTGCCGTCGCAATATTTTCCTAATTCCGAGGACTGAAAAATGGTGAAATTTTTGTGGTTTTGGCAGAATATTTTGAAAATACGCGTTTTCACAGACATGATGATCCTGCATTTCACTAGATTTTATGACATTACATAAGTATGCCGAATTTGGTCAAAATCATACAGTTTGTTTTTGAGCAGTTTAACAGACAAAATTCAAGGAGGAAAAAAAAATAATAAAACTAGAGAATTGTAATTTGTTGGACAAATTATGGGTTTTCCCAACTTTCCAATGTGAAAATGCAGACTGCATATAGCAAAGCAAAGTGTTTGAAATTAACCATTTCCAAAATGATTGACAGAAAGCATCCAGATTTGGCTAATTTTGGCATTGTCTCACTGTTCTCTTATTCACACCCTCATTTTGCTTGGAGGTTAAATCTTGAGATTAAAAAGTAAACAGTAACTTTCTTCTCCAATCATTGTTGCATCTATCCATACCAAAATAATTGCTACAACAACCTTGCAATTAGAGGAAATGAGTACAGATGTTAGCAAAATTCACTGAAAATCAATTTTTTTTTTCTGACAGTACTATTCTTTACATGACCAAAGCTTATGTTGTGTTTAGCCCCAAAGCATAACTTACAGCAGAGGATTTGTTCTTTAGGCATCTCTTCCAAGAGCAAAACAAAGTGTTTAGAATTAACCCTTTCTAAAATGACAGCAAGATGCAACCACAGTTAGCTAATTTTTGGCATTTTCGGATGGTACTCTTACCCTCATTTGCTTGAGGGTTAAAGATGAGATTAAAAACTAAACAGTAACATTCTTCTGCAAGCATTGTTGCATCTATGCATACCAAAATAATTGTTACAACAACCTCGCAATTATGAGAAATTTGCCCTTGAAGTTAGTAAATCTTGATAAAATGATATATTCATATCATTTGTGGCCAACACACGCGTAGTTGGGACATATGTTAACCCCTTCCACAAAATAACAATCAAAACCAAACAGCGCTATTTTATTTAAATATCCCCATTTAAATTTCTTTACGTTTTTCAGTTTTTGGCTCAAAACATATCTCATGACTCATCATTGGAACAAGCTTTCAGTGCGGGGTCATAAGCTATGTTTTTGGCACAAAAAAAATGAAACAAATTAGTTATTTCAGCATTTGCAAGTGTCGTCTGCTTTTCGTGTTAGTTAAGGGTTGAGGCAAATATATGGGGTCACAGAAGGGGAGAATACAGGTACAAAGTCTTTTTTCCATTTTTAGCTTAACTTTACATAGTCAAGATAAGCTATTGCCATCACGCGTGCGGAAGTCTGTTAGTCTGTGAGTCTGTTCACATTTTCCTTTAGCACGGGCTACACCCCGCAGTTCTTATCTGATCGTCACGAAATTTCATATGCAGGTTTGGGGTCATGTCTAGATGAGAACATCCCCTTTTGGTCGCGATCGGGCAACCGGAATGGCTGCCCAAGCCCAAAACCCAAAAACCATTAGTACAGTCTACAGGTCGTATTTATGAAGGGATTTCATTGTAACTTGGTAGGATGCCTCTGTATAATACCTAGATGAGAACGTCCCCTTTTGGGCATATCTATCAACCGTGATAGCTGCCCAAGCCCGAAACCCCAAAACTATTAGCACAGTCTGCAGGTCATGTTTAATGTGGAGGGATTTCATTGTAACTTGGTAGGATGACTCCTTTTGATGTCTAGATGAGAATTTCCCCATTTGGGCATGATCTGCCAACCGTGATGACTGCCCGAGCCCAAAACCCAAAAACCTTTAGCACAGTCTACAGGTCATATTTATTGAGGAATTTCATTGTATCTTGGTGGGTTGACTTCATACAATGTCTAGATGAGAAAGTCCCCTTTTGGACGTGATTGGGCAACTGTGACGGCTACAGGGGCCCGAAGCCCGAAAACCTTTAGCACAGTCTAGAGGTCATATTTATGAAGGGATTTCATTGTAACTTGGTAGGATGACTCCAAATAATGTCTAGATGAGAACGTCCCATTTTGATCGCGATCATGCAACCTTGATGCAGGCTTGGCAATTTCAGGAGAGCAATTTTTTAGCTCTCCTTACTGCCCTCCTGAAAGAATTAAGGAGAGCGAAAAATTGCCCTCCTAAATATTTTGGTCTGGGATGATTGAGATTACATGTATTATGCTCACATTAAATTTTTGTTGTAAAGCAAAAATGTAATTTAACTTCGAAGTCACATAACATCACGTAATTTCATTTTGAAAGTGGTTTAGTGGTAAAAGGTAATGGCTGCAACCATACCCAAACACAGTTGCAATCATTTGAAGCAAAATGGGTCACAGCAATATTTTTTTTTCTGTCGGTTTCAAGTTCAATAACTGACATCACAGTTTGAGGGGTAATTATTCAAGGAATATTGGCACTATAATATACTACCATTACTACTATCCTGTCACTATCCTGTCACTTGAAGCACTTGCACCAGGATGTGACTGTAGATTCAAGCAGACCTGTTGTCCAAGAAAGTCATACGCCTACTAGGCGTATGACTTTCTTGGACAACAGGTCTGGGTACGCACACAGGTCTTGTCAAGTGTGTGTTCGGTTGTGGAGTGAGACATCTAGATGTCTAAGAGATTTCGCTTTACCTTAGTAAAGTTAATAAAATCACTGATGTAGTCTGTTGGTTTCAGTTTCAATGAGTTCGTTCAACTGGATACTTAAAATGCTGTGTAAAGCTAATTGCTCTCCTAAGATGATTGAGGAGAGTGATTTTTTGCCCTTCTACATTTTTCAGAATGCCAGGCCTGTTGATGGGTGCCCGAGCCCAAAAACCTTTAGCATCGGCAAAAGGTCATATTTATGGAAGGATTTCATTGTAACCTGTTAGGTTGACTCCACAAAATGCCTAGATGATTTCAGTTACGGTATGGAAATATTATTGATATTGGTAACAGAAAGCAATCTGAGAATCAGTAACAATAACTATGAATTTAACTATTCTGAAATTTAATTAAAAAAAATTAATATAAAAAAAAATGATACAAAGATCTTTTACACTAATTGGGTTACAGAAAATAAAAACAATGGTACTTATCAATTATAGAATTAGTCCAAAGTACAGTTTGACAGAATCCAGGAATCCAGTGGTGAAGTATCTTCTGAAGAAAGTTACCAGCTGGTAGATGTAGTATTAAATCCAACAATGTCTCTTCAGAAACAGTATCCCGTAGATTGTAATAAAATTTTCACTTAGAAATTTCAGCAGTCTCCAATAAAATATAATAAAATTCTCTGCAAAATTCAAATGGTGTAAAAATCCACGAAGTGTTGGTGCCACAGGTAATTTCCAAACAATCCAGTAGAATCCTGGCTTTTCACAAAAAAATATTATTCTGTTTCACAGAAAGTATAAATTCTCTTTTTCAAGACGAACAAATTCTCTTCAAAATTCTCTTTTGGAATCAATCTTCCAAATTCACAAAGAAGCACTGCTTCTATAATAAATGCACTGTCCTAGAACAATAATAATCTCCAATGGAAACAACTGCTGTGTTTTAACTGAAGTGGGTCTTTCTGAAATGGCTTTCTAAAAATGAGTTTTTGAATTCTGTTGACAAACCTTTATATAGTAACCAGATAGAATGTCCTAGAAGATGAAATGTCTGCAATGTTCTATCAGTTTCTATCAGTTTCCAGGTGATTCTGTCACAATCCAAGTAAACAAGGTCCCTGACCTACTTAAACAGTCAACAGCTATATGTACAATAATTGTAGATCAGTGTAACAAAGATGTAAACAAGGTCACTGAGTTCAAATGAGTGAGACCAGTCAGAAAATGCACTAATAAAAAAATATCTTTCTCATATAATTATCTACTAAGGATATATCAATCTCAATATAATATGGGGGCTATAACAATGACATCCCCTTTTGGTCGTGACTGGTCAGTTGTGATGGCTACAAGTGCCCGGAAACCTTGAGCACAGTCTAAAGGTCATATTTATGAAGGGATTTCATTGTAACTTCGTAGGATCACTCCAGATGATGCCCAGATAAGATCGTCCCCTATGGTTGCGATCATTCAGCCATGATGACTGCCCAAGCCCGAAGCCCAAAAACCTTAGCACAGTCTACAGGTCATATTTATGAAGGGATTTCATTGTAACTTGGTAGGTTAACTTCATATAATGTCTAGATGAGAACACCCCCTTTTGACATGATTGGGCAACTGTGACGGCGAAAGGTGCCCGAAGCCTGGAAACCTTTAGCACAGTCTACAGGTCATATTTATGAGGGGATTTTATTGTAACTTGGTAGGATGACTCCAAATAATGTCTAGATGAGAACGTCCCATTTTGATCGCGATCATTCAGCCTTGATGGGTGCCCAAGCCCAAAAACCTTTAGCATAGGTAAAAGGTCATATTTATGGAAAGATTTTATTGTAACCTATTAGGTTGACTCCATATAGTGCCTAGATGATGACATCCCCTTTTGGTCGTGATTGGTCAACTATGATGGCTACAGGTGCCCGAAGCCCGAAAACCTTGAGCACAGTCTACAGGTCATATTTTTGAAGGGATTTCATTGTAACTTCGCAGGATCACTCCAGATGATGCCCAGATGAGATTGTCCCCTTTGGTTGTGATCATTCAACCATGATGGCTGTCCGAGCCCGAAAACCTTTAGCACAGTCTACAGGTCATATTTATGAAGGGATTTCATTGTAACTTGGTAGGTTGACTTCACATAATGTCTAGATGAGAACGTCCCCTTTTGGACACGATTGGGCAACTGTGACGGCTTCAGGGGCCCAAAGCCCGAAAACCTTTAGAACAGTCGACAGGTCATAATTATGAAGGGATTTCATTGTAGCTTGGTAGGATGACTCCAAATAGTGTCCAGATGAGAACGTCCCCTTTTGGTCACGATCATTCAGCCTTGATGGCTGCCCGAGCCCAAAAGCCTTTAGCATGTCTGTAGGTCGTATTTATGGAAGGATTTCATTGTAACTTGTTAGGTTGACTCCATATAAATTAATGCCTAGATGATGACATCCCCTTTTGGTCGTGGTTGATAAACTGTGATGGCTACAGGTGCCTGAAGCCCAAAAATCTTGAGCACAGTCTACAGGTCATATTTATGAAGGGATTTCATTGTAACTTCATAGGATCACTCCAGATGATGTCCAGATGAGAATGTCCCCTTTTGGTTGCAATCATTCAACCATGATGGCTGCCCAAGCCTAAAGCCCGAAAACCTTTAGCACAGTATTCAGATCATATTTATGAAGGGATTTCATTGTAACTTGGTAGGTTGACTTCATGTAATGTCTAGATGAGAACAGCCCCTTTTGGACACCATTAGGCCACTGTGTTGGCTACAGGGGCCCAAAGCCCGAAAATCTTTAGCACAGTCTGCAGGTGATATTTATGAAGGGATTTCATTGTACCTTGGTAGGATGACTCTAAATAATGTCTAGATGAGAACGTCCCCTTTTGGTTGCGATCATTCAGCTTTGATGGCTGCCCGAACCCAAAACCTTTAGCATAGTCTATTGGTTATATTTATGGAAGGACTTCATTGTAACCCGTATGTTTGACTCCATATAATGCCTAGATGATGACATCCCCTTTTGGTCGTGATTGGTCAACTGTGACGGCTTCAGGCGCCTGAAGCCCAAAAACCTTGAGCACAGTCTACAGGTCATATTTATGATGGGATTTCATTGTAACTTTGTAGGATCACTCCAGATGATGCCCAGATGAGAATGTCCCCTTTTGGTTGCGATCATTCAACCATGATGGCTGCCAAAGCTTAAAGCCCAAAAACCTTTAGCACAGTCTACACAGGTCATATTTATTAAGGGATTTCAATGTAACTTGGTAGGTTGACTTCATATAATGTCTAGATGTGAATGTCCCCTTTGGACGCAATTGGGAAACTGACGGCTACAGGGGCCCGAAAACCGTTAGCACAGTCTACAGGCCATATTTATGAAGGGATTTTAATGTAACTTGATAGGATGACTCTTTTTGGAATAATTTCACTGTAACTTGGTAACTTTTGTTGATATACGTTAACTGTGAGGGCCACATACATTAACTGTGAGGTCATATTAACCCACCCCTCAGCTCTTTAGTACAGTGTACACCTCATATTATTAGCTCAACTTTGGCGAAGCCAAATTTGAGCTTTTGTCATGGCCCGTCGTCCGTCTGGCCGTCTGTCCATCTGTCCGTACGTCCATCTGTCCGTACATCAACAATTGGATACGGCTCGGGCTAGAGGCCGTATTTATGAACCGATCTTTACAAAACTTCTTGGGTACCTTTGCTATGACCGTGGGACGAGAACGAGTGTTTTGGGGTGCAGTCCGAAATTCAAGATGGCTGCCAACCACCATTTTGTACCGACGATGCAGAAATCTGTTTTTTGTACAGAACTTCCATATCAAAGCTCTGATTTGAATAATTTTCTGTATGAATGTTTAGTACCATGGGATTCATCACATATAATACGGGTTTTTTTCTCGTGCGTAAATTGTGCAAATTAGACTAATTTTGATGTTTTTTGGTGTTACTTTCAGCACTGTAAGTGCAAATGCCAATACGGCTCGAGCTAGAGGCCGTATTTATGAAGTGATCTTTACGAAACTTCTTGGGTACCTTTGGTATCACCGTGGGACGAGAACGAGTGTTTTGGGGTCCGGTCCGAAATTCAAGATGGCCGATGGCAGCCATTTTGTACATAATTAGGTGCAATCAGATTTTTGCACAGAACTTCCATATGAACTTTGATTTTTTTAGTACGACTTACACACAGTACACATGTCAATACGGCTCAGAATAGAGTCTGTATTTATGAACTGATCTTCACGAAATGTCTTGGGTACCTTTGTTATCACCATGGGACGAGAACGAGTGTTTCTGGGTGCGGTCTAAAATTCAAGATGGCTGCCAGTGGCCATTTTGTACCGAAATTAGGTCTAATCAGTTTTTTGTACACAACTTCTATACAGCTCAGACTAGAGGCCATATTTATGAACCAATCTTTACGAAACTTCTTGGGTACTTTTGTTATCACCGTGGGATGAGAGCGAGTGTTTTTGGGTGTGGTCCGAAATTCAAGATGGCCACCAGCAGCCATTTTGTACCAAAATTAGTGCAATCAGTCTTTTGTACAGAACTTCTGTGTGAAAGTTCTGATTTGAATAAATTTTTATATGAATGTTTAGTAACATGGAATACATCACATATTGTAAGGGTTTTTTTTTTCGTGCAGAAATTATGCAAATTAGATGAACTTTGATTTATTCAGTGCTACTTACACAATGTAAGCACACATGTCAATACGGCTCAGGGAGTCTGTATTTATGAACCGATCTTTTCAAAATTTCTTGGGTACCTTTGTTATCACCTTGGGACGAGAACAAGTGTTTCTGAGTGCGGTCCAAAATTCAAGATGGCTGCCAGTGGCCATTTTGTACCGAAATTAGGTCCAATCAGTTTTTTGTCACAACTTCTATACAGCTCGTATTTATGAACTGATCTTCACGAAACTTCTTGGGTAACTTTGTTTTCACCTTGGGACAGGAATGGGTGTGTTTTGGGGTGCCTTTGTGATCATTGTGCTATGAGAACAAATATTTTGGGGTTCAGTCAGACCCACTCTGGGACCCAAAGATTTCTTTTCTAGTTTAGCATCTGACTGTCACCCACCTTTACAATATTTTATCTATACATTTGTTACAGGCTACGGTCAGTATTTATGTACAGACCATTACAATACTTTATATGTACCTTTGTTATCAGGTCATTACCTAGATGTTTGTCATTGCTGTGTCACATACTATACATGTACATGTCTTGACAAGTTGAGCTACAGTGTCATTGACACTTTCATTTGGTGTGCCGCAAAAAAATATATATGTATTGCAGACCTCTGGCCCAGGTTTGAAAACACAGCTGGATTTTTTTTACACCAATGTTAGGTTTATCAACCTGACCGACAAATTATTAAAACTCCACGAAAATATGGGGGGGGGGGGGGGGGGGGGGCGGTTTCATCCTGCCCCCATGGTACACATCTGTCTGGTTATTTGTCGAGCGATTTGTTATTGCATTTCCAATCCCCCTCCCTGACTTGCAAACTAATTAAGCATGCTTCCATCAATATTTACAATCACAGCTGGGTTGTTTATTGTCATGGAGATGAAATAGTTCAGTTTGGTGAGGAATCTATTTATAGTCAAAGGTGGACGTTAATTAGCTTGCTGAACTGGACTCAAATTTTTAATGCACTGAACATGTAATGGAAAATATCTGTCCTGTTTTGCTGTACATGAGGGGATGCTACCACCGGTATGGTGTGACCTTTATATTTCATATATGTGTTAAATGCATCAATGTAAGATGACATTAACCCTTGGCAGGACATTTTTTGAAGATTTTGGATTTTTTTTAATGCAATGTTAGATTTTTTTGTACATGTAAGTGTGGACTTCGAAAAGAAAATTTCTGACCTCTTTTGCTATACATGAGTGGAGGCTACCACCGGTGTGCTGTGGTTTTTATATTTCATATATTTGTGCAATGCATCAATAAAAATCAAACATTAACTCTTGACCTGACATTTTTTGCAGATTTGTAATAATCTCAGGTTTATTGCATGCCATGCTTTGGTGAGCTAATGGGGATGGACACCCCCCTCTTGTTGTGTCGCCGCCCCACGAAGTGGGGAGCGACATTTCGGGATTACTTTTGTCGTCTTTAGTGCTGCCGCGGTTATCCGGATAACCGGTTAACCTGTGGTTAAAACTTTGACCGGTCAAGAAAATGTTTTAACCGGTTAACCTCACATTCACTATACTCACCTTATATGTCCGTGTATAAGTCGCCCCGGTGTATAAGTTGCACCCCAAACTCACACCTGGAATTCCTCCCTTTTGCCTAAAGCCCATGTATAAGTGGCACATCCCATTTTGAAATATATGCAGTCAAAAAGAATTAGTTGCAAGTTACGTTTTGCCAATTTGGGGCAGTTTGGGATGCAACGGAAATAGGTAAGTTTTGACGAGTTACCACGTGGTGAATAAGATAAAACAATAAAGGAAAATTATTACTAAAGATTTAAAAAATACTCGCATTTATTTGTTTTTCGTTGTTTATCACCCCAATGTCTTTCTTCATCCCTGTCAAAAAAATCCAACTCTCGTTTGTGACTGAAAGTTCATAGTTTCAGAATCAGAGCACCATTTGTGCCGTAACCTGTGCAGTTGTTGTGATTAAGTTGGTTTTTCCGGAACGCGAGAATGTTCTGGAAAAAACAATAAAAATACAATAAATGCGCAGGTTACAGCGCAAATTGTTTTCAAATTGTTGTCCCACTTAAGCATTGTTGGTGCTATTGAAACTAACTTTACCTGGTGCACGTTTGCATAATTTATAACCGGACATTACACATCAGTGAATTGGAGTTCATGGAATAAATAAATACGTCTCTCCAGGTATTGCTGGTAAACATTTAATGTGTTATTATTTATTTTTTCGTTATTTTGATGATTTTGTTTTTTTTATGGTTTCGTCCATATTGGCCCCACAAACCTGTTGATTCCCGGTACACGCACTGATGTAAACACATGGGCGATTGAACAACAACGACTAAATAGAATACTTCTTTATTATTATTTATGGTCAATGTAAATAACATTGGCCGGCCCGATATAATAGTTACAGTTGAAGCAAGAACACACTACAAATATAGGTACCTTAAATGCGGTTAACCACGGTCAAACACGCTGGTTAACCGGTCAGAAAAAAATCTTAACTGCGGCAGCACTAGGTGTCTTGCATCGTCCGCGTCGTTCTTTCTCTTATCCGCCACTCCTCTTTAACCTTTGAATGGATTTTGATGAAACTTTCAGTGATTCTTTATCACATAATGGCATTGTGCACCTCCTATTTTATTTTTTGATCCGCTGTATTTTTTCCAGAGTTATGCCCCTTTTCCACTTAGAATTCTGTCTGAAATATTAAAACATGGAAGACTCACATCTAAGTTAAGATAATTCCACATACCAAGTTTGGTGATAGTCACTTTTTATTTATTGGAAGTCAGATGACTGATGCTAACAAAAAGTCGGATGACTGATGGACGGATGGACATTCCCATAACTTAACACCGTAAATACAGATGAGACTCAATAATGTTGAGATAATTGCTCACATCAGCTTGGGCTACAATTAGTTCATAATTACTAAACTTAAAATGTGAACAAGGCAAAGATATAATTTTCTTAGTCGGGCAGGATGGCTGCAATTGTGGCCATATTGGATGTGCTGGAATACTAATTTATTTATTTATGCCATATTGGATATGCTGGAATACTAATTTATTTATTTATTTATTTTTTTATTGGTGTTTAAAAGGTCACATATTTCTGCACAATAGCTAATTTTGACAATGACAGTTTTATGGGTGGAGGAAGCCAGAGAGAACTACCGAGCAATGGCAAGCAACTGTCAGCTCCTCAACATAAAAATTCCACACAAGCAGGGTTAGCATTGGTTGAAGAAAAGTGCACCATCGACATGCAGTACATCTTAGTACACAATGCCACCGTGCCCCCATGTGGGCGATGGGGGTGAAGTGTCTTGCCCAAGGACACAACGCGGTTGCTGCAGGTGGGTTTCGAACTGGGGACCTCTTGGCTTGCAACTTGCACCTCTACTTACTGAGCCACCGCGCCCCATGCTGGAATACAAATTATTGAAAAGAATGTTAATCCATCACAAAAATATGATCGAAGGGACGTTTCGTTTTCAAGTTATTACAGGGGAAAGCAAAACATTCAAGATGGCTGCCATGGCAGCCTTACCACATAGCCAACTCAAGAGAGAGACTGTATGAAAACCTGAATTCAACGATGAATAAACCATTTGTCGACCATTTTCAAACAAAAACTCCTACCACGCTATTAATAGAGGTGGAGCATTGCACTAGTACGTTTCGTTTCTATGCATCCAGTGTTCTGAATGTCCGTCAGACCTCATTATTAAATGTACAAGACATCTTCCCATCTGGAATCTGAACTGAACCACTTACTGACAGTATGAGGTATTTTGAGATCAATGTTGATAATTTAATGCATGTAATTTGAATTTCTACCCATTTTTTAATAACACCAGAAAATTCAGTAATTTGCCGAGATACTGGGGAACCTTTTCGAAATCATCGGTCACATTTTCCATTCAACAGAGATATGAGATGTGGTAGATGGTCAAGGTGTAGCAAAAATTCAAAAAATTTATTTTCAATACAACTTTAATATTGCCCAAGTTTGGTCAGGACATTTTACCTCCAAAAATATTGTACTCACTTTTCTGTCCATGTTTAGCCTTGTACTCTTATCGGATGTGAGCCCAAAGTATTCAACTCCCAAATACACATGCTTCCAAATTTAAATGACTACCGATCGAAGTCATGGTACATGTATATTTCAAGAATATTTAATTAAGTATTTTTAGCTTAACTTGACAAAGTCAAGATAAGCTATTGCCATCACGCGTGCGGAAGTCTGTGAGTCTGTTAGTCTGCGAGTCTGTTCACATTTTCCTTTAGCACAGGCTACACCCTGTACTTCTTGTCTGATCGTCGCAAAATTTCATATGCAGGTTTGGGGTCATGTCTAGATGAGAACGTTGGTCGTGATCGGTCAACCGGTATGGCTGCCCAAGCCCAAAATCCGAAAACCATTAGCACAGTCTGCAGGTCGTATTTATGAAGGGATTTCATTGTAACTTGGTAGAATGCCTCTGTATAATGCCTAGATTAGAACGTCCCCATTTGGTCATGATCTGTCAACCGTAATGGCTGCCCAAGCCCAAAACCCAAAAACTTTTAGCACAGTCTGCAGGTCATGTTTAATATGGAGGGATTTCATTGTAACTTGGTAGGATGACTCCGTATGATGTCTAGATGAGATCTTCCCCATTTGGTTTCGATCTGTCAACCACGATGACTGACCAAGCCCAAAACCCGAAAACCTTTAGCACAGTCTACAGGTCATATTTATGGAGGGATTTCATTGTAACTTGGTAGGTTGATTTCAAATAATGTCTAGATGAGAAAGTCCCCTTTTGAACGTGATAGGGCAACTGTGATGGCTACAGATGCTTGAAGCCTAAAAACCTTTAGCACAGTCTACAGGTCATATTTATGAAGGGATTTTATTGTAACTTGGTAGGATGACTCCAAATAATGTCGAGATGAGAACGTCCCCTTTTGATCGCGATCATTCATGTTAGGTTGACTCCATATAATGCCGAGATGGTGACATCCCCTTTCGATCGCGATTGGTCAACTGTGATGGCTACAGGTGCCCAAAGCCCGGAAACCTTGAGCACAGTCTAAGGCCTGCCAAAATTTACATGTTGCTTAACCTGAAAATGTGTCCCGCAAACATTTTTTTTGTAACCCGTTTTGCTTTGCGTAACCTGTTTGTACAATAATGAAAATTATGTGCTAAAAAGAAGCCAGGAGCATCATATTGAGCACGAAATGTTTTTTTTGTAGTTTTTTGCTCCTGGCTTATTGTTGGCTCAATTATACCTTTTGAATAGCTTGACATATGACTGGTGACTTGAGTCAACAAACAACTTGTTCACTGTTAACTGAGAGTTGAGTGAGGGTGTGGAGTCATTTACCGGCTGTGTTACATTGCTAGCCTTGTTGTCAAATTTACACAAATTCTGGGCAAATTCATGAAAGGAGCCCAGTTTACAATGTCTTTTAATATTGGACCGGGTGCGTGTTTCACACCATCAATGTAATGTTTAACGCCGTTGATGACCGCCCCACGCAGCCCACATTTGGATGCCTCTTTTACTATGGCATCCCACTTTGTTGAACACGTTAGGCATTTCACCTTGAAGACTTTCCTCTCCTCGTTGACCTGAAAGGTAAAGTGGTGTGATATTGGCCACCTTCTAAAAGTTTTCTCCATTAGGGATTCCGGGTCCAACTTTTTAAAAAGTGATCTTTGGTCTGACATTTTAAAACATTCCCCGGAACATTTGCCACAAGTTCGAGTTGTAAAAACTTTCACAACATTACCACGTCCAGGTAATGAGCACGTGTTACAAAGAGCACTTGTGATTCGCTCTACATAATGAACCTCATTCACATGACATCATCACTGTTTTATTTTCGCTAAAGCCTTACATCATTGGTCGATTCACTTTATAATTTATTTGTACCAGATGATCAGGGTTTTAGTGTTAAGTTTGTGAAGAAAATACCATTCGCAACAGAGTTTATTGCTGGTTAGATTTGCTTGCATTTGGAACTGGTGCAATGAAGATGGCGTGTCATGCCCTTCAATATTTGATCAATGAGCGTGTTTTAAATCGTCAACCAAATGCTGAAGTACGCTGCAAGCCATACCTTTAGTTTTATGTGGTTTTATGCCATCTCTTTTTTGTTATTTGTTTCACCACATTTGACTATACTGACTGTTCCTCGTAGTCTGTGTTTATAGACGTCTTTTTGGGTGTTTGGTCACTCACGCATTTAGTTCAAATTCATCGTCGACATTTCCAACTTTTGAAAGTTTTATTTCAGTGAGTGATTCCTGTTTGGATTTTGTCTGACATTTTTTATTCAGCCCATTGTTGGAAATTCGAGGAATTTTTTGCTCGACCGAAAAATCGGACCCTCGGCAGGGAGTTTGCGCGAGCGGTGCGTAACCTGAGCGATCGCTCATGCAAGTTGGACAGGCCTGCAGTCTACAGGTCATATTTATGAAGGGATTTCATTGTAACTTCGTAGGATCACTCCAGATGATGCCCAGATGAGAATGTCCCCTTTTGGTTGCGATCATTCAACCATGCCCAAAGCCCAAAACCACCTGGCACCCAGCCACACGTGCCCCAAAAAGAAAAGTGTGCAATTCGATGTATTTGAATTTTTAAAAAAAATTTTTGAAGTCAAAAAAGGGACATAACTCTGGCAAAAAATGTCAGACCAAACCCTGATTTGAATTTCACCTGTATTTTATGTTGATACACCTACATACCAAATTTTTATTAGATTCTGTCAACAACTAAAGTTATTGGGGAACCCAAAAAAGAAGAAGAATTTTCGAAGTCAAAAAGGGACTATAACTCTGGCAAAAACTGTCAAACTGCACCCAGATTCGAACTTGACCTGTTTTTTATGTTAATACACCAACATAGCAAATTTCATCATAGTTATCATTGAGGAAACCAAAAAAATGAATTTTTGAAGTTGAAAAAAGTGGCATAACTCTGGCAAAAATTGTCGGGCTGCACCCTGATTCAAACTTGACATGTATTTTATGTTGATACACCTACATACCAAATTTCATTTGATTCGGGCAACTATAACTAAAGTTTTATGGAAACCAAAAAAATGAATTTTTAAAGTAAAAAAGGGGCATAACTATGGTTAAAGTTGTCATTGGGAAACCAAAATGGGACGGACGTACCCATGGACAGATGGACACTGGCTATTTTAATAGTCACCACAAGAATTTTTTTGGGGGGGGGGGGGGGGACAAATAGGGTCATTTGTGGGGCCTCAAGTTAACTTTGTAGGCATGTGGTTTTAATCTCTATCTTACCACTAACTGGGCAGTCTGTTGTGTGTAGGCAAAAATCTCTGAGTTTCATTATCTGAAATGCATGTACATCCATTAGGGTAGGATGATCCCAGAATTCAGGTTATAAAAACCATTTTCCCCATCCATCAGATTCCCTCTCACTTCTGTAGTTTTACATCTGTGTGTTTTTGCTCAACTTGACAAAGTCAAGCTGAGCTATTGCCATCACTTCTCGTCCATCGGCGTATGTACATACATTAGTATGTACATCCACAATTTCCTTTGGCACACCCCACAGGTCGCATTTATGATCAGATTACTTTGAAACTTGGTATGCTTGTTTGGGGTGACCTCTAGATGGGAGCTATCGATTTTCTTCAATTTCTGTCAAAAAATGTTGCCGCGGGCAACGTTCTTAAAACTTAGTTTAGCCAAACCACAATATTTCCCTTTGGCACACCCTACAGGGCACATTTATGATTTGATTGCTTTGAAACATGGTATGCTTATTAAGGGTGACCTCTAGTTGAGAGCTATCGATTTTCTTCAATTTCTGTCAAAAAATGTTGCCGCGGCCAACGTTCTTAGAACTTAGTTTAGTCAGAAGACTCAATATTTCCCTTTGGCACACCCTACAGGGCACATTTATGATCGGATTGCTTTGAAACCTTGCATGCTTGTTTGGGGTGACCTCTAGATGGGAGCTATCGATTTTCTTCAATTTCCATCAAAAAATGTTGCCGCAGCCAACATTCTTAGAACTTAGTTTAGTCAGACCACAATATTTCCCTTTGGCTCACCCTACAGGGCACATTTATGATTAGATTGCTTTGAAACCTGGTGTGCTTATTTAGGGTGACCTCTAGATGGGAGCTATCGATTTTCTTCCATTTCCGTCAAAAAATGTTGCCACGGCCAACGTTCTTAGAATTTAGTCTAGTCAGACCACAATATTTCCCTTTTGTACACTCTACAGGGCACATTTATGATCGGATTGCTTTGAAACCTGGCATGCTTGTTTGGGGAGGCCTCTAGATGGGAGCTATCGATTTTCTACGGTTTCTGTCAAAAAATGTTGCCACTGGCAAAAAAAAAATGACATTGGTACCAATGATCTTCAATTTTGCCATTTCATTTATAACTTACCAAGTTCAAGTTTGTCAAGTTGAGCTACAGTGTCATTGACACTTTCATTTCTCTCACCTCTGCCAGGTGTGATTCTGTCCTGGGTCATTCTGGAAATTTTGTCAGTATATACAAGTCTGGGATCACAAAAGTGGCCATTGCATATCTATCGGATCACGACTGCATCGATAAAAACGTTGGAAAATCGGTACAAAATCACGATTTTCTTGATGACCTGAATGCCCACAATCGACTGTGCCACGACTTTGGCGAAGACTCAAATTTTCAGAGCTCATACATGAATGAAAATTTCTGCAGCACATACTGAATAGAGGACTCAACAATTGCGTGGGTAACTGAGAAATATGTTAAAGTCAAAACACCACACAATCCTTTTTATTTCACAACACACACACCCACTCGTTCCATCTACAAAATGTGGTGTTTCAGATTATCTCAACTGATTTACGTCAGGTGAGAATGTCTGAAGAGGTGTCTTTGGGCTCCCTAAGAAATGGTTAGGCCTACGAGGTCTGGAATTATCTTTAGAAATTCATAGAATTTTGATTTGCAGGCATCTCGAAGCTGTAAATTTGCACAAACGACGACCCCAAGCAGTTTTGACATTTCACCGAAGATTTTTGTTCCACTTTGCCGAGGATATGTTGAACCTTTTCACACTCGCTCATTTTTGCAGAATGTTTGGATATTTTTTCCTGCCCTTATGTCGGGTTCACACCTAAAGTAACCAAAAATGTTTTACACATTTAAAAAACACAAGTAGGATTCACTGTACTTACTTTTGGAGCGAGTGTAACAGGAGTGGAGTTCGAGCAAAGCCAATTGATTGCCGCTGCCCAACACTAACAGGAGCACGGTGAACGCTGCCCATTGCAAACTCGTCACCTGCTGGGAATTATTGTCTGAAAAAGACCTACTGGGACGTTTCTGTAAAAAATGCTAAATAATATAAATATTTTCGGATTTTTAACACGACTGACTGTATCACTGTCATTTTTTGCACTTCGACGAAGTTTGCAGTTCAATAGAAATCATCTAAGACTTTTTTAAAGCGCTTTTAAACATGTTGTTATGAGAATGGAAGTGTTCAGCTAGTATAGTCATTTAATTTGTAATTTCACATTAATTCGAAAATAAAAATACTGTGACAGACGTGCTGAGGTTTAACATGTAGGCCTGCCTATTTCCAATGTTCCAAATCATTGACTATGATTGTTATGTAGAATAAATCACTCTGTAGATAAATGAAGAAGAAAATTATAAAAAGTATACTCAGAACAAAAAAGGATAATATCTCATTTGATGGATATTCATGAACAGCCTGAAGGTCAATGCCTTTTGTATACAATTGATGTACAATTAGGGAAAGGTTTGATGCATTCATAGAAAATTGTATGTTCTGTTTATGCCTTTTGTATACAATTGATGTACAATTAGGGAAAGGTTTGATGCCCTCCCCTCTAAAGTACTCCTGTATATTCTTTTGGCCGGGGTTTCAGTTGAAAGTAAACATGAAATCGTGTGAGATTCTGAGAATGATATGGCCTGTGGGGCTATTCCAATTCGGTAAAATTCATTCACACTATTTGGCCAACATCTGCTATAAAAGTAACCATGGGTGAACAGATACACCATCAGTTCCAGCCCTCCAACCGCCATTCAAATTTAATTATTTTTCCACTTCTTCCCTGAAGGAATATGGGCTCCATAATAAAACAAGCTATATTTTCCAAGAGGGTCTATAAGCTACGTTGTTGGGGCCCAAGTGTTTTTTTTTTCAGTAAGCCTACATGGATGCTCAAAGTGCAGAAATTTATCTACATGCAAGTGCAGTTTATCCGCTGGTTGTGGGGTTGAAATGATTAAAAAGAAAACCAATCATTTTCAAAAGTGTGTGTGGGGGGGGTTACAAGAATATAGGATTTGATGATGTACCCCACCCCCTCCCTATTCCCCCCGTAACTGTCAGTAATCAGTAAATATGATTGTTGTTCTCAAAGTAATCAATCGAGAATAATAAAAAAAAATAAAAATTTTATTTAAATAAAAGCATTCTCCACCAGTGATGTACTGCCATTTATCCGTGTGCATACAAAAAATAAGCTGTTTATCCTTGGAGCAGTCAAAAGGCAATATTGTGGTTTGTGCATCAGTTTACCAGAACTCTGAAAGACGACCATTTGGGTGATTCAGTATTCTGCACTTATTGTGTTAAATAGATAAAGGAAAGCATACTCAAATAACAGAAAACAATGAAAGTGTGTTTCAACTATTTATTCCACGTTAACATGTGAAAGAACACGTCGGGGAAGCGTGTGTGTTTTTAACAAGGGGAAAGTTTTTCTCAAATTTCAAATGCGTGCTTGGGCAGTCAGATATTCTTTTTGGTTCTCAAAATTTCGCTCCTATGTATATCGGCCCATTCTAATAAATTAAATCAAACATGATCTAATATGCGTGGACAACTTTTATTATGTCTCCCCTTCCCAGAAGGGAGACATATTTTTTTAGTGCATATTCTTCTTCTCCTTCTTCTTCTTCTCATACAAACTTTGTCCGGGCCATAACTTTTTTGTCTTTTGACCTACACCTTAGATACTTGGCATGTGGATGTATCACCATGAGCCGGTGTGCAGTGTACCATAGTGACCTTCAGTTGACCTTGACCTTTGACCTGAAGGTCAGATTTATGTGGTTTTTTTAAAGGGAAACATCACCCAAACTTTGTCCGGGCCATAACTTTTTTGTCTTTTGACCTACACCTTAAATACTTGGCATGTGGATGTATCACCATGAACTGGTGTGCAGTGTACCATAGTGACCTTCATTTGACCTTGACCTTTGACCTGAAGGTCAGATTTATGCACTTTTTTAAGGGAAACTGTCTGGATCAGAACCTTTTTGTATTTCGAGTCAGGCTTTGGATATTTGGCATGTGGATGTATCACCGTGAGCCATTGTGTAGCATACCATTGTGATCTTCATGTGACCTTGACCTTTGATCTGAAGGTCAGATTTGTGCTTTTTTCAAGGAAACTTTGTCCAGACCAAAACTTGTTTGTCTTTTGAGCCAGGCCTTAGATATTTGGCACGTGGATGCATCACCATGAGCCGGTGTGTCGCATACCATTGTGGCCTTCATGTGACCTTGACCTCAAGGTCAAATTTATGTATTTCAAATAGGGAGTAATTGTCCAGACCAGAATTTTTTTGTTTTTTGACCTAGGACTTGGTTATTTGACATGTGGATGTGTCACCACGAGACCGCATGTCGTGACCTTCATGTGACCTTGACCTCAAGGTCAAATTTATGTACTTCAAATAGGGAGTAATTGTCCAGACCAGATTTTTTTAGCTCACCTGACTTTCAGTCAGGAGAGCTATAGTGATCACTCACCGTCCGTCGTCCGTGAACATGGTGTTTGCGTCTTCTCCTCCCAAACCGTTGAACCAATTTAATTGATATTTGAGATAATAGTTTGTTATGACATCGCAATTTTATTTTGTTCAAATCAAGTTGCCCCGCCCATGGGTAGGGCCACACCCAAAAAGTGTGCTGAAATCTTAAAAAATCTTCTTCTCAGGAACCAGCAGTAGCAGAGACTTGATATTTGGTGTGCAGCTTCCTTTTGAGGTGTAGATTCAGATTTGTTCAAGAGAAGTTTGTGGGGCTATACTTGGCGTCGTTATGGGAGGGGCAAAATTTTTGGCCCCGCCCGAAATTTCTATTTTCCAAACCGAGAGGCTGATTTGAACCAAATTTTATGTGAGGGCTTATTGGGTCATAAGTACCTAATTTATGCTGATTTTTTTTTTCCCGTAGCCCCATGGGAACCGCATTAGCTAAAAATAGAAAAAAATTAAAACGCCCATATCTCCAAAACTGCGCGGCACCGAGAATTTTTATTTGGTGTGAAGCTTCCTTAGGACCAACAAAGAATTGGTAAAAAAAAATTGCCATCGGTTTTATCATAGGGTACAGTTTCGGGACTTTGAAAAAGTGCTGAGTCAGCACCTTTTAACACTGTAGGCAATGGGAAAAACATTAAAAAATCTTCTTCTCCAGATCCAGCAGGCAGAATCTTTAGATATTTGGTATGCAACATTGGAGGGTGGATCTGATTCAAGTTTGTTCAAATCGGCCCCCTGGGTTCATATTTGGGCTCAGTATAGGAGCCCGATTTCGAACTTAGTGCATTTCAGGCAAATAAACTTAGTGCATTTCAGGCAAATTTCTTTGAAAATCTTCTTCTCAGGATCCAGCAGGCAGAATCTTTTGATATTTGGTATGCAACATTGTGGGGTGGATCTGATTCAAGTTTGTTCAAATCGGCCCCCTGGGTTTATATTTGGGCTCAGTATAGGAGCCCAAATTTGAACTTAGTGCTTTTCAGGGAAATTTCTTAAAAAATCTTCTTCTCCAGATCCAGCAGGCAGAATCTTTTGATATTTGGTATGCAACATTGTGGGGTGGATCTGATTCTATTTTGTTCAAATCAGCTCCCTAGATTCATATTTGGGCTCACTATAGAAGCTCGAATTTGAACTTAGTGCATTTCAGGCAAATTTCTTCAAAAATCTTCTTCTCCAGATCCTGCAGGCCTAATCTTTTGATATTTGGTATGCAACATTGTGGGGTGGATCTGATTCCAGTTTGTTCAAATTGGCCACCTGGATTCATATTTGGGCTCATGATAGAAGCCCAAATTCGAACTTGGTGCATTTCAGGCAAATTTCTTTGAAAATCTTCTTCTCAAGATCCAGCAGGCAGAATCTTGTGATATTTGGTATGCAGCATCCTTAGGGGGGTGAGATTCAAGTTTGTTCAAGCCATGTCCCTAGGTCCATATTTAGGCTTACTGTGGGAGCTTGAATTGTAACTTTGTTCGAAATGAGGAATTTTCTTAAAAAATCTTCTTCTTCAGATCCAGCAGTCCGAATGGTTTGATATGTGGTGAGTAGCATCCTTGGGGGGGGGGGGGGGGGGGGGGGGGGGAGGGGGGATTCAAGTGTGTTAAAGCCAAGTCCATGGGTCCATATGTGGGCTCCCTGTGGGAGCCCAAATTATAACTTAGTCAATATGAGGAATTTTTCTTTAAAAATCTTCTTCAGATTCAGCAGTTGGAATGTTTTGATATTTGGCATGGAGCAACCTTGGGGGCTGAGATTCAAGTTTGTTCAAGCCAAGTCCCTTGGTTCATATTTGGGCTCACTATGGGAGCCTGAATGACAGCTTAGTTCAAAATGAGGAATTTTCTTTAAAAATCTTCAGATCCAGCAGATGAATGCTTTTGATATTTTTTATGCAGCATCCTTAGGGGGGTAAGATTCAAGTTTGTTCAAGCCATGTCCCTAGGTCCATATTTGGGCTGATTGTGGGAGCTCAAATTGTAACTTGGTTCAAAATGAGGAATTTTCTTTTAAAATCATCTTCTTCAGATCCAGCAGTCGGAATGTTTTGATATTTGGTGTGCAGAATCCTTAGGGGTGTGAGATTCAGGTTTGTTAAAGCCAAGTCCCTGGGTTCATATATGGGCTCCCTGTGGGAGCCTGAATTATGACTTAGTTCAGTATGAGGAATATTCTTTAAAAATCTTTTTTTAGATCCACTGGTCAGAATATTTGGTTTCAGCTTTTCTTAGGAGAAGCAGATGCAACTTGTGGAAATCAATTCTCTGGGTTGATATTTAGGCTACCATGTCAGGTGAGCGCCCTCAGGCCCCCTGGGGCCTCTTGTTTTGTTTTTTGACCTAGGACCTGGTTATTTGACATGTGGATGTGTCACCATGAGACCGCATGTCGTCTACCTCGATGGCTTACATGTGACCTTGACCTTTGACCTTAAGGTCAAATTTATATACTTCAAATAGGGAATAATTATCCAGACCAGAACTTTTTTGTTTTTTGACCTAGGACTTAGATGATTGACATGTCGATGTATCGCAATTAGACCGCATGTCACATGTAATCATGACCTTCATGTGACCTTGACCTCAAGGTGAAATTTATGTACTTTAAATAGGGAGTAATTGTCCAGACGAGATTTTTTTTTTTTTGGACATGTGGATGTGTCACCATGAAACCGCATGTCCGCTACCTTGATGAACTGCATGTGACCTTGACCTCTGACCTCAAGGTCAAATTTATGTACTTCAAATAGGGAATAATTGTCCAGATGAGAACTTTTTTGATTTTTGACCTAGGACTTAGATGATTGACATGTGGATGTATCACAATGAGACCACATGTCATCATGACCTTCATGTGACCTTGACCTCAAGGTCAAATTTATGTACTTTAAATAGGGAGTAATTGTCCAGACCAGAATTTTTTTTTTGACATGTGGATGTGTCACCATGAAACCGCATGTCCGCAACCTTGATGAACTGCATGTGACCTTGACCTCTGACCTCAAAAGGAAGGGGAGACATATGTTTTAGTGTGCTAAAACACTTTCTAGTTTTGCTTGAGGTTGTCAAGTAGCCTGGCGCAAACTCTGAAACAGTACATAGATATTGTACGGATTTGGACACATTCACTGGGTGTAAATTCCACTCAGATAATATCTCAAGTTCGGTGAAACTGTGCAAAGAACCTTAAAACATTAGCAAGGTGGCTTCCCAATGAAAACAGATGCTGTGTGATTACAGTAGATTGTGCAGGAATTAAAACCAGTGGCAATAATCTTTCATTGACACAGTCAACACAAGGGATTTGTGGCATAATGTGACATAATCAAACAGCTACCAATTATTGTATAAACCTGTTTTCAATAGCCTATTGTTGTGGATGTGTTAACTTGAAATTATCATTCCAGCATAATCACTTGTCAGTAGCCTGACTCTTTGCCCATTTAATGCAGGAAATGAGTATTTTTAGCTCACCTGAGCGAAGCTCAGCGGGAGCTTTACTGATCGTGATCCGCCCGTCGTCCATCAGGCGTTAACTTTACATTATCGACTTCTCCTAAATCACTAGCCCAATTTTATTCAAATGTTGGCTAAATATTTATTACCTAATGCCAATTCAGATTTGTTCAAATGAAGTTGCCCCTCCTCCTGGGTGGGGCCACGCCCCCAAGGGGCACCAAAATCTTTGAAAATCTTCTTCTCAAGAACCAGCAGTAGCAGACACTTGATATATGGTCTGCAGCTTCCTTTTGAGGTTTAGAATCAAGTTTGTTCAAGAGAAGTTTGTCGGGCATTATTTGTCTTCGTTATGGGAGGGGCAAAAATTTTGGCCACGCCTAAAATTTCTATTTTCTGAACCGTGAGGTCAATTTGAACCAAATTTGATATGAGATGATAATGGGTCATAAGTAGTTGACTGATGCAAAAAAAAATTTTCTCATTGCCCCGTGGGAACCTCGGGAGCTAAAAATAGGAAAAACCTTAAAACTGCCATATCTCCAAAACTACACTGCACAGAGAATTCTTATTTTGTATAAAGCTTACTTTTATCCAGTAGAATAGAATGGTTAAAAAAAATCCCTATCGGTTTGATCACAAGGTACTTTTTTCAGGACTTTGAAAAAGTGCCGAGTCAGCACTTTTTAACACTGTAGGCAATGGGAAAAACATTAAAAAATCTTCTCCAGATCCAGCAGGCAGAATCTTTTGATATTTGGTATGCAACATTGTAGGGTGGATCTGATTCAAGGTTGTTCAAATCAGCCCCCTGGGTTCATATTTGGGCTCAGTATAGGAGCCCGATTTCGAACTTAGTGCATTTCAGGCAAATTTCTTAAAAAATTTTCTTCTCCAGATTGAGCAGGCAAAATCTTTTGATATTTGGTATGCAACATTGTGGGGTGGATCTGATTCAAGTTTGTTCAAATCGGCTCCCTAGATTCATATTTGGGCTCACTATAGGAGCTTGAATTCGAACTTAGTGCATTTCAGGCAAATTTCTTCAAAAATCTTCTTTTCCAGATCCAGCAGGCAGAATCTTTTCATTTTTGGTATGCAACATTGCAGGGTGGATCTGATTCAAGTTTGTTCAAATCGGCCCCCTGGGTTTATATTTGGGCTCAGTATAGGAGCCCAAATTTGAACTTAGTGCATTTCAGGCAAATTTCTTAAAAAATCTTCTTCTCCAGATCCAGCAGGCAGAATCTTTTGATATTTGGTATGCAACATTGTGGGGTGGATCTGATTCAAGTTTGTTCAAATCGGCCCCCTGGGTTTATATTTGGTCTCAGTATACTCTCGGGGTCCAAATAATAGTACGGTCCCAAATAATAGTACAGGGTGGAAATTTGGTTAAAATTAAATAATAGTACAGACCCAAATAATAGTACAGGTGGGAATTTCCAATTTTCGGAAACAAATTATTAAAACAATAGTAAGCCCAAAAAATTTAACTAGAACAAATTTTGTATGAGTGATACTGGTAGAGCTGTCTCGGCATTGAAATTTGTTAACCATGTCGATTTTTGATTTTTTGTGACTACTAGTACTAGTAAAAGTTTAAAACCTTTCTACTGATATTAATAACACACATGCTTCATTCAGTCTTTCGAGTTGGAAGACCAGACCAACAATCTGCCATGACCGATCATGGCTGGACATTGTTCCACACTAAAATGTAAACAACCGCAAAAATGCATTTTATTTGATGACAAAGTGCAAACTATTCACAGGTAGCTTTCCGAAGTCGAGTATTTTAAGAGGAATGGTAAGTTGAATCAGGTGCATCTGTTTATGTTTACGTTTTGGTGAGGGACAAGTATCTACTAGTACCCATCACACATCGGTCACTGTGCATTGTTGGTCTGGTCTTAGTCATTGTATGACTGTGGCCTGGAGCCTAACCCCCACCCCCTACATAGGCTCCACACAGTCATTGAGAAGCTTGACCGAATTCAATCTGACTAAAAATTGACATTCGACCCGGTTCACTTCACGCATCGTTTTGCCGATTAATAAATCACAGATAAGCATTGTGCTTACCGCTTTCAATTCGTGATACATTTATTTACGCGTCAGAATCATTTTCTGGCGAGGACATGGTAGTGATATGAAGAAATCTCGAAAAACATCCAAGTACAAGAATTTCAGCCAACTATTTTTTTGGAAGAGGGCAGGACATTTGAATATAAACAACGCTATCTACGCACGCGCACGAAAGGCAAGAGACTTCACTCAGGCCTTCAAAATCATTTTGTCGTTTCCTTATATTTCATTTTGCTCACTCGCGAACTGAACGTCTTGGCTAAACAAGCGGCTATGGGTTCTTCACTGAAGACTTTTACATCGCGTGGCTTAGTTCGAAGCGATGAGAATTGCCTGTTTTCTTAGGGGTTTCAAAATGTATTAAAATGTGAAAGGAAACCGCGTTGGGGCGGGGAATGTACACGCGACGATTTTAGAGACTCGTGTCTTTTGCAGAAACCGGGTGAAATGGGACGTTATTTTGTTACCTAAACCACATTTTAAACCCCTAAGAAAACAGTCAATTCTCGTCGCTTCGAACTAATGTAAAAATTTTCGGCGAAGAACCGATAGCCGCTTGTTTAGCCAAGACGTTCAGTCGCGAGTGATCAAAATGAAATATAAGGAAACGACAAAATGATTTTGATGGCCTGAGTAAAGTCTCTTACCATTCGTGCGCGTGCGCAGATAGCGTTGTTTATATTCATATATACAGCACAGCTCCCCTTCTCGATAAATGGGCTAATCTAAATTGTGCGTTAATTGGAAGTTGGACCGCAGGAATTATTTTTCTGAGGGTACACTGGGGTACACGGCAATATACTGGCTGTTTGCGAGAATGTTTTATGCCCGGGTGAACACACAGTGCGTTTTTATGAAGATAAACTGCTACTATTACACAATTGTTTTGGGTGATGTTTCCGTGAATTTAAAACTGATTTATACAATCAGCTGTTGTTTATTATGATAAAGGAGTAAAGTTGAGTTCCTCACATTTTGGCAATTCATATTTTGCTGAAATTACATAATCGTACAGACCCAAATAAGGGTCGTACAGGTGGGATTTTATCCGAAAAAATAATAATCGTACATGTACGATTATTTGGACCCTGAGAGTAGGAGCCCAAATTTGAACTTGGTACATTTCAGGCAAATTTCTTTGAAAATCTTCTTCTCAAGATCCAGCAGGCAGAATCTTCTTATATTGGGTATGCACCATGCTTAGGGTAGTGAGATTCAAGTTTGTTCAAGCCAAGTCCCTGGGTTCATATTTGGGCTCACTGTGGTAGCCCAAATTATAACTTAGTTCAAAATGAGGAATTTTCTTTAAAAATCTTCTTCTTCAGATCCAGCAATCGGAATGTTTTGATATTTGGTGTGCAGCATCCTTAGGGAGGTGAGATTCAAGTTTGTTAAAGCCAAGTCCCTGGGTTCATATATGGGCTCCCTGTGGGAGACTGAATTATAACTTAGTTCAAATAACTTAGTTCAATATGAGGAATATTCTTTAAAAATTATTTTTTTTTTTAGATCCACTGGTCAGAATCGTTGGATATTTGGTTTAAGCTTTTCTTAGGAGGAGCAGATGCAACTTGTTGAAATCAATTCTCTGGGTTGATATAAATTTAGGCTACCATGTCAGGTGAGCGCCCTCAGGCCCCTTGGGGCCTCTTGTTTTAAATTAACTCTCTCTCTCCCATATGAGCCAGAGCATCGCCATGATTTTTCAAAAGTGGTTCGACTTTGATGAAAAAAGTACTGGCTGTGTGCGCCAAAGGCACAAGGATACTAGAAGGTCTGGGGGCGGAATTTTCAAATTTACTATCAGTGGAACTCTCTCTTGGCCTTTTGGGGAGTTCTTTGCATTCTTCGTGCTTGAAAAAAAATGTAAAAGGGGTTTTCCACACCCGAACCCCCTCCCCAGCGATGCCTATGTATGTGTCTGACAGTGCCTCTCTCCGGAACTTGAGAAAGGGGCACTGGGTTAGGGCATCCATGCATCGCAGATGTGGGATGGAGGCTGTGAGTCACAAGATTGTTTGGGATTGGGGAGGAGGTGGGTTAACCCTCACGCGATTTCTACGCCACCAGTTTTCATTTCACACCCGACGTATACTTTCATTTAAGGGTAAAAGTTAGGGCACCGCTGGCTACCTTTCAAGTACTGTTGATCCCTTAAACTTGAAAATAATTGATGGGCGGAAAACTCCCGGTGGTTTAGTGGTAATCTACTTCTGTAATATGAACTACAACAGGTAAATTTCAGAAACATGCATCGGCACGGACCAATGACATGAATGTTCTTCCTGTTGGGACGACGACTGCCTGGGCTGAACTTGATAAGAACGATTTATCCTCCAATTTATTTATTGATGTTTAAGGTCACATATTTCTGCACTATGGTTTATTATGACCACGACAGTTTTACGAGTGGAGGAAGCCGGAGTATCTGGAGAGAACCACCGAGCAGCGATGAGTAAATGTCAGCTCCCCAACACTAACTCCACACAAGCAGGGTTAGCATTGGTTGAAGACAAGTGCACAATTGACGTGCAGAACGCCTTAGTATGCCACCGTGCCCCCACATGGGCAGTGGGGGTGAAGTGTCTTGCCCAAGGACACAACGCAGTTGCTGCAGGACAGATGCAAACTGAGGACCTCTCGGCTTGCAACCTGCATCTCTACCTACTGAGCCCCCCCCCCCCCCCATCCTTGGTTAAAAGGATGTGATGAGCAGTGACCTTTTTACAAATGTTATACGTTGATGTTGCAGGTTGTGTTCTGACTATAAAGTTTAAAATTGTCACATATAACTAGTGTTGAAACGATTGCCTATTTTTCAAATTCGACTAGTCGATGGGAGTAATCGATTATAAATCAACTAGTCGGCTTTTCAGTTGAAAACATATTTGTCTCAGTACATTAGGTGATAAGAGACTGTTACATGTAAGTTGATAACCCTTTCATTTAATGACATGTTTGACAGTTGTTTGATGAAGTTTACCTGTCAAAGTCATGAACGTAGCTGTTCTCATTTTTGTATTTTGTGTTTTTCAAAACGTCGTGCATCTTATAGCTTTAACCATTCAGTAAAAAAATTAGGATACCTGGGAAGTGCGTGCCTCCTAGTCCTCTGTCCGTACAGTGGAAAAAGTACCCAATGATGTTAAAACAGAAGTTTCGTGAATTTGTAAAATGTTTGAAGTGTGTCGTCAATAGGGAAGACACCTATTGATTTTGGAGTCTGGGACTCCAAGGTCAAGGTCACTGTTACTATAAATAGAATATTTTTTTCGACAAATTGGTTTCCGGGCAATACCTTTAGTTCTATTTATCGCACCTTCACCAACTTTGCACCAGAGGTTACTCCATAGACAGGAAGACACCTATTGATTTTGGGGTCTGATGCCCCAGAAGTCAAGGTCACTGTTACTATAAATAGAATTTTTTTTCGACAAATTGGTTTCCGGGCATTAACTTCAGCTCTATTTGTCACACCTTCACTGAATTTACACCAAAGGTTACTCCAGAGGAAAGGAGACACCTATTGATTTTGGGGTCCACTGTTACTATAAACAGATTTTTTTTTGACAAATTAGTTTCGAGTGTTCTGGTATAGAGTGAGAATAGGGCAATGCCGCATGGTAGGAACTGCCTGAAGTAAAACTTTTTTTAAGAGTGGGGGCATCAAAACTGTAGTTACCACTGTTGGTAAAAGTTGCTGTTGCGACAAATAACTTGCTTTTCTGACTTTTCCCAAAATTTAATGTCAAAACTCGACTTGTGGATCTGGAATCCTCTTGCCGGATTTTTAGCTCAACTTTGACGAAGTCAAATTTGAGCTATTGCCATGGCCCGTCGTCCGTCTGTCCGTCCGTCCGTCCATCTGTCCGTACGTCAACAATTGGCTATGGCTCGGGCTAGAAGTCGTATTTATGAACCGATCTTTACGAAACTTCTTGTGTACCTTTGTTATGACCGTGGGACGAGAACGAGTGTTTTTGGGTGCGGTCCAAAATTCAAGATGGCTGCCAGCCGCCATTTTGTACCGATGATGCAGAAATCTGTTTTTTGTACAGAACTTCCATATGAAAGCTCTGATTTGAATAATGTTTTGTATGAATGTTTAGTACCATGGGGTACATCACATATAATACGGGTTTTTTTCTCGTGCGTAAATTGTGCAAATTAGACTAATTTTGATGTTTTTTGGTGTTAATTTCAGCACTGTAAGTGCAAATGCCAATACGGCTCGGGCTAGAGGCCGTATTTATGAACCGATCTTTACGAAACTTCTTGGGTACCTTTGGTATCACCGTGGGACGAGAAACGAGTGTTTTTGGTTCCGGTCCGAAATTCAAGATAGCCGATGGCAGCCATTTTGTACAAAATTAGGTGCAATCAGATTTTTGCACAGAACTTCCATATGAAAGCGCTGATTTGAATAATTTTTTATGTGAATGTTTAGTACCATGGGATACATCACATATAATACGGGTTTTTTTCTCGTGCAGAAATTATGCAAATTAGATGAACTTTGATATTTCAGTGTGACTTACACACATTAAGTACACATGTCAATACGGCTCAGACTTGAGTCTGTATTTATGAACTGATCTTCACGAAATGTCTTGGGTACCTTTGTTATCACCTTGGGACGAGAACGAGTGTTTCTGGGTGCGGTCTAAAATTCAAGATGGCTGCCAGTGGCCATTTTGTACCGAAATTAGGTCTAATCAGTTTTTTGTACACAACTTCTATACAGCTCAGACTAGAGGCCATATTTATGAACCAATCTTTACGAACCTTGTTGGGTACCTTTGTTATCACCGTGGGATGAGAGCGAGTGTTTTTGGGTGTGGTCCGAAATTCAAGATGGCCACCAGCAGCCATTTTGTACCAAAATTAGTGCAATCAGTCTTTTGTACAGAACTTCTGTATGAAAGTTCTGATTTGAATAAATTTTTGTATGAATGTTTAGTAACATAGAATACATCACATATTGTAAGGGGTTTTTTTTCGTGCAGAAATTATGCAAATTAGATGAACTTTGACTTATTCAGTGCTACTTGCACAATGTGAGCACACATGTCAATACGGCTCAGTGTAGAGGCTGTATTTATGAACCGATCTTCACAAAACTTCTTGGGTACCTTTGTTATCACCTTGGGACGAGAATGAGTGTTTCTGGGTACGGTCCAAAATTCAAAATGGCTGCCAGTGGCCATTTTGTACCAAATTAGGTCCAATCAGTTTTTTGTCACAAGTTCTATACAGCTCGTATTTATGAATTGATCTTCACAAAACTTCTTGGGTACCTTTGTTTTCACCTTGGGACAGGAACGAGTGTGTTTTGGGGTGCCTTTGTTATCACTGTGCTATGAGAACAAATATTTTGGGGTTCAGTCAGACCCACTCTGGGACTCAAAGTTTTCTTTTCTAGTTTAGCATCTGACTGTCACCCACCTTTACAATACTTTACCTATACATTTGTTACAGGCAACGGTCAGTATTTATGTACAGACCATTACAATACTTTATATGTACCTTTGTTATCAGGTCATTACCTAGATGTTTGTCATTGCTGTGTTACATACTATACATGTGCATGTCTTTGTCTTGACAAGTTGAGCTACAGTGTCATTGACACTTTCATTATTTAATAATTCTATTGTTTCTTTCAATTTCAGGCATTGAGAAAGGGTGTTGGAAAAAAGTTTAGAGGAATTATTTTATATTTGTGCTGTGTGTAGTATAGGATAGATAGAGGTACTGGTCAGACACAAAAGAACCGCCAAGATGCCGAAATCAGTAAGTTCTAATTTACACGATTGTTTGTTTACAAGCCTGCAAATAATATATCCTTTTGAGCATGTCATTGTGAAAAAGTACTGATGGTTTTGACAGTCCTCCAGTTTTGAGCTTAAGAGGCACGCTGTACACTATTCACTATCATTTGAAGAGAAGCATTTTTGAGTCCCGGTTTAATTCCTTGTGTATTATTCACATGAGATTTTAGCCCTTCACAGAAAACATGAATTTGTTTGTCATTTAAATTTTTTTCATTGGAATGAGCTCAACGAGTACGTCCCAATGAGGGTTCACATGATATGGTTTTGATCCCTTGGTTCCTGCAGTGGTGTGATCACAAAAGTGGAAGAGGACTATCGACCGCATCGCAGCACAATCGAGATCGATGTGATGAGGTTTCTGAGACTTACAACAATTAAAGCGCGTTCGAATCGATGCAGATTCCCGATTAAATTTACAAGTGTGAACACGATAATCAACACAGTCGCGATTTAACAATTGCCACAATCAACATACATGTACATGTGGACGCTTGCATTTTCTCTATTAATAACAGTAGTTTATTCAGTAATTAAAGCCGGTGTCGATAAGCTTTTAAAGAGACAGTCGTCACAATGGGATTAGTTTCCACGAACAGAATCAAACAGCTACCGATAATTATATAAGCCTCCCGATGTTCATAGTAGTGCATTCATTTCACACCTTGGATTCAGAGGTGTCAACAATGTTTGTTGGGAGCAGGCAATAAGAAATATCAGTGACTTGAGTTATGTGGTACTTGAAATTGAATGTTTTAATTTCAGGCCAATCTGGATGTGTAGATTTTCGATAGGTCGGTGGTCCGAGTGGATCGATCCACTCAACAGTTTTGAGCCACCTCTAAAGTTGATTATATGTTTCTTTAGTCCATGGTCTTCAAATTGTGGTTCAAATCCATGCCACTCTTGACTCCATGATACAATCACTAATAAGTGTCGGTGTCTACATCATTCAAAAGAGTAATGTGAAGCACAGTGCAGTCCCCTTCCCTTAGATTAGTCACTAACCCTTCCAACCTTCCGGTGTCATTGCCCCCCTCCCCCCCCCCCCCCCCCCCCCCAATTTGTATCTTGTAAAAACATTTCTAAAAGAAACTACACCAAGTCGCCTCAAACGTAAACATTACCTTAGTAACATTACTGCTCCCCCCGCCTCTAAGGAGCATTTGTTTGGGGGACAGGGAGGGACAATATACATTTATCATTTTTTTTTCCAAATTAACCCAGGCACTCAACACGATAGATGCCAGGATCAAACTGAGATTTTGTTTCCGATTCTGGGTATTCAGTAGCCCCCCCCCCCCCCCCCCCCCCCCCCCCTCCCCGAGACTTCAAAAAAAAAAAAAATGTGCACCTATTTCTTCCCATTTGAGGTGTTAATATTACAATAACACGATTGTCAGGGGCACTGCGGTTCATTAGCTGCCCAACAGAAGTGATTAACAGCATGGAATCATATTATACGGGTGTTCTATGATTGTCGTATTGCGTCAGAAATTAATCTGCCAAAAATGTCAAGGGTTGAATCGACATTTAACCACCATGTCAACATGCGTTACCTGTCCCCATAGGCATGCATTTCGACTTTGGTTTCCATTTCTTTTTTCCTTTTCCATTCTTCCACACATACTACACAGTCATCATTTCTTCGTTTCAATTTTCTTTTCAGACTATCGCTTTAATTTGTTTTCTTATCACTTCACATGTAAACAAAGTAAGGACGGAGTGTCACAAAATAGGTATCGCGGGACCTGATATCTGTTTCTCAAAACACAATTTGCCTTCGAATTGCTTGAATTGGCATATACCCTTATTCATTCTGTAATTTGTGGAGTTTTCCATTTATAGAGAAAATGCGAGCGTACACATGTATATGTATGTTGATTGTGGCAATTGTAAAATCGCGACTGTGTTGATTATCGTGTTCACACTTGTAAACTTAATCGGGAATCTGCATCGATTCGATCGCGCTTTAATTGTTGTAAGTCTCAGAAACCTCATAATGTCAATCTCGATTGCGTTGCGACGCGGTCGATAGCCCTCTTCCACTTTTGTGATCACACCACTGTATGATAGTTTTTGCTTTTTACATGTGGAGAGATGAGCTATGGAATTAGGCAAACTCAGATGAGTTGGTTCTAAAGGACTATATAGCAAAGACATATTTTGTTAAAGTATATTAAAAGCTAAATTCAGTAGGGTAATTCTACATGAATCAGTTTGATTGAATTGAAAAAAAAGTGTTCATAAGAAAACTCAATTGCAGATTATTCAAATTTGATCAGTGTATGTTAATGTTTCTAATGTCCACTTCAGTTGTCGAATTTGCGAATCTTCACTGAGAACATTTGGGCTCTTCTGAGCTTGTCTATACCCCACATTCTCTCCAAAGCATGTTTAACCCTTTACCTAACAAATCCTTTGCATCAGCCCGCGTAATATGCAAATTGAGCAGTTGAAAAAATTTAATTTTTCAAAATATTTCAACAAAACCATATGTGACCCCTCATTGGAACGAGCTCATTGAGCTCGTTCCAATGAGGGGGTCACATAATCTGGTTTTGTTGAAATTTTTTGAAAATTTAAAAAAATTATATTTAAAATAATAAAATTTAATATCGTCTGCGTTGGTTAAAGGGTTAAAATACTCTATTCACCACTCTAAATCATCTTAAAGGTATAAGAACATCATTCTTTGAATGAATTCAAGTGCAGGAAAAAAATTCGCAATTTGGGTCATTTCCACGTTTTTTCTGGGCCAATGGACCCAACCACCCCTACCCTGTGTCTGGATTTTTTTGGCAGACCTCCCCCCCCCCCCCCCTCCCCCCCCCCCCCCTGCAATTTGAGGAAATTTCTTTAAAAAATTTTTTCTTCAGATCCACCAATCAGAATCTTTTGATATTTGGTATGCGGCATCCTTAGGGGTGAGATTCATGTTTCTTAAGCCAAGTCTCTTGGTTCATATTTGGGTTCCCTGTGGGAGCCCGTATTATAACTTGTTCAATATGAGAAATTTTCTTTAAAATGTTTCTTGTTCAGATCCAGCAGTCAGAATGTTTTGATATTTGATATACAGCATCCTTAGGGAGGTGTGATTCAAGTTTGTTCAAGACAAGTCTCTGAGTCCATATTTGGGCTCCCTGTGGGAGACCAAATTGTAACTTAGTTCAATATGTGGAACATTCTTTAAAAATCTTCTTCACATCCACCAGTAATAATCTTTTGATATTTGGTATGCAGCATCTTCAAGGGATAGAGATTCACGTTAGTTCTAGCCAAGTCCCTGGGTTCATATTTGGGCTCCCTATGGAGCCCGAATTATAACTTAGTTCAATATGAGGAATATTTAAAACAAAAAAAAATTTCAGATCCACCGGTCAGAATGTTTGGATATTTGGTATATGGTTTTTAATGGGGCAGATGCAAGTTCAAATCAGAACCCCCCAGTTGATAGTTGTCTGTGTCAGTGAGCGCTCTCCAGCCCCTTGGGGGCCTCTTGTTAGCTCACCTGACTGAAAGTCAGGGTGAGCTTTTCTGATCAATTTTTGGTCTCGTACGTCGTGAAGATGATGTTTGGGTCATTTTCTCCCAAGCCACTGGCTGCAGTTCAATGAAAATTCACATGAGTAGCGGTTATATAGGAGCATTTGGGTTTTTCTTCAAATTGTGTTTCTGCTCATATTGAGGAGGGGGGTGGGGCCAAAATGCACAAAATTTTTAAAAATCTTCTCATGAACCAGCTGTAGCAGAGACTTGATATTTGGTATGCAGCTTCCATTTGAGGTGTAGACTCAAGTTTGTTCAAGAGAAGTTTAACAGGCAATATTTGCCTTTGTTCTGGGAGGGGCAAGAATTTTAGCCACGCCCAGAATTTCTATTTTCTGAACCGAGAAGCCAATTTGAATCAAATTTAATATGAGGTATTATTGGGTTATAAGTACTTGATTTATGCCAAAAAATTTTTTCTGCAGCCTTGTGGGAACCTCACTAGCCAAAAATAGAAAAAAAACGAAAATGTCCATATCTCCAAAACTGCACGGCACTGAGAATTATTATACTCTCCCAAAAAAGAAAGTGTGCATGCTAAAAAATAACACTAAAAAAAGATATATATCATTTTCATTCATGGAAATTTTATTCAATCACAGATGAATCAATTTGTGATGAACACGAGAAATTTCATTACGCTACGACGAATACTCTTGGTGCCATGGAGAGTCAAAGACACTAAGGGTCAAAAACAAAAGTCACACACTCAATATCTGGTATGACCTCCGTCTGCATCGACTACTGCTGTGCATCTACGCCTCATGGAAGCGAACAAGTTAGCATGGAAGTGTTGTGGGATGTTGTTCCATATTCTGATAAGCTGTCTTTGGAGTTCCACAAACGTTGACGGTGCATGGGGAAGCCGGCGTAGCTGACGTTTCATTTCGTCCCATACGTGCTCAATGGGTGAGATATCGGGCGAATTTTCGGGCCAGGGAAGAACATCCACTTGTTGTTGCTGCAGATACTGTTGAACAACACGAGCTGCGTGGAGTCGGGCGTTGTCCTGCTGTAGAATGACGCCGGGGCCGTGACGTTGCAGAAATGGGACAACAACAGGTGTAAGCACTTCATCACGATATCTGGCTGCATTGAGATTGCCATCAATAATGACCAGCTCAGTTCTGTTACGGGCAGTGATGCCACCCCACACCATGAGAGACCCTCCCCCATAACGGTTTCGCTCCACGACACATGGATCTACGTAGCGTTCGTTTCGACGTCTGTACACTCTCTGGCGGCCATCTGATGATGAAAGATGGAAATGACATTCATCTGTGAATAAAACACGTCGCCACCAGTGTAAGGGATGCCTGAGATGTTGCCTACACCACTGCAGTCGAGCACGACGACGTAATGTCAAAATCGGACGAATTGCAGGTCTTCGACGACGTAAGCCGTATTCTCTCAGCCGGTTGATTACTGTTTGAGGATGTATCCGTCTCATGTTAGGGATGTTCCTGGCTGTCGTCGTTGCCATTTGTTGCCGGCTCTGGAGATGGACGACACGGATATACCGATCTTGTGCAGGGGTGGTAACTCCGGGTCTCCCGGAGCGGGGTCGGTCTCGAACGTCATCGTGTTGTGCATGTCGATGGACTAGCCTGTCTACAGTGTTACGGTGGCAGTTCAAATGCTGGGCAACCTCTCTGTGTGTTCTGCCAGCTCTAATCATACCCAGGGCAAGGAGGCGTTGATTCATTGTCAATCTTGGCATGCTAATGTGGAGTCGTTTTAACAGCAGCGCAAGTTTGAATGTGAACGATAGGAAGGCCTTACTTTAGTGTTTAAATACCCAAGGATTCACACTGCTGCATGAATTTTCAGACGCTCCACGTGCAAAACATGCCTTTTCACAAACGTGCAGCACGTCATTTAACGTTAATGCAATTTTAACGGGGAAAGCTGTTTTTGTGTTCAATATAACTTATTCATGAACAGGTTAACACTCTTTACACCTACAAAATTATTTTTTTGGAGTTTGTTCAATTTCTGCAATGCACACTTTCTTTTTTGGGCGAGTATATTTGGTGTGAGGCTTCCTTGGGACCAACAGAAAGGAATGGTAAAAAAAAATTGCCATTGGTTTTGTCATAAGGTACTTTCTTGGGATTTTGAAAAAAAATGCTGAGTCAGCATTTTTTAACACTGTGGGCAATGGGAAAAAATTAAAGAATCGTTTGCTTTCAAACCACTGCTCCAAAAGCTTTCATATTTTACATATAACATCTTAGGAGATTGATTCACATATTCTTTGAAATCAAATCCCTCGGTCCATATTTGGGTTCCCTATGGGAGCCCAAATGTTCAAATTAGTGCAATATGAGGAATATTCTTTAAAAATTTTCTTCTTCAGATCCACAAATCAGAATCATTTGATATTTGGTATGCAGCATCCTTAGGGGGTGAGATTCAAGTTTGTTCAAGCCAAGTCCCTGGGTTCATATTTGGGCTGAAAATTTGGGGTCACAGTCCGGACTTAGAAATTTTGGACTGAAATCCGGAAATGAGTTTTTTTTTTTTTTTTATGCGTTTTGGTCAATTTTAAGTAAAAAAAAATCTTTTTTTTTACACTGAAAATTTGGGGTCCGGGTGGGACTTTGAAATTTTGGACCAAAATCCAGCAATTAGTTTTGTTTTTTGTTTTTTTATGCGTTTTGGTCAATTTTAAGACAAATTTTTTTTTTTCTTTTTTTTTTTTTTTTTTTTACACTGAAAATTTGGGGTCCGGGTGGGACTTTGAAATTTTGGAGCAAAATCCAGAAATTAGTTTTTTGGTTTTTCATGTGTTGTGGTCAATTTTAAGAAGAAGAAAAAAAAAATGTTAGTCTGAAAATATTTTGTTAGGGACTTCGAAAATTTCCGAACAAAAATAAAAAAAAAGCTGGGTTTTTTTTCGTCTATCTCAGTTTTGGGTTGTAAAAGTGCAGGAACTGAAAATAGAAGGAAAATCCTGTGCATTGTCTCCTTGAGCAAGACACTTGACTCCCATTGCCTCCATGTAGGCAATGGGAGTCAAGTGTCTTGCTCAAGGAGACAATGCGGTTGCCACAGGTGGGATTCGAACCAGCAATCTCATGGCTTGCAGCCTGCACCTCTACCTACTGAGCCACCACTCTTCCCTCAGAAATTTCATATAAAATTGTGACTCATTAACATCCTTGATGATTATTAAAAGATATGCAAATCCACTAGATATCTCGGGTGATAAGCTTACACAGACATTCTGGTATGCAGAAAATGAAGTCAGAATCAGTGTTTTCTTTTAAAAAAAACAAAACAAAGAAGTTCTTTGTAATTTAGGACAAACAATAGGCATCTGGTCACAGAGGCATAAATAACATAGCCTGAATATCCCTGTGTAAACAGCACTCAGTTTATAATCAAACACAACTTTGTTTCTGTTTCAACCCATTGGTGTTCTGATTCATTTTTATTGTTTAACTCCTTGCGGATATTCCTGCCTAGGAAGGAAATCTCTTTCCATTAAAGTGAGTAAACTTTTAGGATATTTAAACAAATATTCCCCTGTAAATTGTAGAGACTTTTAGACCAATGATTTCTGAAGTAAAATTTTGATGATTTTTTTTTTTCAAATCTAGTCAGCAACCATGACTACATCAGCCCTCGCAATTCATTTTTTTGGCTTCAGCAGCTGTTTGCCGTAGCAAATTTTATGTGCTTCGGCAGTTATTATGGCATCTCTGGGAAGTCAATACATGCAGATGCCGAAGGCATCTGCAGCGAGTGTCGAATGCACAATTTTTTTAGCGGGGTCGGGGGGGGGGGGGGGGGGGGGGGTCCCGCCCTAGGAAAATTTTGAAATCTTCTGTCAAAAGGAGCGTTCTCGTGGCTTTTGGGGTGGAAATCCATTGATATTTTGGATGACAAAATTAGGTTTTTAGCTCACCAACTTTAGTTGTGTGAGCTTATGGCATGGCTCGATCGGTCGGCGTCAGCGTACGTGTCCAATAATGTTAAAGCTTCTGTTTAGGTCACTTACTCACCCTATTTCCATATCATGGCCTTTATAATGCTGCTATATGATGATTATTATCATTATACCATGATTTAACCCCTCATACCCTGCATTTTAAACATTTTTCTTGACATTTTTAGTTGCGTTTAGTTTTCTGTTTAGCTCAGAATTTGGGGAGTGCGGTGGCTCAGTAGGTAGAGGTGCAGGCTGCAAGCCGAGAGGTCCTCGGTTCGAATCCCACCTGCGGCAACCGCGTTGTGTCCTTGGGCAAGACACTTCATCCCCATTGCCCGTGTGGGGGCACGATGACGCCGTGTACTAAGGCGTACTGCACGTCGATGGTGCGCATGTCTTCAACCAATCTAACCCTGCCTGTTCCGCAGTGCGGAGTTACGATGTTGGGGAGCTGGCAGCTGCTCGTCGTTGCTCGGTGGTTCTCTCCGGGTGCTCCGGCTTCCTCCACCCGTCAAACTGTCACGGTCATGATTAGCAATTGTGCATAAATATGTGACCTTAAACATCAATAAATAAATAAATAAATAGCTCAGAATTTCATGTTTAACTAAATGTTTAGGTCAGCTGCTGTGCTCCTTCTCTTCCCATGGCACTTATATTCATCATACATGTTCCTCAGTATCATTGTTCCATGATTAACCCCTCATACCCTGCATTTTAAACATTTTTCTTGACATTTTTAGTTGCGTTTAGTTTTCTGTTTAGCTCGGAATTTCATGTTTAACTTAGTGTTTAGGTCAGCTGCTGTGCTCTTTCTCTTCCCATGGCACTTATATTCATCATACATGTTCCTCAGTATCATTGTTCCATGATTAACCCCTCATACCCTGCATTTTAAACATTTTTCTTGACATTTTTAGTTGCGTTTAGTTTTCTGTTTAGCTTGGAATTTCATGTTTAACTTAGTGTTTAGGTCAGCTGCTGTGCTCCTTCTCTTCCCATGGCACTTATAGTCATCATACATGTTCCTCAGTATCATTGTTCCATGGTTAACCCCTCATACCCTGCATTTTAAACATTTTTCTTGACATTTTTAGTTGCGTTTAGTTTTCTGTTTAGCTCGGAATTTCATGTTTAACTTAGTGTTTAGGTCAGCTGCTGTGCTCCTTCTCTTCCCATGGCAATTATTTTCATCATACATGTTCCTCATTATCATTGTTCCATGATTAACCCCTCATACATTGCATTTTAAACATTTTTCTTGAAATTTTTAGTTGCGTTTAGTTTTCTGTTTAAATAGCTCGGAATTTCATGTTTAACTAAGTGTTTATGTCAGCTGCTGTGCTCCTTTTCTTCCCACGGCACTTATATTCGTCATACATGTTTCTCAGTATCATTGTTCCATGATTAACCCCTCATACCCTGCATTTTAAACATTTTTCTTGACATTTTTAGTTGCGTTTAGTTTTCTGATAATCCTGTGGAACAGGATGTACCAAACCCAAAACATATATTACAGACTATAGGTCCAGGTTTGGACAAGTCAAACACTACTGCGGATTATTTCTGCTACGGCAACTGTGTGCCGTAGTCATCGCCATTTGCTTTAGCAAATCACTTCGGCAATGCCGATTGCCGAAGCCAATTGCGAGAGCTGCTACATTTGATAAAAAATATTTTAAAATTACTCAGCGGGTTAAGAGTTAATTGTTGCAGATCCCCATGGGAAACCTGGAAAGTGGAGTTACTAGGGTGAACAAGTTCTGCTTTGTGATGAAATAGACCTGTCCTGAAACCAACACTTGAGGTGGCAGTCCCCAGAAGTGAGCAGCACATATAGGTATATACACAGGGTCCGACCTGAACATTTAAAAATAAGAGCCAGTCTGGGAGCCTACTTTTGAAATGTACACGCCAAATCTACTTCTTAACGGGTAGGGTACTAAATTATTGTTGATTGCCAAAATTTGTTCATGTGTTTTACCTTGTTATAATATATGGGAGAGTGCCTGTAGGCAGTCTCCCATAAATTGTAACAAGGCAAATCCACACAGGTTGTATAATTTTACTTGAAAGATAATATGAAGTACATTTACAGAACATCAAGCCTTCAAGTTGCAGCACCTTCAGACCAGCTTAAAGCCAAAATATGGGCTTCAAGCCCCCTACCAGTTAACTGTAGTTACATGTATATTACTCTTTGATAACAATCTTCTTGTTGGAAGCTTTCAGCTGCATGAAACAGCTGCATAGAACATACATTTGTGCATTTAATTTTTTAGCATAATCAAAATAGTTTTTCAAATGACTGAAAGATATTTTTATTACACCACAGTAACCATTCATTTTCTCAATAGTTCTTAGTCAAGTCTTGGCTGCCTACTAGCAAGTGACAAGTGGAGGAAATAGGGTCTTACGGTTACAAACTAACTTGAAAGCCTATATTTAAGATTCAGGAGCTGAATGAGAATTTTAGGAGTCAAATTTACATTGGCAACTTACTAGGTTGGTCCCTGTATAAACGATTGACTAAACTTGACTTCATACCCATGTTGAGGTTATAAGAAACTTAAGAAAGTCAAAGATTCTGAAAGTGATATTAGACAGTTAATAAATAAATAAATTTCTGCAGAAAAGGTGGATTACCACTGAAAGTGTGGAGTTTTTCATCGAATGGAGAGTCAATTTTTTTTTTAGAAAACACATTAGAAACAGTCATTAAAAGCTTTTCAGTTTCTAGACCATGGGTTCCATTCATGCTATGGTCCATGAGTTTGAAGGTTTAATGCCAGGTAGTTTTACCAGACTGGAAGAATTAATTATTCTTGCAAATTTATTTCTGACCTGTGGAATAGAGTGGGCTTTGTCATTCTGATTCCCATAAAACTTTTCAAAATTCTGCCACTGCGTGAAAAGAAAAATTGCAACCATGCAAGTATGAAAATATGGGACATAGTTTTACCACAGGTTGAAGAATTCACTCCAAGGATTTCTTTATGAAAAACAAAAGATTATACCAAGTGTGAATTCCATTGGCAGTGCAAACAATTGTTATCCAATTTATATTATTAGTTTGCCTTCCTTGTTGTGGGGTGGCAACGATTAATCGTGAAACGAATGCATCATGTTTCATTCTCTGACTATACATTTGATATGCATGCACTGTTTCATGATACCCGTGAACCAAAAATTTCATGAATATTTTGTTAATGACAATTCTAAAATGGTTACATCAATGACTACAGGCACCTATTATATGAAGTTTCCTTTTGAAATCAGGTTTATAGAAGTTTGAATCTACATTGTTTTCAAGTAATCGTTTTCATTGAATTGCACAAACCATTAACCTCTCTCTAAAATCTTGATATAACACTGTGAGAAAACAAATAAAAAATTCCAAGAAAATAGAAGAGTGTGTCAATGTGTTGCAGTCAAAAAGTTTGAGAAAACTGATTTCATTAAAAGGAATTTACTTGATCCCGACTGTATTCTGGTTGTTTGGCTAATGTGTGGATGGATATCAGACTTTTCCTTCCACTCACTAGTCCAGAAGAAATGTGAGGAAACAAGAAGAAATCTGTTATGGACCTCCGGCTTACCCAGTGGTCTTTTACTGCAGAATTGCTTCTGGAGTCCTCACACTTCTACTGGACTAGCAAGAATAAGTAATGGAAAGATCCATCCACACAGTGGCAAGAAGCAAATCATTTTTTGTGAAGTTTGGTGATTGTGGTGGTGACACTCGATTAGTGGTAGTGTATCGTGGTACAAATTGTACCATGGGGATAATATCGTGATACAAATTGTATCGTGAGAAAACGTATCGTTGCAGCCCTACCTTCCTGATTATAATGTCTTGTGTGCACTGATTCCAGAAAATGTTAATTTCACATTACAAGGCTGAAAGGATTTAGATAAGCAGATGATTAATGCCAAATGACTGAAAATCTGCTTTATTTCTTTAAATTTAGAGAATAAATAAATAAAAAATATTGATTCAGATATTGCATTATTTCAGCCTTGTTTTTTATGCTTCTGTGTATTGGATACAGTGATTATAAAAAACGGTTTGAGTATTTGCACTGGATCATGACTGGGGCATGATCCAGTCAAAACTCTGCTTTATTTCCCCCAACACTCTAAAATCTCAACATTTTAAAGGAAAAGCAAGGACATTTAATGAGAGATTATATTTTCGTTTGTTTTTCTTGACTTCACAGTTTTCATTTTGAAAATCCTGACTTACTGATGTGTGTCACAATCAAATTGTGATCAAATCTTGATGTGATTGCAAAAGAGGTCGCTTTTGTGTTCACAGTAGTGCTGGGCAGTTGTTTGGTATACTGATTATAATTGGTACAATTTTCAATACCGTCACCGATACCAGAAAATTAAATCGTAATCAGAATACCAAAAAGTTGGTTTAACCCTGTATTCAAATTTCAACTTACTTATCAAGGTGTACAAGAAGTGAATTTGCTTCACTGATGCGGATTATTGTTGGTTTATATTGGGGTATTTTCTCTTTTTACTGCCCTGTCCGCCCTTGCAGACCATAGAAGGTTTCTTGATTCCTTTCCCAACTGTTCAAGTGGTTTGTCTCAACAGTCACCATCATTACGAAAGCGATAGAATATTGTGTACCGGTACCTCAAATTTGATACAAATTGAGGTGAAAAGTCACAATCACATGTACTGCATTACACTAAGCATGCGTAGTTAGCCACATTGGACATTTTGTCACAAGGTACTTTGTTGTTTTCAAATAAACAGAAGCAAGTCATTTGTGCTTTCTCTGCCAAGATAAATACGATGATGCTTTTAAAACCAGCCCATTACCACATAGCCACATTGGACATTTTGTCACAAGGTACTTTGTTGTTTTCAAATAAACAGAAGCAAGTCATTTGTGCTTTCTCTGCCAAGATAAATACGATGATGCTTTTAAAACCAGCCCATTACCACATTCACTTTATTTCGAGTGTTGAGGTGTGCTAATTTTAACACTTCTCGTGATAAAGTGAGGTATGTGAATGCACACTTCACTTCAAAATCTAGCTGAAGATAATATTATGAAAGATTCCCCCAAGTCTTTTTCATTCCAAAGTTGCAGAATTATACCTGAAATGTCCACTGCAATCGCGTATAAAGCATCTGCTAATAAACTGCCATTTTGGGTAGGCTTGCCATGATTATGCAAAAAGTCGACTAATCATCGGTCGTGCCGATTGATCGACTTTAAATTTAAGAGTCGACTTTTTCTACCCCCCATGTATAACGACACCACTGCCTTGCCAGAACGTGATCACACTGTATATACATGATGGGAACTTTTCTGGATGTATAAACGACAGTGGTAGAGCATATGGAGGTAAAAGAGGGCGGCCTCAGCCCCCACTCCATCCCTACCCCTGCCCCAAATAAATCGTCATATTTCTTTGCGGTAATTACCTCCCACTTTAATGATTTTTTGGCGGGAAAATATGAAAGTTATTTTCAAGTATTACTGCTCTTGTCATGTCAACAACATGTCCGTATTTTAAACAACATCGTTTCCAATAACCATTCTTTGCTCATAAATCTTTTATTTTGAACAACACGAAATGAAACTCGCTGCGTTTGATGAAATTTGCTTAGCCATTTTCATTCATGGGTCAAGATTCAGCTAACTCTAGTTTTGTAACACAAAATATTTAATCTATTTTGCATCACAAAACTAGAGTTAGCTCCCTTGGGTCACTCTTTCGTGTTGGAAATCCGAAAATCACAACGTTTCCCTCCATTGATAAATTATTATGAGTGTGTGTGCAGAAGGGGAGGGGGGGGGGGGACGTGTGTGACTTTTTACATCCTTAGTGCCCTTACAGGGTTCAGCAGAATAGTCCTTGTAAGTTGTAAAATCCTTCTCCCTCGGATCAGGCCTAGTTCCTTCTGGCTGCTCACTGTTATGTTTCATCTGAATTTCGGGCGTCCAGGTGTATTACTGTTTAATGGTATGGCAGACGATCGACCAACTTAACAGAATATGTTCAACGAAACGTTCATTCCAACGTTCACCAAGCCTTTTCATGAGGGAATGATGGATCGTTGACTATGTCACCATGTTATTTGAAATGTACACGGCCACACGCCCGGTTATACCTACCTTTAGGACAATTCAGCCATCTCTTTTTAGTCAACCCTTAGTTAAAAAAACGTGGTCAAAAAAGTCGACTAATCGCTGATTTTGGGCTCTGATTAATCGACTATGGAATTTCATAATCGCGGCAAGCCTAATTTTGGGGGTAATTATTAGATATTTTGGTTTTTCTGGCAGACGTTTTGAGTGAAGTTGTAAGTAGATATTTTGTCTCTCTTTGTTGTTTGGCACATTGCAATGCAAAATAATCGGTATAATGGTACACTGCAGTATCATTTTCTGGATACTGAGGTATTTAATTATCCCAATACATGTACTGCCCAACACTAGTTGCGATTTTGAAGTTGACCATTCAACAAAATCACCATTTCTGTTTTGTAAAACTACCCTCATATTTTATATGCCATTTGCATGAAAGCATCTGATTTGATTAAATAAATTAACTTCAAGACGGAGATTTATTGTATATTTGAAAAATACTGCCATAGTTTTTCATTCTGAACTGGTTATCAGATCACTTTCAGAAAATTATAAGCAAAGTCATTGTATTTGTCAAAATTAACTTCCTCCAAAGGACATTGGGACAAAGGTGAACTTTAGGTTCACAGGGACCTATTCATAGCATGCACATCAAAGAAAGCTATTTCAGATTGCCGTTGGCGATAAATATGCTGTTGATTTTGTGGGACACGTAACTGCATTTATTTGAAATAATACAAAGGTTTTCATGTAATTATGTCCAGTTGTTGGTAAAATAATGCACAGTTGTTGTCATTTATTATGCCCCTGACTTGAAAAGTTGAAGGGCTATCTGGTGGAGACCTTCGTCTTCGTCCATTCGTACCAACATTTCCCCTCGTGTCTCAGCCACTGCTTCTCCATTTTGAATGATATTTGGTGTTGTGGTTGAGCTCAGCATCATGGGGGAATGATACCCGTGTAGCGTGAGTTTCTTCCACACATTTTTTCCCCGAGTTATGGCCCCTTTTCACTCTTTCAACTTACAAAATGTTTGGCATGTCGTGGGCATTGGCACATGCTTTACATTGTCCCTCTTGTTCAAACTGCTTCAAAAGTTAAAATAATCTGTGTACTGTTTCCTTCCAACTGGGTTCGTACGGGTCCTTGAAAGTGCTTGAAAGTGCTTGAATTAAAAAATCGAAATTCTAGGGCCTGGAAAGTGCTTGAAAATCGTTTCTCCAATAGTAAAGTCCTTCAGAGTGCTTGAAAAATATGTAGTGTCGGTAATCTAGCATGTTTATGAAAAAGAATTGCTGTAATAACTTGCGTAATTGCATAGAATGACTTTGTTTTTTTTCATAAAAAAACAGTGTGTGACTCCTTAATCGTGCATAAGGTATTCCCAGTATAGCATTATGTTATCAGAAGGTCCTGGAAAAGTTCTGGAAGATGCTTGGAAAAAGTCCTTGAAAGTCCCGGATTATTTTTTCTGGAGAGTGTACGAACCCTGTTCCAATAATTTTTGTGTAATTTCGTTTATAACTTTCCTGGGTCATGTCTGAAATTTTTACTGCATTAAAACTTTTTATTTACATAGTTAAGTAATGTCTTACACTTTGCATACAGTGGTTTTTTGAGTCAATATTTTTTCCAAACTAGCAGCTTATTGCCCCTTTTAAGGACAGGGTTGAGGCAAATACATTGCAAATGCATTGAATACGAATACTTTGAAATTTTATGAATACAAATACATATCCTTATGTATTTGAATACAAATACATATCCACATGTATTTGAATACAAATACTTTACAATGTATGCATGAATACAAATATGGATATTTGAATACTTTTCAAATTATTTCTTTCAAATGGATGATAGTAAATTGAATTGAAAAAACCTAAAAAATAATTTTTAGCTTAACTTGACAAAGTGCAAAGGCCCTTCTGTACTGCTGGAATTAAGTTACAATTTAACTACAATAATATTTCAGCTTTATCTAGAACATAGCCTATGGTCCTTCATTGCAACATGCTCATCTTTGCCTTTCTGATAATAGTGAATGTCTATGAGTTTGATTTGATCTTCTGTTATCTCTGACCCTGAAAGGTTCTCAAGTTTCTCCTGAAGTCTGTGCCATAGTGCTTTGTCTCAGAGCTCCACACCTACAAACTCCTCCATTGATTCCGTGGTGCCTTCCTCTTGAACGAGGCTCTGGCATGAAGAAGCCAGAGGAGAAAGAATCAGAGGATTGGGTGGATCGTAATCCTAGTCAACTTCCTGATCTATAGACTGATCGCCTTCCATCTCCTCATCCGAGGAGGAGATGGGTTGGAGATAGATTGGTCACCTGGCAATCCAGTGTCCACTGAACCCACCTCTAGGGAGGGAAGGGGTGCTGGGCTGGACGTGGATCAGACAGGGTTGTAAGGTATTGACCTTTTGACATCCTCCCTTTCCTCTTCCTCTTTTCTCATTCTCCCTCTCCAAGAACTCAGTCATTCGGTGGGCATCACGTCATCTGGCATTTGGGTCCCTTCCTTCTCTTCCTCTTCTTCTCTGCCTTCTTATGGATTAGGTGGTTAGAATCAATGTTGACATTCGGCTTCTCCGAATAACTTGGTTCATTTCTTTCAAAATCCATGCTAGTTGAATTTTGCCCTTGCACACTTGGATACTCCATGTGGTATCTATGCCCGCCTTCAGTCTTGGCAGTGTCTCTTGGATTTCAAGTGGGAGCTCCATTTGAACAGTCTCAACACCGAGTCTACGGTTCGAATGAAAAAAATTCTTAACCACCGAGTCCACAGTTCGAATGAAAATTTTTTAAAAATTAAGAATGTAAAGTCTTCACTAATTTTCAGATACATGTTAGAACTGCAATTGTATCCCAATGACAGTTAGTGACAGTCATCATGTTTTAAAATACATTGTATAGTTCATGCATTGCCTGAATGGAGAGGAGAAATTACTATGTTCAAACATTCTTTCTATTTTTAGATAAATGTTCGCGTCACTACCATGGACGCAGAGCTGGAGTTTGCCATCCAACCAAATACAACTGGAAAGCAATTGTTTGACCAGGTTTGTACTTTTCATTTTTCAGATTTTTTTTTCATTTTGACAATTCTTCATCTTAATTCTTTTTCTAACACTGCTAGTGGAAGATAGTTGCAAAACGAATTCTTGAATAAGGTAAAAATTAAGATTTTTCATTGGAGTCTGCACAACAAGCTTGTTTTACCCCAAGCTACCCCAACACTCCATATGCTTTTCCAACTGTACCCATAAACACTGGTTATTGGGTAACCTAATTCAGTGTTTCTGAAATAAAAAAAAATATTATTACTTGTTGCATATCGATTTCTGTTGTCAACATAAAGAAAAATGTGGGATATCATGTCCCAACATCTGTTAACCCTTAAAGGCCTAACTCTATCTTGTTCTACTTGAAAGTTACCATGGGAGTTGTAGCTGGGCATGTCATGAATGCCTGCGTGGACAGCCAGGACTTACCTAGAAAGCTCTGCAAGCCACGTGATGTAGACTGTCAAAGTGTAGAAAAAATGTTTAAAAATCTAGAAGCAATTCATTATAAAAGTAATGTCGGGCATAGAAGGAATTCGAAAATCATGGCACAAATGGAGACGTTGTAAAGTGGTGTTTGGAGTTTCAGTCTAATTGTATTTGAAGACTTGATTTGGAAGTTTACTAACAGCTTGTGACTGAAAATTTTCAAGTCATTTTAGCACTATAAACAGGGTTCGTAAGGGTCCTGGAAACATTGAAATGTCACAGAAATTGAAAAAAATATTTTTCCAGGCCAAAAAGTGGGGGTATTTTTTATTCTTGTCACAAATAGTCGAGGAAATTTATACCATGATGTAACACTGTTAAAAAAAAATGCTAAAAAGGGAGCCACTAAATATAGCTTAAGTTCGATTCATTGCAAGAATGAGAGTTGCATAAGTCTTTAGAATGCATTATTAAATTTTGTTTGTTATTAAGCCCTCAACCTCCAAAGTAGGATTTGAGGTATCTGGTGGAGACCTGTGCGTCTGTCCATCTATCCATACAAACATTGTAGATTGTAATTTCAAAGCCATCGGTCAGATTTGTATCTCCTTTGGTATGCTGATAGACCTGAATGCCCCCCTTGGGATACCTGGGAAGTGAAGCAGTGCCTGTGTGGTCCTGATTAGCCATTGTGCAAAAATATGTGACCTTAAATACCAATAAATAAATAAATGAACACCAATAAATAAATAAATAAATAAATAAATAAATAGACCTGCATGGGGGAACGGATATGCACAGGAACCTATTCCGTCCAATTATTATACCCCCACTTCGAAGAAGTGGGGGCTATATAGGAATCGCCCGGTACGTCCATACGTACGTCTTTCCGTCCGAACAAATTCTTGTGTGCACAACTCCTCCTACATTAAAGAACCAATTTTGAAGAAACCTTTCAAACATCATCACTACGAAGTGAACATGCGCATATTCCAAAATTTTTGATCTGCGACAATTTTAACCAGTTTATCTCTCTTGAACTTTGATTTAATATGGGTTTCTACGTGAAATTCTTGTGTGCGCAACTCCTCCTACATTTATCAATCAATTTCCTTATGGCCTTCGCCTACATGATCAGAAGTGCATTCCTCTAAAAACCCAAAGCGGGGGTATTAATCACCTTCAGTGATAGTTCTAGTTTTTCCAGGAGTTGTGACCCTTTTTCTCTCTTAGAAAATTTTTCTGTCCCACAATACCTTTAAGTCTACTTCGAACATGCCTACTGGTCAGGTGCAGTGGCACACACTTTGAGTAGCCCTTGTTATATTGATTCTTCCAACATCTAGGTCATAGACAAGTCCTAGGTAATCCAGGACTTTTTCATGAACTGGATACTTGACAATTTTCACTTTCGGTGTGAGATTTGCCCCCAAAATCCTGTTAAAGTTTAGAAAAATCCAGTTGAAATTCTAAAAAAAGTAATGAAATTTAATCTTTAAAAAAGTGTATGAACCCTGTCTAAACTATCCTGTTAGTCTTGGAAATAAAGGGCTTATATTGTAACCCGTTAGCAGGTTATTAGTGCTGAAATGGTTTGCTCATTTTTGTAACCGGCTATCCATCGGGCATAACTGGATTTCAACCAGATATACTGTAATTTTAACAGCTGGTATTATTGCATTGTCTGCGATGCAAACTCAGTAAGGAATGCCGAGAAAACAGTTCAAAACACTGCCACCTGGCTTTCGCAAAAAGTAAACAAACGAACACCATCGAGTGCCACTGGAAATCACCAATGTGCAAATGATCGTTAACAATTTTTACGACTGCAGTGGTCCCACATAATAGGGATGATACATCGTAACTGGTCACCCTGCATTGCCCGGTCACAAATTCAGGCCTTGCTGTTTGAAAATCACAGGCCGCTGCATGCCACACACATGAAACAAAGTTTGTGTGTGCGATTTGTTCCCACGTGCGTGCATTTGAAGTGAGGGATGAATTTGATGATTATCATTGATATTAGTTAAGAATTTTCCAACCAGTTTGTAAATTGTAGTTGGGCATATTTAACTGTATTAGCAAAGAGCCTCTTATCTTGAGTGGTTTCAATTTGATGTGATCATAGGGTGAATATATACTAATTTTTTGAATATCTTTTTCTGTTCACTGCTAAGACAAATGTCACAAACAGTTTCACGTTTACATTTGCCTATGACATTTCTGGCGGGAATATGTTGCGAGTCATGAAAGCGGGGTGGTAAGAAACTATTATATGCCCCACTGACCAAGACAATTTAAAATGAATTTTAAAATGCTAGATTTTAAAACAGTTTTTTTTATGACATATGTTCATACTTTTAAACAGTTCACTAAGATCAAAACATGTTTTTTCTGAAACACGATGGTAAAGTATCAAGCAGTCGATTTATTTTGAAGCACCATTACTCACACTAAGGAGTTTTTTCAGCATTATAATCTGCAATTAACAACACCTCATGAAAGAGAAGAATGTCAAATTTGTCTGCAGGAGACTGTTAAATTGACAGGCACGTGCTCACGGCACCCCATCCAGAAAACAACCTGCAGTCCACTCGACTGTTGGCAGTTTGTTACAAAAATTTATCTGCGACTTGACAGCCCAAGCAACTGAAATAACTGTTCATTCAACATTCCAACACCTTAACCCTTTCTTGTTACACCAAGTACACATCATTGTAAATCGACAAATGTTTGGTAGCTTTGAGTGCTTGCATCAAGAATTCTAACATCCTGTGGTCAAATACTATTTATTTTCCTAATGCTATCCCGTAAACTATAGGTATAGCAGTTATCTGGTTGACAGCTTTTTCAATCGATAAAGCCAATAACCAGTTGCAAACTGGTTATCCGGCTAACCGTTTCAGCACTACAGGTTATGCTAAATAGCATGATGGTAACCTATAGGAAAAAAGGGGTGTTGTGATGCTTCTTGTCCTTCTCTATTTTTGCCACACCATTCATGCTTTTTACGTCTCAATGGGCCTATCCCCAAGGGAACCCCGGGAAGTGAAGCATTATTGTCTGTTCACTGCAGTAAACAGGCTCTGTTTAGCTGGTAAAATAGGACCCAGTCACCAGTGCTTGGGAGGTGCAAACCCTCTCTAAAATGGGCAACATGGCTTATTTACACTCACCCTCTGGCCTTGAGTTGATTCTCAGGTTGTGGTCATGATTAGCCATTGTGCAAAAATATGTGACCTTAAACACCAATGAATAAATAAATAAATGGGCCTAAAATATAGAACTGCCTAAAATATCAACAACTAATGTATGATCTCATCAAAGCGAGATCGCACGTTAGTTGTTGCTATTTATTTTGACGAAAAATATTTTAAGATGGAAATAGCATGCCCTTCTATTTATTTGTGGATGTAATAATTCACCCTTTGAGTTGAAATAATTCCAAAAATGATTGCCAAGTCTTTATGGTAAAGCATGCGAAATTAGCAATTTAATATACTGATTTACTTTGTTGTAACCTGTAGTTTGGTTGTGTATTTTACAATTGATGTAACGCCCACATAACCTAAAATCGTTTGTGTGTTATTTCCAGGACTGTGTTAGCAAATATCAAGATACCCAAAGCTGTGGAATCAAGCCTAAAAATAAGCAATCTCTAAAAATAAGCAATCTGTCATTTCCAGAATGAGGTCCCCAGAGGGTGAATGTGCTGATGCTGTCCCATGCAGTGGGTTAATGTATCCTCTGGGTACCTCTTTCTGTTTAGGTTTGAAACCTTGATTCAGATTGAGGTTCACAGAGGGTAAATTTGGTGATGCTACCCTGCTGTGCAGGGTAGCATCGCCAAATTCACCCTCTGGAGACCTCATTTTGCAGATGACAGTCTGCTTATTTTCTGGCTCACGTGATGCCAATTGGAGAACTGATCACAGCAGTGAAAAGGTCAATTGAAATTTGCCTTTCCTTATCCATGTCACTGAAAGTGCACCGATGATACTTATTTGTAAAATCAGTGATAAGAGAGTTAATTTTGGACCACCTGTGGCCCAGTCCAATGCAGTCTTCACAATACCAGAATGCAGCCTTCACTGAGTTGTGAAAGATATTGCTTGGTTATACACATTTACATGTAATATTAAAGCTGTTTTCCACATTTTACACATGACTCGCTTTCCTAAAACATGCTCAACCACCTGAACATAATATACATACTTGAATGTTGAAGGAAAGCTTTGCTGTTTGTTGGACAGGCTTGTACAACACATTTTGGTGTTTTTTATTTCAATGCTCCAACTGTAATCTGATACAGATTTTCAAATTTTCTGCTGCACTTGTTAAAAATGCTTCCCCGAAGATTAACTCTTAACCAGCTGAGTATTTTCAAGATATTTTTCATCAAATCTAGTCATGGCTCAGGATATAAAATTTGAGAGGAACGATTTTATTGTTCCTCTGGTAGTTGTCTAAATAAAAATATAGATAACCAAAAAGTTGTTTCTCTGGAACTACAAACAGTTCGTCGAAAAGGTGTGTCTTATCGCCTTATTTGATAGCACTGTTTTAAAAGGTTCCTGTGGGAAGACCCTTCTCTTCAATGCTCAAACTCCCCAAGACAGCTGACACCTCCTGTGCTTGCTGCAGATGCTTTCGAAATCTGTGAACCGGCATACAGTAGGGACATCGTGGATGGGTCAAAATCCATGGATTGTCATTGTTTCCATGCATATAATTCACTTATGATCTGCCATAACACCTAGCAAAATTTCCCCCAATGAAGCACCAGGATTACTAGGATTGGTGGAGATTTTGCAGGGCGTCATAGCGGATCTTCTCTGAATTATATGCGTAGAAAAAAGCCCACCGATAGATGTTTACCCTTCCGCGATGGCTGTGTAATCGAACCTCTTTATTATATCCAGATGAACGGTAAATAGGTTATCTCAGAATTCAAGATTTCATTCTCTATGGCTGTTGTAAAGCAGCCATGACTAGATTTGATGAAAATTCAACTAAATTTAGCTCCAGAAATAATTGGTTGAAAAATCCATGCCATTTACAGGGGGAAAATTTCATAAATGAGCCCAAATTATTCTTACTTCAGCAGCAAGAGAAATCATGTCCTGGCCAGGAATAAGTGCCAGCAGCATGCAAAGAGTTAAATTTGTTTTCTGCATTCTCAAAAATTAGTGAATGTAATTGTTTCAATCATGTTTTGGACAAATTTATGTGGTAAGTTACTCTCAGGCCGGTTGTTTTGAAAATCACAGGAGAGTGAGGAGAGTGACTGGTGCCCTCCTGGGAAAAAAAAGTAGTATAACAGTCATTATCACATAATCACCATCATATAGCTCACTATGAAAAGTATTGACTGCACCCATAGTCATTATCACATACTCCCCATCAAATAGCTTATTACAGAAATTTCATTCACAGCACTGGGAATGATGTCTGAAGTCAACATCGACGTGGTTATGTTGATTTGGTTTCACAAGTTGAAATCAGTTAATCTTCCTGTAATACATATAGCAGACGACATCAATGAACTTGTTCCAATGACGGGTCATAAGCAATGTGTTTTGAGGAAAGTGACCAATCCACAGCAACCGTACTGTACTGGAAATATGCTTAGAATGGTAATTTTCATTACCCCTAGATTAATTTACCACTTCAAACAAACTCTTGCCAATATGATAAATTGAAGTTGTTTGGTATAGACAGTGCTAATGCTTGATACTAGCCATTGCACAGATGGTTTCAATTTTGCAGTGAATTTTGAAGACCTGGTCATTACTGCATCTTCAGAAATATGGTACATGCCTTTGAGAAAACAATTTTAAGTAGTTGTATAGTCAGGAACTTCTAATACGGCACTGGAAAATTCTCAATGGACACTGGAAATATACTGCAATTTCCACCAAGTTTGAGTGTATGAACCCTGGATGTATATTCAGTAGTTACTAACATAAAATTAATTCTGAGGGTTTAGAAAGTACTATGGTAAAAGTATCTCTTTCCATTAGATCATGATCTGGAAACTTCATTATAAGGGCAGGGCAGTTTTTCGGTTTGGTTCTGTTTTTTGCAGTGAACTGAAAAACCGAACCGTAAGACCCAGAAAAAATGGCCAAATGGTTTTACTGTTTGGGTATAAACTGATTGAAGAGTTACAGCAGTGAACTGGACTAAAGACCTCTATGGACTCTTCAGTAAAGGGGGCGAATACGTCATGTTCTGATTGTCACATTTTCTCACTTATTGACTCATCCAGTGGATTAGTCAATGAGTGAGAAAATATAACTATTAGAACACAACATAGATTAGATAGACTCTGTTGATTTGTTATCTGATTTATGTTTTTTTTCTAACTGAATAGACTCTGCAACTGATCCCCCAGAACTCCCAAGAATGATAAAATGTAAGTTAGGCTTAACTCTACAGACAGGGTTATTGTGGTGAGTCGTGTAGTAAAATTTTTGCCTATTTTTTTTCCAAGTTAAGGAGGCTGAAATGTTATTTACCACATAGAAAACAACGAACCGGAACTGAGGTTTTATCCTAAAACCGAATCTGAAATATTGAATCCTATCTCTGTTTATGATTACCGTACTCTTGGTGGTGGGGATTCATTGAATAAAATATTGTGAAATTAATGCTGGATGAAGAAAAACAAAAAGCATGTGAGATTTAATGTACATTCCTCATATTCCTTCTCATATTTCTTATTTGTCAGGTTAGATTCTGTGGTGTTGCGAGGCCGAAAGTGGCCCGAGAATTTTGACCAAATCACGACCCAATCATGATCTAGTTGAAATTCTCTGGTGGTTGAAATTGTCCATCTTGTAATCACACAACTGTGTTCAGGCATATCCAATATGCCATCCAGGAATTTTCATGATATCCCTGTTAGTTTGCCCATTTGTACACTGCCCCATCCCTTTACTTGGCATGGGGTGTGGTGGGGTGGGGAGTTATATGCTAGCATCTGTTGTACAATCGCTTATTTTTGCTTGCACTTGCTATAACTTGCAGACCAAATATCAAATAAGACTGAAGTTTTTCACGTGTACTTATGGTCATTACAGGAAGGTTCCTTTTGATAATCAGTATCCTGGCAATGGCATATCCCGTATGGCTGCCATTGTTTTCATATTGGGTTTATTTTGTTGGTCTTCACTGTAACCAGTAACTGTAATCTAATTGCCCAGTGTATAGTTTAATGAGCAAAACTACATAATTTACATTGCTTGACCGCATAATGATACCTTCCTTTAAGGGTGCTCTTGTTGTGTCAAAAAAGAGAGACGCAATGGCCCGTAGGTGACATAAAACTTGAAGTTGTCCTTGGAATTCATTGGAGCCTTCTTGCCATTCAGTGCCATCTTGATATTGATCCTGCATTGTTATGCCCCGACTTGAAAAGTTGATGGGGTATCTAGTGGAGACCACCATCCATCCATTTGTCTGTCCGTCCAACTGTACCAGCATTTTCCCTTATATCTCAGCCACTGCTACTCCAATTTGAATGATATTTGGTGTTGAGATAGAACATCATGGGGAAACTAGACTTTATGATTCTGGAGAATCATGGCTTTTCCTGATGAGATTCCATGATTCTTCATGACGCCACAGTGTCTGATGAATTGTTTTTAACTGTCTCACTGAAGTTCCTCCATTGATTTTAAGAGAAAGGTGAATATAGTAGTCTCAGTTTGATAAAACATTGTTTACGTAAAAACCATCATTAACGGTGGAGGGGTTAATATCAATATTGTCGTCCTACGAGTCAATGTCCGACAAAGAGAGTTATGTTTGTTTGACACATACCCACTGAGTGCTGTGTCTGTTTGAAAATGGTCCATTTTATCTAAAATGTATCAAAAATATTGATGTCTGGTCCTGTATCAATTATCTCCTATTAGACCACAGTTGTTATGCATTATTATGTAATTTTTTCACACCTTGTAGAGCTCACCTATCACATGTCTGTTAATAGCAGAAGTAAATTTCTCTCCAATTGGTTTTTCCCCGTAGGATTAGTTTTATTTATTACAATGAAGATATCCATACATACAACGACAAACATGAAGTTATTACATTCATAAATAGGAAGTGTTGTTTGTACATATGTGGAGATAAAATATACCCTGGGACGGAGAAGGGGAGTATAGCCGTCTTACAAACTAGTATATATCTAGCCCCACTGCCGGGGAAATCTTGGCGCCATGCACCACTGCATTTGATAACCGCCTTACAGAGTAGTAAATATACCTGCCCCCCTTCCCATGTTGGGGACCCCCACCTTTTATTGTAAGGTTCCTTAGGCACAACATAGTGTCAATAAGATGGATATATACTGCCACGTCGCCACCCTGGGGCGGAGGAGGGGCAGTGTATAGCCGTTTTACAGACTAGTATATACCTGGACCCACTGTCGGGGAAATGCTATAGTGTCAACACTATTTGATATTATAAGTAACTGATCCCATTGCAGCTAACGTTATTTACTGCTTTCTTATCATGCAGTGGCAGGGCGCGGTGGCATTGTGGTAGCCGGTTCTCGTCAGATCACCGAAGTAAAGCAACGTTGAGCCTGGTTTATCATTGGATGGGTGGCCGTCTGAGCGATCAATTCGGACTCCCATGCTGTGTCCTTGGGCAAGGCACTTAACTCTGATTGTCCATAGGGGGCATGATGCCGCCATGTACTAAGGCATTCTGCACGTCGACGGTACGCATGTCTTCAACCAATCTAACCCTGCCTGTGCTGCAGTTCGGAGTTACGATGTTGGGAAGCTGGCAGCTGCTCGTCGTTGCTCGGTGGTTCTCTCCAGGTACTGTGGCTTCCTCCACCCGTAAAACTGTCACGGTCATGATTAGCCATTGTGCATAAGTATATGCCCTTAAACACCAATAAATAAATAATAAATGATACCATGCAGGGCAGTGTGGAATACGAGGGGAGGCGTACCTTTCAATGTGTGTTTGGTTGGAGAAAGAGGCAGGGAGGATGTGGTAACCTTGGTAATTTTGTTTGGATAAATCGACCACTGGCGTGGGACACCGTGGAATTGACCGATGAAGTGGGACACAGTGAGAGTGGAACTTATGGGCAGTTATTCTTGATAATAAATAACTATACACTTACTTTTGAGTTCATACAAGGTGAGTATAGTAGTCTCAAATGAGAATGGCCAATATTTGTCTTGAAAACCTACGAGAGGCTTTTAGAGAAATCCTCGGAAAATACGAATTTTTAACCTTTTGAGGGGTATCGCTCTGTAACCAGCCCTAAACGGATTAATGCTTGGTTTTATGAATACCTTCATTACTTACAAAAATGATCCTCAGTGAATTTCACTTCCAATGAGGAAGGTTATGTTTATCACGCAGGTACACATTGGGTGTTATGGGTGCCCCAAAACAGCCCATTTTCTCAAAATGCTATACTTTGCAGGCTCTGGGGGGTTAATAATTGCTTACCGGAATAGTTTGTCCATGCAACTTGTAATGTCACTCAAAGACCTGCAAATGGTCAATTTTTCTTGAAAACGTGCTAGATTTTTTTGAGAAATCCACAGAAAACGGGAATTTTAAGCTTTTGAGGGGTATATCTCCTTAACTAGTCGACAATGGGTTAAGACCTCGATTTTTGAATATCCTTACTACTTAAAAAAATGTTTCTCTATCAGGTTTGCGTCCAGTAAAAGAAGTTACGTTTCTCTGTGGCATTTCCATTTGATGTTGTCAGTGTCCAAAAACAGACTATTTCTTCAAAATTTTTGACATTTAGCAGCCCATGGAGGGTTAACAAATACCTACCAGAATAATGTATGCAACTGGTAATGTGATACCAAACCTATCAACGGCCATTTTCTCTTAAAACCCTACAAGATGTTTAAAGAAATCCAGGGAAAGCGATTTTTAAGCTTTCGATGGGTATCCCTGTTAACCTCCACAACAGGGGTTAACGCTTGGTTTTTTGAATACCCTTATTACTTACAAAAATGGTCCTCTGTGAATTCCACTTCCAACAAAGGTGATTATGTTTACCTCTCGTGTATACTTTGGGTGCTGTGCGTGCCCGAAAACAGCCCATGTCAACAAAATTACGATGCTTGGCAGCTTGTAGATGGTTAATAAACGCTCACCAGAGTATTTTGTCCCTGCAACTTGTAATGTCACATAAAGACCTACGAATAGTCAATTTTTCTTGAACCCCTACAAGTTACTGTTAGGGAAATTCACAGAAAATGGGAATTTAAAGCTTTTAAGGGATATCCCTCTTAACCTACCCAAAATGGGTTAAGACTTCGACTTTTGAATACCCTTACTACTTACAAAAATGTTTCTGTATAAATTGTACACTCGATAAAAGGAGGCGCTTTTCTTTGTGGTGTACCCATTGGGTGCTGTTGGTGTCCAAAAACAGCCCATTTTATCACAGTTTTGACGTTGGGGAGCCCTGGGAGGGTTAACTAATGCTGAACGGAATATTTTGTCCATGCAACTTGTAATGTCGCACCAAGACCTGCGAATAGCCGATTTTTTCTTGAAAACCTACAAGATGTTTTTAGAGAAATCAACAGAAAATGGGTATTTTAAGATTTTAATGGGTATCTCTCTTTAACCAGCCAAAAATGGGTTAAGACGTCGAATCTTGAATACCCTTACCACTTTCAAAAATATTTTCCGATCAATTTTGCGTCCGATAAATGAAGGCCACTTTCTCTGTGGTATACCGTTTGGGTGCTGTTGGCGTCCAAAAACAGCCCATTTTATCACAATTTGGACTTTTAGCAGCCCGTGGAGGGTTAACAAATGCTCACCGCAGTATTTTGTCCATGCAACTTCTATTGTCACATCAAGGCCTGGGAGTGACAATTTTTTCTTGAAAATCTACAAGACTCGTTTAGAGAAATCCACGGAAAACCTGAATTTTTTAGCTTTATGGGGGTATTGCTGTTTAACCAGCCCAAAACGGGTTAACGCTTGGTTTTTTGAACACCCTTATTACTTACAAAAATGATCCTCGGTGAATTCCACTTCCAATAAATGAAGTTATGTTTATCTCTCGTGTATCGTTTGGGTTCTCTGGGGGCCTAAAACCGGCCCATTTCATCAAAATTTCGATGTTTGGCAGCCTGTGGAGGGTTACCATATGCATCGCCAGATATGTCATGTGTATCAAAGGTCGTGGCACAGGCAGGTCTATCAATGATGAAGGTTTAAAAAAAATCTACAAGACGTGTTTCGAGAAAGTGCCGATAAACCCCAATTTTGACAGTTTTTTGCCAATTCTGACGAAATAAGGGTTAAATCGAAAATTCCGCTTCGGTACATTTTTAGATTTTGTGCCCCTCTATGCGTGTGCAAAATTTCGTGAAAATCGGTTCGAAAATGGCTTCTGAATCGTACGGACAAAATGTGTGAAAAAAAAAAAAAAAAAAAAAAACCCAAAAAAACCCCCCCAAAAAAAAAAAAAAAATAATAATCCGTAGAAAAACAATAGTCTTTTCCAGAGGGAAAAGCCTAATGATACTTGTTTAGGTTGAGTTTCTTCCACACATTTTTTCCAGATTTATGGCCCTTTGCCACCTTCGTCTTCGAAAATGTTTACAGGGTCGGGGCAGTGTATTTCTAGGGTGAAATGGCAAAAAATCACTCCAGGTTTTATTTCTTGTGTTTGCATATTGGGAGCTGGAGTGACAGTTTAATGAGAGCTTTCAGTTTCAAAATAAACAGAGTGTTACATGATCTCAGGAAAGTGTGAAGCACCATCTGTGTCACATTGCAAAGAAGTGACACTACTATGTCAATTTGGTAATCCTGCCACTATTGAGAAACAACATGATTTCTTGAGTGTTGTAATACTGTTCTGGACTGAGTTCAAAATTGAACGTTACATTGTTGTCTTATATGTGGCATTCAATTTTTTCATGAGGAATGTATGGATCTTCAAACATCTGTCAATATATATTTCCTCATATCACTTTAGCTAACATAAATTTCATAGAACAACTCTCATGCATTTTTGTAAATAGTTAACCCCAACCCATCAGAACTGCCTGATTGTCCAGGACAGCCTGATTAACAAATTAAGGAAAGTTGAAAATCTTTTCTTTTCTTTTTTCCAGGCATATTTTTAATCATTTTCCCAATGCATTCAATGTCAAAATTTTATTATTTTAATAATTTTCTTTGTTAACTTCTTTCAAATTTTTCCCCCAAATTTCAACAAACCCATAGATTGTGACCCCTCATTGGAACAAGCTGATTCAAGCTTGTTCCAATGAGGGGTCACATGGCATGGTTTCCAGTGACATTTTTTGAAGAAAAAATTTTGTTCTATTGTTCAATTCATAACTCATGCAGGCATATTTGTCAGGTAAAGGTAAAGGAACCACTTTCACTGACTTTTTTAGCAACAATGCAGAGTTACGGCACAATAATCTGAAAAGTGGACAGAGAATTTGGACGAAATCAGTATTGAGTCATGATTAGAGCTGGGCATTGTTTTGGGTTTTTTTTCCCCTGTTCGGTTCCAGTTTTGGCGGCAAACTGGAAAAAACAATCTGCAAGTCCCAACACAAACTTGTTGAAAAGATTTACTGCATGCATAAACTGATTAAACTATCTTTCTGGGAGGGAACTAGACTACTGACCCCAATGGACTCTAGTCACCTAGACTATCCGGCAAAGGATCAGATACGTTGTCTTCTCATTGTCGCATTTTCTGCCTTATTGACTAATTTTTATACGCCCGTTTTGAAAAAAAACGGGTCGTATTATGGTATACCGCTGTCCGTCTGTCTGTCCGTCCGGTCATATGTCGTACGATAACTCAAGAACGCTTTGAGAGATTTTCGTGATTTTTGGGTAGGTGGTGTATATCGATGGAGGGAAGCTCCCTTTCGTTTAGTGTCGCCGTTCGATAAGTCATTCCAGAGTTATGGGACTTTATTACTTAGAAAATTGTTGATTTTTTACACGTCGTACGATAACTCGAGAACGCTTTGAGAGATTTTCGTGATTATTGGGGAGGTGGTGTATATCGATGGAGGGAAGCTCCCTTTCGTTTAGTGTCGCCGTTCAATTAGTCATTCCAGAGTTATGGGACTTTATTACTTAGAAAATTGTCGATTTTTTACACGTCGTACGATAACTCGAGAACGTTTCGAGAGATTTTCACGATTTTTTGGTAGGTGGTTTATGTCGATGGAAGGAAGCTCCCTTTCGGTTGGTGTCGCCGTTCGATTAGTCATTCCAGAGTTATGGGACTTTATTTTTCACATGTCGAACAATAACTTGAAAATGCTTAGAGCAATTTTCATGATTTTTTGGTTGCAAGTATATCTTGATAGAAGGAATCTCCCTTTCGATTTGTGTCGCTGTCCAATTTGTCATACCAGAGTTATGGGACTTTATTCATCAAAATATAGGCAATTTTCCACATGTTGGGCTGAGCAATTTTCATGATTTTTTGGTGGCAAGTATATGTAACCTGACAAGTACACATGTATACTCATATTGTGTGGTTCCCTCTTGTAATTAATAACGGGCGTATCATGCACTCGTGGCGCAGCTGTTTATTGCTGCTTGACCAAGGTCTAGTGGTTTGGGTGAAAAAATATTTTTGTTCTTTTAACCCTTTAACCAACGTAACGGCAAAAAATGGCCATCGCTATTCACAAAAATCGCCAATTAATTTTCATTATTTTTTTCATTTTTTGTCACAGAAACATAGGTTATGACCCCTCTTTGAAACAAGCTCGTTCCAATGAGGGGTCATAACCTATGTTTTTGAGACAAAAAATGAAAAAAATTAAGTTATTCAAAAAAACTTTTGCAAGTGTCATTTTCTTTTCATGTTAGGTAAAGGGTTAAGGTGAACAATAGGTGAAGGAAATGATCATGTACCTAATTTGTATAGAGATTATTGCCCTGCTGAACTGTGGGAAAAAGGGATAACGATCATAAAAAATATCCTCTTTCAGTTGATAGTAAGGTACATGAAGAGTGTATCATCACTAAATCATCCGTACAATGGATATTCCACCCAAGCAATTATTGCAGATAAAATTTTGTTGCAAAGCATAGGTAAAGTACCAGCCAATGGCCCTCCGGGTCAAATCCGGAGGTCCATTGGCTGAAACATTGTTTGTGTTTTTGTCTACATGTACAGAATTTGAAAGTGATACTTTGGGTGATAACTCCACACCATGGGTGATTTAGTTACAATCCACTCGCCACATACTGAATCCGCCACTGGTTTTCGATCTCCGAATCTTTTTCATTGAAAATTAATTCCATATCAGTGTTGGTCTTGGTTATTATGTCTCCCCTTCACCATAGGGAGACATTTTGTTTTACCTTGAATTCTTCTCCTACTTATTGTTCTTGTTGTTTTTGTTGTTGTTCTCATACAACCGTGTCTGGGCCAGAACTTTTTTTTATCTTTTGACCTAAGCTTATGATATTTAGCATGTGGGTGTATCACCATGAGACGATACCATCATGACCCACATATGACCTTCACCTTTGACCTCCAGGTCAAATTACTGACTTTTTTGCAAGTAAGGCCAGAACTTATTTACCTTTTCACCTCGGCTTATGATATTTCGCACGTGGGTGTATCACCGTGAGGCGATGTGTTGTACACCATCATGACCCACATATGACATTGACCTTTGATCTCAAGGTCAAATTACTGATTTTTTTGCAAGTAAGCTTGTCCAGGCAAGAACTTATTTACCTTTTCACCTTGGCTTATGATATTAGTCATGTGGGTGTATCACCATGAGACGATGTGTTGTGTGCTATCAGGACCCACATATGACCTTGACCTTTGACCTCAAGGTCAAATTATTGATTTTTATCTTTTGACCTAGGCTTATATTTGGCATGTGGTGTATCACCATGAGACAGTGTACCATCATGACCCACATTGACCTTTGACCTCTATCCACATATAACCTTGACCTTTGACCTCAAGGTGAAATTATTGATTTTTATCTTTTGACCTTGGCTTACGATATTTGGCATGTGGGTGTATCACCATGAGACGATGCACCATCATGACGCACATATGGCATTGACCTTTGACCTCAAGATCAATTTACTGATTTTTTGGCAAGTGAGCTTTTTCCGGACAAGAATTTATTTACCTTTTCACCTTGGCTTATGATATTTGATATGCGAGTGTACCACCATAGGACGATGTGTCACGTACCTTCATGACTCATATATGACATTGACCTTTGACCTCAAGGTCAAATTACTGATTTTTTTGCAAGTAAGCTTGTCCAGGCCAGAAATTTTTTTACCTTTTCACCTCGGTTTATGATATTAGGCATGTGGGTGTATAACCATGAGACGATGTGTCACATACCATCATGATCCACATATGACCTTTGACCTCAAGGTCATATTATTGACTTTTTAGGTCACCTGACTGAAAGTCAGGGTGAGCTTTTCTGATCACTTTTTGTCCGTCGTACGTCGTGCAGGTGGTGTTTGGGTCATTTTCTCCCAAGCCACTGGCTGCAGTTCAATGAAAATTCACATGAATAGCGGTTATATAGGGGCATTTGGGTGTTTCTTCAAATTGGGTTTCTGCTCATGTTGAGGAGGGGGGGGGGGGGGGAGGTGGTGGGCCCAAAATGCACAAAATTTTAAAAAATCTCATGAACCAGCCCTAGCAGAGACTTGATATTTGGTATGCAGCTTCCATTTGAGGTGTAGACTCTAAGTTTGTTAAAGAGAAGTTTGACTGGCAATATTTGCCTTTGTTCTGGGAGGGGCAAGAATTTTTGCCAAGCCCAAAATTTCTATTTTCCAAACCAAGAGGCAGATTTGAACCAAATTTGATATGAGGGCTTATTGGGTCATAAATACTTAATTTATGCCCAAATTTTTTATCCTGTCTTCCCATGGGAACCACAGGAGCTAAAAATAGAAAAAATTAAAACGCCCTTATCTCCAAAACTACAAGGCACTCAGAATTCTTATTTGTGTGAAGCTTCCTTAGGACCAACAGAATGGAATGGTCAAAAAAAATTGCTATCGTTTTATCATGGGGTACTTTTCTAGGACTTTGAAAAAGTGCTGAGTCAGCATTTTTTAACACTGTGGGTAATGGGAAAAACATATGAGACAACTTTTCTCCCAAACCACTGCTCCAAAAGCTTTCAAATTTCACATATAACATCTTTGGAAGATTGTTTCACATGTTTATTGAAATCAATTGCCTGTGTCCATATTTGGGCTCTCTATTGGAGCCCAAATGTTTAAATTAGTGCAGTATGAGGAATATTTTTTAAAAATCTTCCTCAGATCTACCAATAAGAATCTTTTGATATTTGGTATGCAGCATCCTTAGGGGGGTGAGATTCAAGTTTGTTCAAGCCAAGTCCCTGGGTTCATATTTAGGCAGAAAATGTGGGGTCCCGTTGCAGACTTGGAAAATTTTTGACCAAAATCTGGAAAATAGTCTTTTGGTTTTTTATGCGTTTCGGTCAATTTTAAGACAAAAATTTTTTATTTTTTTTACACTGAAAATTTGAGGTCCGGGTGGGACCGGAAGTTAGTTTTTTTGTTTTTTATGCGTTTTGGTCAATTGTAAGAAGTTTAAAAAAATTTGGGGCTGAAAATATTTTGTTTGGGACTTTGAAAATTTCCAAACAAAAATAAAAAAAAAAGTTTATCAGATATCTCAATTTTGGATCGTAAAAGTGCAGGCACTGAAAATAGAAGGAAAAATCCTGTGGATTGTTTGGGCTAAACTGCTTTATCTAGTTGGTATATGCTTTTCTTAGGAGGGGCGTATGCAGCTTATTAGTCCCCTACCGGCATCGCCGGAGGGGACTCTAGGTTTGCACTCCGTCCGTCTGTCAGTCTGTCAGTCACACTTTAGTTTTCCGGAGTTTTTTTGGAAACGCTTCAACGGAATGATTTCATTTTTGGTAAACTACTATAGAACAATGACTTGCAGATCAAGTTTGAGTTTCATGCTGATTGCATTATTCTTGTGTGAGTTACGGCCCTTGGAAATATTGAAAAGCACCAAAATATCAGTTTTCCGGAGTTTTTTTGGAAACGCTTCAACGTAATGATTTCATTTTTGGTAAACTACTATAGAACGATGACTTACAGATCAAGTTTGAGTTTCATGCTGATTGCCTTATTCCTGTGTGAGTTATTGCCCTTGGAAATATGGAAAAGCGCCAAAATATCAGTTTTCCGGACTTTTTCTGGAAACGCTTCAACGGAATGATTTCATTTTTGGTAACCTACTATAGAACGGTGACTTACAGATCACATTTCATTTACACTCTGTCCATCCATCCGTCAGTCAGTCTGTCGGTCGTACTTTAGTTTTCCGGACTTTTTTTGGAAACGCTTCAACGGAATGATTTCATTTTTGGTAACCTACTATAGAACGATGACTTACAGATCAAGTTTCATTTACACTCTGTCCATCCATCCGTCAGTCTGTCAGTCAGTCTGTTATACTTTAGTTTTCCAGACTTTTCTTTGGAAATGCTTCAACCGAATGATTTCGTTCTTGGTAGAACGATGACTTATTACAGATCAAGTTTTAGTTTCATGCTGATTGCATTATTCTTGTGTGAGTTATGGCCCTTGGAAATATGGAAAAGCACCAAAATATCAGTTTTCTGGACTTTTTTTGGAAATGCTTCAACGGAATTCATGCTGATCACATCTAGGTTATAACATTTGTATAATTATTAATGCTCATTAGTCCGGTAGGGGACATTGTATTGCTTCAGCGATACGAGTGCTCTTGTTCAAATTAAGTCCCTGGTTTGATATTGGACTACCATGTCAGGTGAGTGCCCTCAGCCCCCTGGGGCCTCTTGTTAATCTTATGCCCTAGTCATATGATTTTTGGCATGTGAGTGTACCACCAAAAGGCAATGTGTCACGTACCATCATGATCTACCTTGACCTTTGACCTCAAGGTCATATTATTGGGTTTTCAGCTCATCTTGACAAAGTCAAGCTCGGCTAATCGCATCGCTCTCCATCCGTCGTCCGTCAACACCATGTTTTGGTCTTCTCCTCCAAAGCCACTGGGCCAATTCAAATGAAAGTTTTATGTGTGATGGTCCCGAAGGGGCATTGCATTTTTGTTCAACTCAACATGCCCAGCCCCATAGGGAGGGAGTGGGGAAAAATGCTCCAAAATATTTTTAAAATCTTCTCATGAACCAGTGTGTACAATGACTGGATATCCAGATACAAGTTTGTTAAAATAAAGCCCATTGGTTCGGTTCATATATGGGCTAAATACAGGAGCCCAAATTTTTAACATAGGGTAATATGGGGAATATTCTTTAAAAATCTTCTTCTTTAGAACCACCAGTCAGAATCTTTTAATGTTTGGTATACATCATTGTTAGGAGTGTCAGATTCAAGATTGTTCAAACCTAGTCCCTAGGTTAATATTTGGGTTTCCTATGGAAGCCCAAATTTTAACTTTGTTCAATATGGGGATAATTTTAAAAAAATGCCCTGATATTTGGTATGGAACATCCTTTGATATAGAAGATTAAAGTTTGTTGAAGGGAAGTTGATAGGTCAATATCTGGGCTCTCTGTGGAGGAATATCCATTTTGGGCTCTGCCCAAAATTTCTATTCAAGAACCGGTGGGCCAACTTCAACCAAATTTAGCATGTAGTTTAAGTGGATCCTAAGTAATTGATTGATGCCTAAAAAAAAATTGTTCACAGCCCTGTGACAACCCCAGGGGATAAAAACAGAAAAAAATTCAAAAGCCCATATATCCCAAACCACAAGGAACAGAGACCTGTTATTTGGTATGAAGCATCCTTTGGACGGGAAGAAGGGATTGGTTAAACAAAATTGCCACCAGTTCAATCAGGATGCCCGTTAGAGGGTATTCAAAAAATGATGAGTCAGCATTTTTGCAGTAGTTTATCCTGGAGGATTTTTCATTCACTGAGAACTTTTGATTGACGTATTGTTCTTAAAAATAACAAACCTGTTATGAACATTGTTATCTTGTTATTTTAATCAGAAAATTCTCTGGACTTGTTTGTTTTTGTAAAGATTTTATTTTATGTTGAATGAACCATTTCAGTGCTTGAAAACATGTGATACCTGTATGCGTGTCTTTAATTTAACCCTCTCAAGACTGCAGTGTGGGTTCCAAAGATTTTATTGATGCCATGAACAAACAAAAACCCTTTCAATTCTGTAGATGTATTTTTTTCTGGTTCCTTGGAAAAAATTGATCTGATTCCTGTATGAATATCTTTAACACTCTCCTGACTTCAGTGTGTTTTTCCAAAGATTTTATTTCATGATTGACTCTTTCACATGTTGAATGAACCCTTTCTATGCTGGAAAACATTTATTTGATTCCTGGTGCATATCTTTAATTTAACCCCGTCAAGACTGCAATTTGGGTTCGAAAGATTTTAGATTTTATTCATGCCATGAACAATTTTTTTTTTTTTTTTTTTTTGTGTGTGTGTGTGTGGGGGGGGGGGGGGGGGGGGGGGGGGGGGGGGTTGCGGTTAGGGGGGGGGGGGGGGTTGCGGTTAGGGGGGGGGGGGTAGAGTCTTGTTCTTGTTATTCTTGTATGCATGTCTTTAATGTAACCCACTCAAGGCTGCAATGTGGGTTCCAAAGATTTTATTGATGCCATGAACAGACGAAAAACGAAAACCCTTTCAATACTGTAGATGTATTTTTCTGGTTCCTTGGAAAAACTAGAGGATGGCCACCAAGGGTGGCTGATTCCCCCGAAAAAAGCCTTGATAGCCATTCCAACCTTATTCGCGACACACCCTCTGGTTGTGGGCAATAATAATACCAAGTATCATTAATATCCTTGAAGGCTGTAAGAAGTTATGGAGCGGACACGAATTCCGTCTACGCCCGGACAGACAGATGGACAGACGGACGACGTCACGGCTAGATTCCCCCAAATTTTTTTCGGGGGAATAAAAATGATCTGATTCCTGTATGAATATCTTTAATTTAACCCTCTCATGACTTCCGTGTGTTTTTTCCAAAGATTTTATTTCATGATGAACTCTCACTACTGTGTACATATAAGTTATTTCATGTTGAATGAACCCTTTCAATGCTTGAAAACATTTATCTGATTCCTGTGTGCATGTCTTTAATTTAACCCTCTCAAGACTGCAGTGTTGATTCCAAAGATTTTATTGATGCCATGAACAAACATTTTTTAGCTCATCTTGACGAGCTAATCTAATCCTTCCCGTCCGTCGTCCATCAACACCATGTTTTGGTCTTCTCCTCCAAAGCCACTGGGCCAATTCAAGTGAAAGTTTGTGTGAGTGATGGTCCCAAAGGGGCATTTCATTTTTGTTCAACTCAGCATGCCCAGCCCCATAGGGAGGGAGTGGGGGAAAATGCTCCAAAATATTTTTAAAATCTTCTCAAGAACCAGTGTGTACAATGACTTGATATTTGCTATGGAGCTTCCATATGAGGTGTAGAATCAAGTTTGTTCAAACAAAGTTCGTAAAGTAATATTTGGCTTTGTAATAGGAGGGGTAAGATTTTTGGCCCCGCCCAAAATTTCTATTTTCTGAACCGATGGTCCGGTATGAACCAAATTTGGTTTGTGGTAGTATTGGGTCATAAGTACTTGACCCATGCAAAAAAAAAATTCCCGCATCCCCATGGGAACCCTGGGAGCTAAAAATAGAAATATTTTCAAACGCCCATATTTCCCAAACCCCACGGAACAGAGAGCTTTTATTTGGTATGAAGTATCCTTATGACCAGTAGAATTGAATGGTAAAAAAAATTGCCATCGGTTATGTTAGGGTGTTCTGTAATGGGCATCGAAAAAATGCTGAGTCAGCATATTTGCAAAAATTTTAAAAAATCTTTTCTCCAGAACCAATCATCAGAATCGTTTGATATTTGGTATACAGCATTCATAGGTGGAAGGGGGGGGGGGGGGGGGGGGGGGGGGGGGGGTCAGATAAAAGTTTGTTGACATAAAGCTCATTGGTTCATATTTGGGCTCTCTACAGGAGCCCAAAGTTTTAACATAGGGTAATATGGGGGAATATTCTTTAAAAATCTTCTTCTTCAGAATCACCAGTCAGAATCTTTTAATATTTGGTATACATCATTGTTATGAGGGTCAGATTCTAGATTGATCAAACCAAGTCCCTAGGTTAATGTTTGGGCTTCCTATGGAAGCCCAAATTTTATCTTTGTTCAATATGGAGGGTAATTTAAAAAAATCTTCTTCTTCAGATCCATCAGTCAGAATGCTTTGATATTTGGTATGCAACATCTCTATGGGGGTCAGATTCAAGTTTGTTCAAATCAAATCCCTAGGTATATATTTGGGCTCACTATGGTAGCCCAAATTTTTACTTAGTGCAATATGAGAAAATTTCTTCAAAAATCTTCTTCTTCAGATCCACCAGTCGGAATGCTTTTATATTTGGTATACAACATCTCTAGGGGGGTCAGATTCCAGGTTGTTCAATTCGAGTGCCTAGGTTAATATTTGGGCTCCATATGGGAACATGAAATTTAACTTAGTACAATATGAGGGAATTTCTTCAAAAATCTTCTTCTTCAGATTCACTTGTCAGAATGCTTTCACATTTGGTATACAATATCTCTAGGGGGGGTCAGATTCAAGTTTGTTCAAATCGGATCCATAGGTCAATATTTGGGCTCGCTATGGTAGCCCAAATTTGAAGAAATTTCTTTACAATTTCTCTTCTTCAGATCCAACAGTCAGAATGCTTTCATATTCGGTACACAACATCTCTAGGGAAGTCAGATTTAACTGTGTTCAAATCAAGAGCCTGGGTTAATATTTGGGCTCTCTATGGGAGCCGGAATTGGCCATTTTGCTGAAGAATTAAAAATGTTGTATTCAGTACCCTCTAGAGGTACTAAGATTAATTCACAGAGGTTGTATCAAGGGGCTTCATAGGGGAGCTCTACATTTTACTTATGATCAACTGAAGAAAAGGCATGATGCCCAGATTATTTTTGTCACTCCTGAGGGACTCAAGGATTGACAGTGTAGCCTATGGAGATGGCTTGCTTAATGTAGACTCATTCTTGGACTCTGTTTAAATTGTGTTCTGTACAAGATGAGCGCTTCAGGCCCCGTGGGGCCTCTTGTTTTTGTTGGGGGGGGGGGGGGGGGGAGGGGTGTAGAGAGAACCACGGTAGTTGAAAAACAAAAAATCTCTGAACATAGCTTGCTAGAAAGCTTTCCTAGGACCAGCAGAAATGAATTGCCAAAAAAGTTGCCTTTGTTGTTTCATAACAAATCAAAAAAATTGCTCTTGCTGTTGATCACATACTGATACACTCATCTCTTTTGACAACTTGAGCCAGGTGAGCTTTTTAGGCTCACTGAGCCTCTGGTTTTGTGGATTTGATTGAAAAACATGGCTGCCAGTGGCCATCTTGGATTTGGATATAAATTGTCCAATTCCTTTAGCACACCCTACAGGCCACAACTCTCATTTGATCAGCCCCATATTCTATATGTAGCTTTGGGGCAATGTCTAGATGGGAGCTATCAACTTTTCTCGAATTTCATTGAAAAACATGGATGCCAGTGGCCATCTTAGTTTTGGCATATAAATTGTCAACAATTCCATTAGCACACCCTACAGGCCGCATCTCTCATCCTATCTTTTTTCAGATTTCATATGTAGTTTTAGTGTGATGTCTAGATGGGAGCTATCAAATTTTTAGTCGAGTTGTGACGAAGTCAAACTCAACTTACAGTTTGATGAATGTTAGGCGGACGTAAACAATTGGTTTCCGGATGATAACTTGTTAATGGTTCAACCCACGTTCATGAAACTTCATAGGTAGGTTGGCATCAGTGAGAGGAAGAACCCTATTTATTTTGGACTCGCTAGGTCAAAGATGAAGGTCACAGTGACCTTGAACATAGTAAATCGAAAACAATTGGTTTCCAGATGATAACTTGACTATTGTTCAACCCACATTCGTGAAATTTCATATGTAGGTTGGCCTTCGTGAGAGGAAGAACCCTATTTATTTTTATCTCACTAGGTCAAAGGTCAAGATCACAGTGACCCTGAACATAGTAAATCAAAACAATTGGTTTGCGGATGATAACTTGACAATGGTTCAACCCACATTCATGAAACTTTATAGGTAGGTTGGCACCAGTGAGAGGAAGAATCCTATTTATTTTGGACTCTCTAGGTGAAAGGTCAAGGTCACAGTGACCTTCAACATAGTAAATCGTAAACAATTGGTTTCCAGATGATAACTTGATAATGGTTTGACCCACATTCATGAAACTTCATAGGTATGTTGGCCTAGGTGAGTGGAAGACCCCTATTTATTTTGGACTCGCTAGGTCAAGGTCACAGTGACCTTGAACATAATGAATCAGAAACAATTGGTTTCCAGATGATAATTTGTCAATGGTTCCATCCACATTCATGAAACTTCATAGGTAGGTTGGCATTGGTACAAGAAAGAGCCCTATTTATTTTGCAATCCCTTGGTCAAAGGTCAAGGTCACAGTGACTCTTCACTAGTAAATGGTAAACAATTGGTTTTCGAACGGTAAGTTGATAATGGTAAAACCCACTTTTGTGCTGTCACAACTCGACATTGAATCGGTGATCCTATCGGCATTTTTCTGAATTTTGTTGGAAAAACATGGCTGCCAACAGCCATCTTGCAGTTGGATATAAATTGTCCAGCAATTCCTTTAGCACACCCTGCAGGCCTGCGGCTCTCACCCAACTAGTCCTAAATTTCATATGTGGCTTTGGAGCAGTGTCTAGATGGGACCTATCAAATGTTTCCAAATTTTGTTGAAAAACATGGCCGCTATTGGCCATCTTAGATTTGGCATATAAATTGTCGACAATTCCATTAACACACCCTGCAGGCTGCATCTCTCACCCAATCTTTTCTCAAATTTCATATGCAGTTTTGGTGTGATGTCTGGATGGGAGCTATCAAATATTTCTGAATTTTGTTGAAAACCATGGCTGCCATCAGTAGAGCTGTGCGGTATTGAAATTTAAGGTTCAGTATTGGTTTTTTTCAGGTAAATACCTCGGTTTCAGTACGGTATTCGGTATATGCACAGAACACTGAAAGTAGTCGCAAACTGACCCAATTTCCCAACATTCAACCATATAGTAACTTAACAGTTCCACCGCTGACATCTCAGGAACTTGACAAGTTAATTCAACCGCGATATCTGATTAGTCTAGCCAATTATTTAATGAATCACTGGATTCAGTGTGAATCATCACACTGAATCGAATGATTTATTAAATAACTTGTCTAGCTAATCAGTTGGCATCTATGTCCTTCGTACCATGCCCCTTCCCCAATGAATCAGGAAGAAGAAACATATGTTCTTCACCTTCCAAGCTTTTCAGTATGTTTTTGCTAGTAGTAACACTCTTGGTCAGTCCCTCCCCTCTTATCTTTTAAAGTGGCAACAAGACTAATGTCCACTGTCCAGTGAAATATGAAATTAAATTGAAGTAATGCAACTGTAATTAATCTCTCTGTGATAATCCCAGTTGTGAAAACATTGTGCAGTCATCAATCATACAATGCCTCAATGACATGTTGTCATCCACCTTTCATTGTTTGGGTTCATCCTTGATAAACTTGTAAAATAACATGTTTTATGGCATTCATCTCGTTGCAATTATAGGGTATTTTGCGTGGAATCATTCTTATCAGTGTTCACTAACTTCCCTTCTGGTTCCTGGCTTCATACTCGTTTTTGAAAATTCCAGAGAATTCACGATTTTCCATGATAAATTAGGGTAAATTTTCATTTTCCATGAGAAAAAAAAATATACAAATCGATGATTTACTAATAGCAGCATATCATTTTCAAAACATTTGCTGCACCTCGATTGATCAAATGAACTTCGATAATGCTAAATCTGATGTCGCCTGTTTGCTTCCGTACATTGTTTTTCAGTGTGTCTTAAAATTAAGGTCATTCGCGTCTTCAGTTTGCGCTGGTGTGCAGTATAAATTATTTATTTGAAGATGATCGGGTATTAAGGTTTGGGTGCTTGTATTTTAATAAAATGATCAGTTGTTAAAAGTATCTGCCACTTGAAATATTAATGCTGAATTGAAAGAAATGCTATAAAAAATCGCCGAGAAGTGACAACCACAGGCAGTGATACCGTTTGTATGTCAAGTTGTCAACGTATGAATTGTCAATACCAGTGGATTATTTCCAATTAATTGTCAACTACTCACCCGACCACTAATGTCTCCAGTGAATAAAACGCACAGAAATTTTCAGAATATAGAATCAAGCTGAATGTTTCCAACCATGGCTTATTTCTTCAGAAACAGAAGTACCGAGTTAACAACTTGCCATTTTTCGTTTTTTGGCCGTCACTTTTTAAGTTTTTTCTGACGTATTAGCAGCATCTGCTGCTACCTGTTGCTTACAAAGTTCGCATTTGCACAGTTTCTCATCAATTCAATAAAAATATGTGGCCCAAAGGCTTTTAGATTTACGATCCACCTTGATGAGTTGACTTTCTGTCAATTCTGCAGAAGAATATTAATACCGAAACAAGCGATATTTTGATTTGGTTTTGGTATGGTTTTTAGTATCCCTGTAATACCAAAACCGTACCGAAAATTTGGTATACTGCACAGCACAGGCCAGCAGCCATCTTGGATTTGGATATAAATTATCAACAATTCCATTAGCACACCCTGCAGGCTGCACCTCTCACCTGATCTTTTTCGAATTTTATATATAACTTTGGTATGATGTCTAGATGGGAGTTATCAAATTTTTCTGCATTCTGTTGAAAAGATGGCTGCCACCAGCCATCATGGATTTCACATATAAATTGTCAATAGTTTCGTTTGTACACCCAACAGGCCACATCCTTCACCCGATTTTTTTTCAGATTTCATTTTTAGCTTAACTTGACAAAGTCAAGATAAGCTATTCCCATCATGCTTGCGGAAGTCGGTTAGTCTGCGAGTCTGTTCACATTTTCCTTTAGCACAGGCTACACCCTGTAGTTCTTGTCCGATCGTCACGAAATTTCATATGCAGATTTGAGGTCATGTCTAGATGAGAACGTCCCCTTTTGGTTGCAATCGGTCGACTGTGATGGCTGCCCGACCCCAGAACCCCAAAACCTTTAGCACAGTCTACATGTCGTATTTATGAAGTGATTTCATTGTAACTTGGTAGGATGCATCTGTATAATATCTAGATGAGAACACCCCCTTTTGGTCATGATCTGTCAACCGTGACGGCTGCCCAAGCCCAAAACCCAAAAACTTTTAGCACAGTCTACAGGTCATATTTAATATGGAGGGATTTCATTGTAACTTGGTAGGATGACTCTGTATGATGTCTAGATGAGAACTTCCCTATTTGGTTGCGATCTGTCGGCTGTGATGACTGCCTGAGCCCAAAACCTGAAAACCTTTAGCACAGTCTACAGGTCGTATTTATGTTGGATCTCATTGTAACTTGGTAGGTTGACTTATTATTAATGTCTAGATGAGAATGTCCCCTTTTGGTCGCGATTGGTCATCTGTGACGGGCGGCTACAAGGGCCCAAAGTCCGAAAACCTTTAGCACAGTCTACAGGTCACATTTATGAAGGGATTTCATTGTAACTTGGTAGGATGACTCCAGGTAATGTCTAGATGAGAACTTCCTCTTTTGGACGCGATCATTCAGCCATGACGATTGCCCAAGCCGAAAACCTTTAGCACAGTCTACAGGTCATATTTATGGAGGGATTTCATTGTAACTTGGTAGGATGACTCCATATAATGTCTAGATGAGAACGTCCCCTTGTGGTCGTGATTGGTCAACTGTGATGGCTGCCCAAGCCCGAAACCCAAAAACTTCTAGCACATTCTACAGGTCATATTTAAAATGGAGGGATTTCATTGTAACCTGGTAGTATTAGTCCGTATGATGTCTAGATAACCTCCCCATTTGGTCACAATCTGTCAGCCATGATGACTGCCTGAGCCCAAAACCCGAAAACCTTTAGCACAGTCTACAGGTTGTACTTACGGAGGGATTTCAGTTTAACTTGGTAGGATGACTCCATATAATGTCTAGATGAGAACACCCCTTTTGGTTGCGATTGGTGAACTGTAACAGCTACAGGGGCCCGAAGCCTGAAAACCTTTAGCACACTCTGCAGGTCATATTTATGAAGGGATTTCATCGGGACTTGGTAGGATGACCCCAGATAATGTCAAGATGAGAACGTCCCCTTTTGGTCGCGATCATTCATCCATGATGGCTGCCTGAGCCCAAAACCCGAAAACCTTTTGCACAGACTACATGTCGCATTTATGAAGGGATTTCTTTGTAACTTGGTAGGATGACTCAGTGTAATGTCTAGATGAGGACATCCCCTTTTGGTAGCAATCCGTTAACCATGATGGCTGCCTGAGCCCAAAACCAGAAAACCTTTATAGCACAGTCTGCAGGTCGTATTTATGAAAGGATTTCATGGTAACTTGGTGGTAGGATGACTCTGTATAATATCTAGATGAGCATGTCCCCTTTGGTCATAATCTGTTAACTGTGATGGCTGCCCAAGCCCGAAACCCAAGATTGTTCAAACCCTAGGTTAATATTTGGGCTTCCTCTCGAAGCCTAAATTTTAATTTAATGCTATTGAATATGGGGGATAATTTTAAAAAATCTTCTTCAGATCCACCAGTCACAATGCTTTCATATGTGGTATACACCATCTTGGGTGGGTGTCAGATGTCATATTCAAGTTTGTTCAAATCGGGTCCGTAGGTTAATATATTTGCTCGCTAAGGTAGCCCAAATTTTAACATAGTGCAATATGAGGAAATTTCTTTTAAAAATATTCTTCAGATCCATCATTCCGAATGTTTTCATATTTGGTATACAACATCTCTAGGGGAGTCACATTCAACTTTGTTCAAGTCGAGTGCCTGGGTTAATATGGGAGCCCAAATTTTACCTTAATGCAATATGAGGAAATTTCTTTAAAAATCTTCTTCAGATCCACCAGTCAGAATGCTTTCCTATTTGTTAACAACATCTCTAGGGGGGTCAGATTCATGTCTGTTTATTTGAGTGCCTGGGAGAATATTTGGGCTCCCTGTGGAAAACTTAGTGCAATATGAGGGAACTTCTTCAAAAATCTTCTTCAGATTCACCTGTTAGAATCCCCTCATCTATGGTTTACAACATCTCTAGGGGAGTCAGATTCAAGTTTGTTCAATTTGGTTCCCTGGGATAATATTTGGGCTCCCTATGGTAGCCCGTATTTTAACTTAGTGCAATATTGAGGAAATTTCTTTAAAAATCTTCTTCAGTTTCACCAGTCAGAATGCTTTCATACTTGGTATACAACATCTCTGAGGGGGGCAGATTCAACTTTGTTCAAATCAAGTGCCTGGGTTTATAATTTGGGCTCCCTATGGGAGCCAGAATTGACCATGCAGCTGAAGAATTGTTGTATCAAGGGACTTCATGGGGGAGGTCCACTTTTTACATTATGATAACTGAAGAAAAGGCATGATGCTTGAACTATTTTAGTCACTCCTGTATCCTATGGAGATGAATTGCTTCATGTAGATTCATTCTTGGACTCTGTTTATATCATGTTTTTGGACTCTGTTTATATCGTGTTCTGTTCAAGTTGAGCGCTTCAGTCCCCGTGGGGCCTCTTGTTTCATTATATTGCCCATCACTAGAAATATAGCATTACTTTTATGTACCAAAGTTGAATCAAACTTTTTTGAAAATACTTGGGCATGGGCAGAGCAGAAGGTTGGGTCTATCTCCGCTATGTCAGTGAGATGTCTTGGCTAGGCTATGTTTTTGGAGCAAATATAAATATTTGATTGGCAATTTCAATATGGATTTGGCTAAATTTGTCAGATAATGGGTTACAAGTTACAAACAGTGATCTTCTGTGTAGTGCTAATTCTAATAATCCTGTAACAGTACAAATTAATCGATGCTTTTGTTTTCAATCATTCTTTGTCAAATTGAGTACCGTATTAAAAGATCATTTTGAAGAGTACTATTGGAGCAACTGTAAACATCTGCTGCAAATGGTAAACCATCTTGTTCTAAATTTGTTCAGGTATAAACACTCATTTGTTTTTCGACTTGATTAAATGAATTGGTAAAAAGAAAGTACTCAGTAATGACTTGCACGGAACTTAGCAAGACAGTTTGTGTTGACCAACGGTGTTTCCCGATTATTGTTTGTTTCCATACTGGAAGTATACAAAGTTTGCTCTATGGTACAGTTGCAGATATCAAGTCAACATTGTTTTCACAGGTGTGGGATGATGTACCTTGGTATGTTGAACATAATTTAAGAAAGCTGAAACAGGAAATTGATAATTAACTCTCTCATTGCTTAAGTAATTTAGAATGAACAATTGAAGATTGTACAGCACTGGTTGAAATAAACTGTTGGGTAGCAAGCCTGGAAATAAGCAGACTGTCATCTACAGAATGAGATCCCCCCCGAGGGTGAATTTGGTGCATAGCAGGGTAGCATTACTAAATTTATCCTCTGTGAATGTCAATCTGAATCAAGGCCTCAGGCCTAAACTGAAAGTGGTACCCAGAGGATAAATTGGTGGATTCTAGCCCACTGTATGGGATAGCATCAGTAGATTCACCCTCTGGGGACCTCTTTTTGCAAATGACAGATTGCTTATTTCCAGGCTTGGAGTAGCCGAATCCTTCCTATATTCCCATTGGTGATAATAATGTATTCTGACCTTGAATATTCTACAGCTGAAGAAATGAATTTCCAACAAATATCAAAGGCTGAGGGTTGAGTGCATAGAAAAGGCCCTTGAATTTGAGGCACTTCACTACACCTCTAATAGGTTTGTTGGGTGTGGTGTGCAGGGATGAGATGTTTCAGAAAATTTGCGGATTTCAGCAAATTCATGCCCAAAATTCAGAAATTCTATTTGTATAATTTGCATGAAAATGTTCTTAATTTTGAAGAAACCAAATATTCACAAATTTTGCCTAAAAATGGAATTTTGTCTAATTTCAGTGAATTTTACAGCATGCCATTTTCATCTCTGGGTGGACTGTTAATGCTGTCTCTTGGAAAATGCATTTTTAGCCCGACTGTTTACAGTGAGGGCTATAGTAATGACTTTTGTCCGTCCGTCCATACATCTGTTAAAGAGTTTGGGTTAAAGTTTGTGGTTAAAGTTTTTTACTGAAGGTTCAAGTGGGTTTTTTTTTTCCCCCACTGTTTAGTTGACATTTGGAGTTTTGGTTAAAGTTTGTGGTTAAAGTTTTTTATTCAACCTTCAAGTACAGGCTATACCCGGTAGTTCTTGTCTGATCATCACAAAATTTCATTTGCAGGTTTTAGGTCATGTCTACATGAGAACGTCCCCTTTCGGTCATGATCGGTCAACTGGTATGGCTGCCCGAGCCCAAAACCCGAAAACCATTAGCACAGTCTACAGGTCATATTTATGAAGGGATTTCATTGCAACTTCATAGAATGACTCTGTGTAATGCCTAGATGAGAACGTCCCTGTTTGGGCATGATCTGTCAACCGAGATGGCTGCCCAAGCCCGAAACCCAAAAACTTTTAGCACAGTCTCCAGGTCATGTTTAATATGGACGGATTTCATTGTAACTTGATACAATGACTCCGTATGATGTCTATATGAGAATTTCCCCATTTGGGCGTGATCTATCAACCGTCACGACTGCCTGAGCCCAAAACCCGAAAACCTTTAGCACAGTCTACAGGTAATATTTAGGGAGGGATTTCAACTTGATAGGTTGACTTCATATAATGTCTACATGAGAAAGTCCCCTTTTGGACGTGATTGGGCAACTGTGATGGCTACAGGTGCCCGAAGCCCGAAAACCTTCAGCACAGTCTACAGGTCATATTTATGAAGGGATTTCTTTGTAACTTCGCTGGATCAGTCCACATGATGACCAGGTGAGAATGTCCCCTTTTGCTTGCGATCATTCAACCATGATTGCTTCTCGAGCCCCAAGCCCAAAAACCTTTAGCACAGTCTTACAGGTCATATTTATGAAGGGATTTCTTTGTAACTTCGCTGGATCAGTCCACATGATGACCAGGTGAGAATGTCCCCTTTTGCTTGCGATCATTCAACCATGATTGCTTCCCGAGCCCCAAGCCCGAAAACCTTTAGCACAGTCTACACGTCATATTTATGGAGGGATTTCATTGTAGCTTGATAGGTTGACTTCATCCCCCCCCCCCCCCCCACCCCCCCCCCCCCCCCCATTCGGCTTTTTTTTTTTTCTCTTTTCTCCAATATGCATTTTGAACTTTTACAGCCACTACATGCAGAACCTTTTTTTAAGCTTACGTACTCCCCGCCCTCTGCCCACCCCCTCACCCATCCCCCCTCCCCCCACCCCGCTGTGGGCCAATTAGGCACTTTTTTTTTTCTTTCGTCAAAAATGTTTGTTTACAGTTTTGGTTAAAAACCCAGACAAACACCACCACTGCCCCCCTCCCCCCAATTAGGCATTTTTGTTTTTTTTTATTTCCTCCAATATGCATTTTGAACCCTTTTTTTCCTTTTGTCAAAAATGCTTTTTTACAGTTTTGGTTCAAGTTTGTGGTTAAAAATCCAGACAGAAATTATCCCCCCTTCCCCAATTAGGCTTTTTTTTTTGTCTTTCCTTGAATATGCATTTTGAACTATTCGCAGTCACAAAATGCAAAACCTTTTTTTAAACTCACATAACTCATCAAAAATGCTTTTTTACAGTTTTGGTTAAAGTTTGTGGTTAAAAACCCAGACAAACACCACCCCCCACCCCCACCCCCATGGTGCCAGTTAGGTATTTTTTTTTTTCTCTGCTCAAAATGCATTCTGAATGATTTAGACTGACAACATGTGAAAAAAAAATGGACTCCCCCACCCCACCTCCTCCTCACCCAGGGCCATTCATGCAATATTTTTTCTTTGGTACAAAATGCATTTTTTGCCTGATTGTTTATAGTCAGGGTCCATCCATCGGTCGGTCTATCCATCTGTCTGTAAACAATTGGTTTCCGGCTGATAACTCCAGTTTGGATTATTTGATTTCAACCAAAGTTGATATGTGTATTTTCCTGCTAGTAATACAGGCCAGGTTTCAACATAGGTTCCACAACATCCCCCCCCCCCCCCCCCCCAACACACACACACACACACACACACACACACACAAACGTGTCACTTAGGCAATTATTCCCAAAATGCATTTTGAAGGATTGGGAGTTATTACATGCAAAAAAGAAAACTGACTCGTATAGCCCAACATTGCTTTATGTACTGCATCTTTAATCCTTTACCTAACACGAGTTGAAGCCAACAGTACAAATTATTTTTCTGAAACATCAGATTTTTTCATTTTTAGCTCAACTTTGGCAAAGCCAAATTTGAGCTTATGCCATGGCCAGTCGTCCGTCAACAGTTCAATACGGCTCGGGCTAGAGGCCCTATTTAAGAACCGATCTTTACGAAACTTCTTGGGTACCTTTGTTATGACCATGGGACGAGAACGAGTGTTTTTGGGTCCGATCCGAAATTCAAGTTGGCCACTGGCAGCCATTTTGTACAAAATTAGGTGCAGTCAGATTTTTGCGCAGAACTTCCATATGAAAGCGCTGATTTTAATAATTTTTTGTATGAATGTTTAGCACCATGGGATACATCACATATAATACAGGTTTTTTTCTCGTACATAAATTATGCAAATTAGACTAACTTTGATGTATTTAGTGTTACTTTCAGCACTGTAAGTGCAACTGCCAATACAGCTCGGGCTAGAGGCCGTATTTATGAACCGATCTTTACGAAACTTCTTGGGTATCTTTGGTATCACCCTGGGACGAGAACGGGTGTTTTGGGGTCCGGTCCGAAATTCAAGATGTCCGATGGGAGCCATTTTGTACAAAATTAGGTGCAGTCAGATTTTTGCACAGAACTTCCATATGTAAGTGCTGATTTGAATAATTTTTTTGTGTGAATGTTTAGTACCATGGGACACATCACATACAATACAGGTTTTTTTCTCGTGCAGAAATTATGCAAATTAGATGAACTTTGATTTTTTCAGTGCTACTTACACACAGTAAGTTCACATGTCAATACGGCTCAGGCTAGAACCGATCTTCACGAAATGTCTTGGGTACCTTTGTTATCACCTTGGGACTAGAACGAGTGTTTCTGGGTGCAGTCCAAAATTCAAGATGGCTGCCAGTGGCCATTTTGTACCGAAATTAGGTCTAATCAGTTTTTTGTACACAACTTCTATACGGCTCAGGCTAGAGGCCGTATTTATGAACCGATCTTTACAAAACTTCTTGGGTACCTTTGTTATCACCGTGGGATGAGAACGAGTGTTTTGGGGTGTGGTCCAAAATTCAAGATGGCCACCAGCAGCCATTTTGTACCAAAATTAGTGCAATCAGTTTTGTACAGAACTTCTGTATGAAAGTTCTGTTTTGAATAAATTTTTGTATGAATGTTTAGTAACATGGAATACATCACATATAGTAGGGTTTTTTTTCTCGTGCAGAAATTATGCAAATTAGATGAACTTTGATTTATTCAGTGAATGTGAACCGATCTTCACGAAACTTCTTGGGTGCCTTTGTTATCACCTTGGGACGAGAACGAGTGTTTCTGGGAGCAGTCCAAAATTCAAGATGGCTGCCAGTGGCCATTTTGTACCGAAATTTGGTCCAATCAGTTTTTTTGTCACAACTTCTATAAAAAAATGAAACAGAAATACTTATCAGTCCAAAATAAAACTTCAGTAGAATCCAGTGGTGAAGAAACTTTTCAACTGATATTATGATGTCCAAGAATGGGTCTGCAGAAACAGTATCCAATAAATTGTAATGAAATGTTCGCTCAAAAATTCAGCAGTCTCCATTAAATTCCAATAAAGCACCTGGCAAAGTTCAAATGGAATTAAGGTCCCAACAAGTTTTTGCTCGGTAGGTAGTTTGAAAAATTATCCAGTTGAATCCTTTGTTTTCACAAGAAGAAATCAAACTTCACACAAAAAGAAGAAATTCTCTTCATATTTTGGAAACACTTTTCCATTACAAAATGATGCTCAGATCACAAAATAATATTCTGTAGAATATATATTAAACTCAGTTGCTATCTATAATAATGCACTGTCTTGTAATAATAATCTCTAATGCTCAGTGAATGCTGAGTGTATAAACAAGTCACTTCTCAATGGTGTGTGAGATGAGAGAATTCTGTTGACAGAGGTTATTTATTTCAGATAGAAAGTTCCAGAATGAGAAATTTCTCCAGTGTTCTTTTGTTCTATTAATCACTGATTGGCTGAATTAAATCACCTCGTTAAGATTCTAGATGATTCTGGCTAATTTCAAGTAAACAAGTGTGACCCACATAAACAATTTGTGAGCTAAAAATAGATACTATGTAACTGTCTGTGAGCATGTTGATAGGTATATCGTAATGTCACTCAGTGCAAATAAGTGATCACACAAGCCAGAGTCTGCTAATTAAGATTAAAAAATAATTTTAGAAAATATTGTTTATAATCATTAACCAAGGACATATCAATTCTGATATAATAGGTGGCTAAAACCCTGTACTCACGAGGAGAATTGTTTGAATTTTTACAAACATTTCTATACCTGTATTGGCCGATAAAGCAAGAAGTTCGCCTGGAATTCAGGCAGTCTCAGAACTTCTTGCTGAATCGGCCCATACTGGAGTAGAGGGGCCTATTTATTTATTTATTGGTGTTTAATGACACTCTCAACAGTAAGGGTCACATTGTGTCTGACAGTTTTGTGGATGGAGGAAGCCGAAGTACCTGTAGAGAACTACCGAGCAACTGTCAGGCTCCCCAACATACTAACTCCACACAAGCAGGGTTAGCATTGGATGAAGACAAGTGCACCATCGACATGTAGTACACCTTAGTACCCAGTGCCACTGTGCCCCACGTGGGCAGTAACTGTTGGGGTAAAGTGTCTTGCCCAAGGACACAATGCAGTTGCTGTAGGTGGGATTCAAACTGAGGATCTCTACCTACTGAGCCACTGCGCTCGATGTGCTCTACCTATTGAGTCACTCATTGAGGGGCTTATTAAAAAAACTGGTTCAACAACAGTTAATCGGCAATGATTGGCATGAATGCATTCTGTGGAGAACACAAACAATCCATATGGTAATTAGATGTTTGTGAAGCAGAACAATGGAAGATAGTTCAGGAGACCGAGTTTTTGCCACCCTGCATTTTTCGAAAAGCCAAACCTGTCTAACTGTACTCCAGGTCTGACGACAACATAAATATACCTGACTTTGTATGGGGTGGGGATACAGGGTTGCTGTGTTAATCACCAGCGTAGAAACACAGCACTGCTTAACTTGAACCATAATTTACACTAATCAAGTTTTGAGAAAGTGTATGTCCATAAATTTGAGTGACTTTTTTTCTCAAGCCTGGTGTCAAATCTGTATACTGCAGCCCTTCTATTTCCTAAAAAACGCGTCGGCAAAAAAAATGCCGACGTAAAAATTATGCACCTCGGCAAAAATATAGCTACCTCGGCAATTTTTAAAATGGTGCCAATTACACTTATTTGTTCTAAATTCGCGACTAGTCCCTCGAAAATGGGAACGGAAACAATGTTGAATTTGAAATGAGCATATTGACAAGGAGACATAATCTGCATGCACGGGCAGCACCGCAGTGTGGATATAATATCACAGATATCACATTGACACAATGTATTGTAGTTGACAGTTACATAGTCTGTCGATAGTTTGTTGTTACATGAAGTTTTGTTTGTATCGAGTAAAGTGATATAATTTTACTCACAGAACATTTCGTAAAATACAACATGGGATTTTCCAAGTCTTGTGAAGTTACACGTGACGTCAATCATACTAATCTCAAAACAATACCAAATGCATTCGACGATGTCAGTTGGTAGGGGTTGGAGGCTAGTCTGTTGAAGTGTTCTGGCATTGAAAGTTCTATTTTCATTTGGGGAGGGTTGGGGGTGGGGGGGGGGGGGTGTGAAATCACTGGTCACTGGAGTCTGAAATTCTATCAGCATAGCTAAAATTCACCTTCAAACAGTGTTTTTTCTTCAGAAGGGGATCACGTTGTTGGGAACGTAAATATAACGTTGAAAGTGAATTTTAGCTATACTGATAGAATTTCAGACTCCTGTGCACTGGTAAAGCCAATTGTATTGATTTATTTGAAGAAAGAAACTCTTTAGTACTTTACACAGAAAATGTGTTTTATTTTCTAAAATAAACGAAACGTATCCTTCAATTGTAAATGACAAAAACTGCTGAATTAATAAAATGCACTCAATACCATGACGAATAGCTGGAATCATGCATTGAGAATGAGAGCTATGCCCAACGATCGTGACGACTGACAGACTCCTGCAGCTAAAAGGCTATATTATGTCAAGTCTCTTGTTCTCAGACATGTAGCACGGATCGCATTTTGCAATATTTTATATACAGAACTTACAGTGAAGTGCCAGCATCAAGTTGAGGTTTACAGGACACCGCAGTTCTGTGAAAACTCAACTTGATATTGGCAAGGTAATCAGTCGGATTCACTTTCACTAGTAGTATCACTACAACTGTCAGTTTCCAGTTCCGACTCACAGTCACCAACGGTAAAATCTGAATCGTCGTCAGAATTTGATTGTGAGCTTGTGCCAACATTGACCGGCATTTCTTGATCACCAGGAGAGGAACATGTAGCGCCAGCGGTCAGATTTTTGGGGAGAAAAAGACAGCTTGTCTTCCGGCATTTACCTCCCTGTATTGACGTATGGCTTTTTCTTTTATAAGACTTATAGCCATCCGGGCGTGGTGGCACTTTACGGACATTTCCATCTGGATAGTACCCCAAAAACTTACCAACTACTTGATTGTACATTTGGGGATTGAACCCATCAAAGTCATTAGAACGTAGCACCAGCATATGCTTAATATTTTGATTATTCAAGGAAAGACGAGCTTTTGACAAATTACGTGCAAAGGCGCTAAAAACTCTTTCAACATCAGCTCTACTAAAAGGCAGCACAATACAAATTTCTGGTATGTGGATAATGTTGGTTATTGCCAATTCAACCTGCGAGGGAAATAGCTGTTGCCAAGTTTGTTCATTAGTTGAATTTTTAAGAAATGTTGTCACATGTGTCAAGTGTATAGTGGCGGCCAAACTCTTGGGACAGTTTACTTATGTTGCAGTTGTTAGCCTGTAATAATGCACCGAAATGTTTTTTTTAAAATATCTACACTCTCAAGAATGATATCTATGGATTTAAAGGGATAACTTTTTGTATCCAAGAGTATGGAGGCAGCATGGAATATTGGACCTTCAGTGAATTCGGCAAACCTACTTCTAAGATTCTCCTCAACCGACTCGAAAATTTGTTCAACTCTTTTATGGACTTCAGCCAATGCACTGTCAAGACCCCCGGTCATGGAGTACCCATGAAAATTTTGAGTTTTATCACAGAGTTCATCCTCAGCTGCCCTATCAGCATCTGCTCTTGTCATACGAACAGGCAGGGTGGCATCATCGGGTTGTAAATAAGGCCACACTATTTTACTTAAGGTGGGAAATATATCATTTTTGTAAAAGCAGGCCTGTCCCATTTCCTTAACGACTGAAACTATTTTACGTAGCACTTCAGTAGAATGTTTCATGGTAGTAATTGCTTCTGGGGCCAGTAATTTCTGGCTTTCTAAAATCTGTGAAAAGGGGGCAATGTATGCCAAAATATCTTGCCTAACAGCAGCATACAAGAGAAGCTTAAGTTTCGACGCATTTTTCAGATGCCCTTGTAATACAGACTTACAGTCGGCCATAGATTTATTATTTGGCGACTGTATATTTTGATGCAAGAAACCTAAGAATATTGGCAAGTTTCTCAAGTAGCTGCTAGTGGAGTCGGCCTGGTGAGAAACCCACCGCGAGCCACTCGGTCGCTTGTACTTGAGACCCTTCATTTCAAGAAGTGTGGCTTGTCTTCTAAATAAACGCCACTTTAAGTTTGCCCGCTTGAATAGATAGTAAGTATTGCTTAGCACAGATTCAATATCTTTGTTCAATTTGGAATGTTTAAAAGCATCGTGAATTGCCAGTTCGGCCTTGTGGTTGACGCACCAGCCTTTTATTAAGTGTGGCCCGAGTTCTTCAGTTTCAAGTTTGTACAGGGCTGAATTGACAGATGCACCATCACTCCCGTTTCCTATTTGCCTGTCCTTGCGGTCAAATGTAAAGTTGTTTTTTTATGCTGCTGTCTAGAGCGGCTTTTAAGCCAGCGGCGTTGGTGTTTTCAGGCTCTTCTAAACTCATGACCTGGAAGTTAGGTTTACCGAGGTTACATGTTTTTATAACATACACTTCCTTCTCCTCCATTGTTTTGGCCGAACTGGAACCATCATAAAAAATTGAAAAATATCTTCGCACACCAGAATTGAGTGGATGGGTTATTTGAGTGGCCCTAACGTGTTGTGCAAGAAATGTTCCCATTACCGGCACCACCTGGTTGGACATATAGCCAGATCCGAGATCTACTTTATGTGCATCTTTTTCAAAGTTTGCTATAGCTTCATAGTCCTTGAATGATTTATTTTTCAGAATGATAAAATGTGCTAGTTGGAATTTTTTGATAAGCTGAGCACAATGGCCAAAATTATATTTACGCATGGTTTCATGCAAAGTATATTGGCGGTTACAACTACAATTGTTTTTATTTTCATCACTTGTGGACACAGCACCACTGGCGCTGATTACTCCACCCTTTACGGTTGATATTCGCATTGCACGGCGATGTGCAGAAGATTTAGAAATGTGATCCATGGCATTACACTTTTTGATCACATCTGTACCATTTATCAGCTTATCGCACACCTTCGACACGACGCCATTGAATCCGGGCAATGCATGCTTGCTGCTCGCATCAGAATTTTGGTAAAAGTTCCTGCACGTGGAACAGTAAATTGTAAGGACTGTTTCCCCATCATCCGCCAAGTCATATTTTATATAGAGTCTATGCCCCAGGCATCAACAGTTTTTCTTTTCACCATATTTGAAAATGGATAGTTTACAACAATTTCACGAATTATCTACATTAATTCGCAAACGTAATTGTTATTTGAAGCGTCCATTACACAAAATCTGTTACCGTAAAATGGGGTTTCAAGGGACGATTTTCGGACTCTTTCATGAATATCTCCTAAGACAGAAATACTTTGACCAATGTTTATATGCAAGTTTGTTGCTATATACTAGACCTTTGAAACTATATATGATTTGTTAAGATAATCCAGCATTCTATATTTTTTTTATTTTAATACTGACTGTCCCTTATAACCCCAATGCTGGGGTTATAAGGGACAATCATAATATCTATTTCATTTCCCCTTTAAACCCATAACAGGGGGAATAAGGGACACACAAGTTGTTTTTAAAAAAACCTTTCAATAACAATAAAACAAAATATTTGAGAAACTAGTTGATAAACAGCAAAAAATGCACCAAATGGTGGTCGAGATACCTCATCATCGATAATAGAAATAAATCTCTGGATAAACATGAACATGATAAAGAAAATACATCTCTTGATGAACATAAACTTCGAAAAATAAGCTAAAAATACCGGTATTCAAAATAGAGGAGTTAAATTGAGTCCTCCACATTGTCTAGCTACCATATGAACATTTGGCACAATGACATCAGACAGTACTGGCAAGTGGAGTGCTTTGTAGACTACATAAGGGGCAAGGACAGTTCCATCCGCACATGCAGCATACATAAGTGAAACCGAAGACTTTGAACTATTCATTATCCTTTCAGGATATTTTGTCAATCTTTCTTTGTGTCTTTTCAAAAAAGCCACAGCCCACTCTGTTCCTGGCATATTGTCTTTAAACAATGGCAATGTGAAACCTTTTTTATCCAAATAGCATTTCACAATCAGCCTCAAATCTAGAGAATCCATGGGATAACCCCATTCGTTACATTTCAATAGTCGATCGATGATCATTTTTTCAACATCTTCTCCAAGAACAAGTGGCCTTCCCGGTTTACCAATATTCTCATCTTTCAAATGTCTTTGGTCCACTGAATTCAGAATATTAAATGTCTCTTCTGCCTTCCTGTATGATAACCCATCTTTCACAACTTTTACTGCACAAGATATTTCTGAATCACTATTTTTTTTTCGAATTTTACATCCTGGTTTAGGTTTGTAATAGCGCGGCATTGTGTCCCTTATAACCCCGCTTTTTCTTCAAAATTCACTCGAAAATAGACAGAAAACTACTTCAGCTCATTTTTCATAAATCTGACTTCCGGGTCCTATATATACCCTTACTAATTATATTATCTCTCTGTTCATACCATACAATCTTTAGTGAAGTTTTCAGTTTTCTCTGGAAAAAGAAAGTTTTGACCAGCAATTTTTTTTTTGAATTTTACCTACTTTTTTCAAACAATCTGCGTAAAAACCACATTGAGTGTTTTGATACCACATAACATCCATCCATCCATCTATCCATCCATCCGTCCGTCCGTCCGTCCGCTAACTTTTATTTGTCCATGCTGCAACTTGAAACAATACATCCAACAGGTACTGATTTTTTATGGTTGATTAGTCATGACTAGAGGATGGTTCCTTTCGATAACCAGCATTCTGGCATGTCCAATATGGCTGCCATGGCAACCATCTGGGAGTTTTGGTGACTTTTGATTCTCCACACAATAACTTGAAAACAATATATTCAACTTTAATGGGCCGTAAGCCAGGAATGTACAATTATTTTTGAAGGAATTATTGACCTTTTGTTCAACTAAAAATTTCTTCATAGGCGGCCGTATATTGATCCACCGTCTGGCGGTGCACTTGTTATATTTTGTGACTTTTCTGACAAAACCTCTTTGATCACTTCAACTGATGATGTGACAATCTTTTTTGCCATCTCCAAATTTTGGATATTTGCAGTTATGAATTGTAATGCTTATGTCAGGGACCTTGATGTGAGCAGTAGTATATAGAACAGTGTGTGTACAAAATTGTATTGCCCAAGGTATGTCTATAGTTCATTCTGTATGCAGTTCGGCCACTGTGGACTGGTCATTTTCCATGGGTGGGCTATATGTTTCCGGCTGCAATAATATTAGATTCCAAACAGTAATTATAGGAATAATCATCAAAACTTTAAGGCCTAAAAAAAATTAAAAATCTGTTTCTCAGGCCCTCCCACATGGTCCTTTTGGCTGTCAGATGTTCTCTTTTTGTAACCAATGTAAACTTAAAAGAAATAAAAATTAAATGATTTATGTCTGATATTTTACTGAATTTAAACAAAATTGATAAATTTGTCCCTTGAGTGCAAGAAGGCTTTGCAATGCTTTAACATTGCAAAGCCTTCTTGCACTCAAGGGACGAAATACACCACCACCCATGCTATTTCATAGATCATGAGGCCTGAAACATAAACCGAGAACATGAACTTTTGATGACAAAGAAATAATTACAGAAATAAAAAATAAAATAAACCGCGCACTACATGCAATTTTACAAATAATGGCCCAAGAAACAGATCTACTTTGTGTGGTCTAATGAAGTACCAGGTTGTTCATTAATTAAAATTTTGCTGATGATGATTTTTATTATCTGGTAAATGCAGGAAGGGACTGTAGTGTACTTGCTGCCAACCTAGAAATTCTCACTTTCATAACAGTCTGTGATAATTACGACCGGCAGGCTGCTTGTTGTATTTATCATTGGGTTTTATAAGAGTGAGAATTTCCTGGTTCCTTGAAAACCAGGATATATATTAAACCCAGGGCTTTCATTTTGACCAGGCCGATTGGCTGGGTAATCGGCCGCAAAAATAATCTGACAAGGCTGATCAATCGTTTTCCCAATGTCAGCGAATCAAGTGACGAGCTATTTTGTAAAACAAAATAACTTCCGGCAATGGGACTAATCGATCAGACGATTCCGGTTTTATTTGTGTACTTCTGCTGGGGATATACTAAAAGACGATCGCAGGCGAGCATAAAAAATGTGAGGGGGTGGGTATGGCAAAAATAAATGCACAAACAGGGTGATATTGACCTCATAAATCTTATATGGTGTAATGAATTTGAATCCCTATTTATTACCACATTCCATTGTGATGACTGTTTGATTGCCTGGCACGGGTTTTATACTTATGGTGGAAAAAGCCATACGAAATTACGAATATCATCAGCAGACTTTAAAAAAAAAATGTTTGTGTGTGACTGTTGTCAACACAACCACATGCGTTTATTATAATAAAGAGAATAAACATAACCTCTGATTGATTGAGCATTTATTCTGAAATGTTTACACAAGAATTTGTAATTTCTGCATCTTATGTGGATTCCCCTCCCACCCCCCGCCCCCCCCCCCCCCCCCCCCTCCCTCCAAGCTGTCTTAAAAAATATACACTGAACACATTCTGGTTCATGCGTTAATTATTCATGAGTGATTTATATTATGGCGTTTTTAGGGAATAATTGGCCAGTGAGAGTGCATGATGTCAAGTTTGTTGATCTTCAAAGTGAATTTGTGAAAATAAAAACAACACCATTTTTGCTTCGGAATGGATTTTATTTCAATAAAATAAAATCACTTACCTCCTATTGACATATTAAGACAGGCAACAATCCATTTTTTGAACGTTAGATGAAAAAGGAAGTCTGCATCGTCCTCTGGGTAATGACAACACATCGCTACTCACTTAATTTCACTTCAAATTCACCAGCGCACCACCGACTTATAACTAGGGCTGTCGCGATTATTCGATTAGTCGACTAACCGTCGACTATTGAAGTAGTCGACGTTTTTTATTTTTAGTCGATCGTCGTTCATTTTCAAGGTGGTACACGTCTACTACACGTCGGGGCTAAATTGCATTGTTTTGGGAGGTGAATGATCAATGAAGGTGAATAACTTTAAATATCTAACCATAGTTAACATTCATATGCTGAAGACTGTACGACTGTCACTGACTGTGTAAGAAAGAACACTCACAGTTACTCGAGAAGAATAGATTCTTCTGAATTTCCCCCAGTCTTGTACACACGAATGCACCCATTGGAAAACCCAAAGCGCGGAAGTGACAAAATTATGACGAAAGTCAGAACGTCAGATCACTTCTCAAAGTTCAGAACTTCAGACTAAGATCCAATTTTAACAACTGACGAGGGAATGCATAGATCTCAATGTTCAAAATTTCAAGAAACTTATTGCAGAAAGGAAACATATGCAGGAACGTTCTTTGGTAAATTCATCGGCTTCAGTCTAGTTCAAACTTGGACCCGCAGTCAGTAATATTATTTTGGGGGTTGGTACGTCCCACAGGACGTACCAACCCCAAAAATTATATTACGGACTGTGGGTCCAAGATTGGACTACATGTAGCTTCAGTCGGGACCGATTTGTTGTTCCCACAACCCCACTTCATCTGAACACACTGGTGCCATTGTCATTTTCAGAGTTTTACGAACAGAAGAATGATTTGCCAAAAAATCATGTGAAGCGACTATTAATCGACTAACTGTCGATTACTGGTCACGATTAGTCGATTACAAAAAATGATAGTCGCGACAGCCCTACTTATAACGTCTTAGAAACTGAGAGTTAGCTTGAACACGGATAGCTAGGGCACCTTGTTTTCAACATGAAGAAAGTTGGGGGGGGGGGGGGGGGGGGGGGGGGCTAAATCACGAATATGTGCAAAGAGGCAACACACAGCTCAGCATGGTTTTAATATTGCCTGGTTAATAGCCCATAGCAAATTAATAAAAGGCAATTACATTGGAATTATTAATCTTCATTCATAACAAATCATCAAATAACACAATATACATGAAATATCAATATAATATACACATGAAAGTGTAAAAAAAAAAATCTGCCCCAGTGATTAAAAATCAGCCTGGTTGCGATTCTAAAATGCAAGCCCTGATTAAACCCTATCCACAGGTTGTCAGTGCATTGTGATTGATAAGCAATCCTGTAAAAATTATTTTTTGTCATATCTGAAAAATGTTTGATATATCTCCAGAGATGTTGAAGATATTGAAATGGTGTCAGTCCGTCATTCCATCACAAACAGTGTTGTGTCTTTGGGCAAGACATTTAATCCCAATTACCCATGTGGGGGCATGGTGGCATTGTGTACTAAGGCGCACTGCACGTCAATGCTGCACTAATCTTCAACCATTGCAAACCCTGCTTGTGTGGAGTTAGTACGTTGGGGAGTCTGATAGTTGGTCGCCGTTGCTTGGTGGTTCTCTCCAGGCACTCAGGCTTCTTCCACTCATAAAACTGTCGGACACGAGGTGACCCTGGCTGTCGAAAGTGTTAACTGGTAGATTGCTGGAAGCCCATATTTGGGCTTTATTTTGAATGCAGGTGCCATAACTAACAGTCCATTCTTTGTGGATATATTTCTTAACCTTTTAACTGTAGAGTGCTGGAAGCCCATATTTGGGCTTTACAGTAAAGAGCAGGTGCCCCAGTTTGAAAGCTTCATATTCCCTGGATGTGTATCATATTATCTTTGAAATGAAATTATTTACTCTGTATGGATTTGCCTTGTTACAGTTTATGGGAGTATAGGCACTCTCCTATAAATTGTAACAAGGCAAAGACCTGTGAACAAACCTTGACAGCCAAAAATAATTTATCTCTCAACCAGTTAAATGACATTTTGTCGTTACAGATTAGCCTTGTTACGATTTATGGGAGAGTGCCTACTGGCACTCTCCCATAATTTGTAACAAGACAAATACATGTCGATAAATTTTGATGACCCAAAATAATTTAGCACTATACCAGTTAAATCCCAATAAGTAAATAAATAAATAAATAAATAAATAAATAAATAAATAATCTATTTTCCTATGTCCATGGTATTGCAAGTCAAACCATTCTTCAATTGTATGGTAATGCAGGTAGCTCAGTAGCTCAATGGTTCAATTGAGTATCAAGACTTCAGATCGAGAGGTCCACGGTTTGATTCTGACCAGGGGTGTTGTGTCGTTTTGGGCAAGCCCCTTAATCCTGATTGTCTTCATGAGGGCACAGTGATTCTGTGTATCAAGGCGTACTGCATGTTGACAGTACACTTGACCTCATGTGTAGAGTTAGAACTTTGTGAGGTGTGACAGTTGCTTGTCACTACTGGGTGGTTCTCTCCAGGTCCTCCAGCTTCCTCCACCCAGAAGTCTCCGACACACACTGATCTGGCTGTCAAAAGTGTTGTTAAACTCCAATAAATAAATAAATTAAGGTAATGCAAATCAGTTTTTAGTAGCTTCATATAACTTCATTGGTGGTCTTTTCAACCCTAAGGTAACTTTTCATCTGATTCCCCCAAAATTATAAAGAACTCACCTTCCTTCTCTGATTATCGTGATTACTTAGACAACCAATTCCAACACTCCAAAGACTGCCACAATATAGACTTGGCTGCTGAACTGGCATTAAGCACCAATAAATAAATAACACCCCACAGAATCTGCCCAAGGAGGACATGTCAAGGGAAGGATGTTTTAGTGTATATATGATGTTAATAAGGTGAAAATTTGTTCAGACATATTATGTATTCATTGATCTTTGGCTACACTGTTTTTCCAGTGGATATATGTATTAATTGATTAAATGGGCAGTGTAGCCCACAACAACAGTCCACGTTAGTTGTTTGTTATGAGGTACAAATGTTACTCTGGCAGTGGTTTCTAGCTAAGTCTTGGCTGTTTATGCAGGCAGACAAGACTTGACTAGATATCACTGCCAGGAAAAGCAGCTGTTTTGGGTGTGGTGTAGTAGAATTTCCAGAAGAGTGTTCTGAGCTTTACCATTTTTTTTTTTTTTTTTTTTGCATGTTGGTGAGTTGAGAATTAATGGCTGTTGACTGGATGTTTTTTTTGCATGAGAATTAGTGCCTCTTGACTGGGAAGAAAACGGACTTTATAAATGACATAGGTAAAGGAGACCTGTAACTGAAACCCGAAGACCACTAGAAAAACCTATGTGCACATACACATGCTCATGTCCATACCACTCAACTTCACACCCCACTCCATTCCATTGTTGTAGTAATCCTCTCTCCTCATTCAAAATCAATATTCAAGATTTTGCTAGTGCACTTTTTATTTATAAGCAGATCTAGAGGTGTAGCGAAATACATCCTTTTCACTTCTGATGTGTAGTCTTTCGATTTCTTCCCTTTTCTCTACTGTTCACAAAGGTTGTTGAAATTAAAGAGTACTTTTCAGTTTTAGAAACCTACTTAATGAGCAGCTTGAAATTCAGTTATCACAAATGTCATCAGGGACAGCATTTTCATTACCAGGTGCATTATTGTTCACCCATGTATATGATGGGAATTATTTTTTTTGTTATGAGTATGCAGTTGCCATCTTTTCGAATTAATGAATAATTGACATCTTGTTCAACACAGTCGGCTCAGTGTAAGGTGCAATTAGAGAGATCATTTCTTGCCAGTCTTTTATTTCTCCGTTTCCTGACAAAATTGGAGGACAGCTTTTCAGTACTTATTTGAGTACTAATTCTGGTGCATGTGCATTTGTATAATAATCTGTGTACAGGGCTAAACAATCAAGAAGAAATCCTTCAGGAAATAGACTGATTATCTTGACAGTGGTTTCCTGATCAAGTCTTGGAAACCTTCAATGAAAATTAAGTCGCAATCATGTGGGGTAGGTAGTAGAAAGACTACTTTGTGTGTTTCCAACTTTCCAGTAGATTTTTGTGCGAATACAAATTTTTAGAATCTGTTTGTGGTGTTAAGGATTTTTCAGATGGTGATTTCTTCCGTGAAACCCACGACAAGTGGAGAAGTGCATCTTTCCTGTGGTAAACAAGTTCTGGCTCACTGGTAAAATAGGGCCTGGTATCAACACCTGGGTGTGGAAGTCCTCTAGTCTGAAGTGGGAAGCATAAGGATAAACGATTGGCTCAACTCCACTTCATATCTATGTTGAAGACATGATGCAGATGCTGAAAGTAACCTTAAACTCCATTAAATAAAATAGATCACCATTTTCATGTCATCTCTTTATTTTGAAATCAGGAAGATCATACAGGGTGGGAACAATTCCTAACCTCAAAATTACATTCCTGCCTGTGTTCTTCACATACCAAAGAAAGTTGGTACATTGATGTGGTGTGGTAAATTTCCACCTGATGGCCATTTACTATTTCTAAAAAGAAAGAACAAGAAATTTTGGTATCAAATGTTTCAGCAATAATCCCTTTTCTAGTGTTGTAAATGCCAGGAGCAATGCTAATGCTCAGCATAATTTCAGCAAAAGTCCTTATTCCAAACAATTTAAAATAAAAAACAACAGATTCGAGCAAGTCATAATTTGTCATTCCTCGCTTTTAGAATAGAGATTTGTAAACTGTATATACGAAACTGTCCATACATCAGGCAAAGATTTATTCTGTTTTAACTGATAATTTAAAAGACCTTATAGATAGCTATCCTCAATCCCACTGGGAACAATGGGAATTGGAGCACTGCTTGTTTACTATGCAAGCTCAAGTTTGTTCAAATCGAGTCCCTGGGTCAATATTTGGGCTCCCCATGCAGTCCGAATTTTAACGTAGTGTAATATGGGGAATAATCTTTAAAAAGCTTCTTCGAATCCACCAGTCAGATTCTTTTGATATATGGTATACAACACCTACAGGGAGGTCAGATTCATGTTTGTTCAAATCGGATGGGTTGATATTTGGGCTCATTATTGGAGCCCTAAGTTGAACTTAGTGCCATATGAGAGGTTCAGGTTTGTCCAAATCCATTTCTCTGTGTTTTTCCATAAAATTTGCCTCTTGTGACTTCATTCCTTTGTAGTGTTGATGAACCACGTCTAACTGAATGTGGCCCCAAATACTTCTTTGAACCACTTTGGCCAGTGAGCGATTAAGGCCGCTTAGGGCTTCTTGTTTTCTTTTCATAACACAATGAACAAAAAAAAAACTCATTTGGGCCTGCCCTATACCACACCCCCATATCTGTCTTGCAAATTACATTGCACAGCATGATTGGAAAACCCCTGCTCCCTCATATTGTTTCAACATGAAAAGTAAATAATATTTATCTCATCATATTAAAAAGACTTTCAAAATAAAATTTAATAAACAATGAAATCCTCATCATGCTTTTTATTCCATCTTCAATTTGTTTATATGCAATAGGTGATCGTCTGCATTAATCGTTTTACCCAAATCAAACGTAAACAATGACCGGTCTTAATAATCCACAAACGAAACTCGCCAGCAAAACTTTCCAATTTCCAATAGTCTGAATGAACAGCCTTTCTGAGACAAAGTGCATCCAACTTCATGTCATCTGCGTTTATATCGAACTCCAAATTTACAAACTTGTGTTTTCAGTTTCTCAGTAAATAGTCAAATTCAGAATTAAATTTAACTCATCGTTGTTTTGAATGACAGCACTCTCCCATCAAGTGGAAAAGGAGATTGAAGTTTTGTGTGTGTGTGGGGGGGGGGGGGGGGGGTGGCCTGTGACATTCCTTTTAACTTAGGTAATTCGTTGGTCAATAAACTTTTTACTGACTCAAGAACATGTTTCAGTGAAATGCATCGTTTTTAGCTCGTCTTGGCAAAGTCAAGCTGAGCTAATCTCATCGCTCTCCATCCGTCCGTCGTCCGTCAACACCATGTTTTGGTCTTCTCCTCCAAAGCCACTGGGCCAATTCAAGTGAAAGTTTGTGTGAGTGATGTTCCCAAAGGGGCATTTCATTTTTGTTCAACTCAGCATGCCCAGCCCCATAGGGAGGGAGTGGGGGGAAAATGCTCCAAAATATTTTAAAAATCTTCTTCTCAAGAACCAGTGTGTACAATGACTTGATATTTGCTATGGAGCTTTCATATGAGGTGTAGAATCAAGTTTGTTCAAACGAAGTTCGTGAAGTAATATTTGGCTTTGTAATAGGAGGGGTAAGATTTTTGGCCCCGCCCAAAATTTCGATTTTCTGAACCGTTGGTCCGGTATGAACCAAATTTGGTTTGTCGTAGTATTGAGTCATAAGTACTTGACCCATGCAAAAAAAAAAAAATCACGCATCCCCATGGGAACCCTGGGAGCTAAAAATAGAAATATTTTCAAACGCACATATTTCCCAAACCCTATGGAACAGAGAGCTTTTATTTGGGATGAAGTATTCTTATGACCAGTAGAATTGAATGGTAAAAAAAAATTGCCATCGGTTATGTTAGGGTGTTCTGTAATGGGCATCGAAAAAATGCTGAGTCAGCATATTTGCAAACATTTAAAAAAAATCTTTTCTCCAGAACCAATCATCAGAATCGTTTGATATTTGGTATACAGCATTCATAGGGGGTCAGATAAAAGTTTGTTGAAATAAAGCTCATTGGTTCATATTTGGGCTCTCTACAGGAGCCCGAAGTTTTAACATAGGGTAATATGGGGGAATATTCTTTAAAAATCTTCATCTTCAGAACCACCAGTCAGAATCTTTTAATATTTGGTATACATCATTGTTATGAGGGTCAGATTCTAGATCGTTCAAACCAAGTCCCTAGGTTAATATTTGGGCTTCCTACAGAAGCCCAAATTTTATCTTTGTTCAATATGGAGGGCAATTTAAAAAATCTTCTTCAGATCCATCAGTCAGAATGCTTTGATATTTGGTATGCAACATCTCTATGGGGATCAGATTCAAGTTTGTTCAAATCAGATCCCTAGGTATATATTTGGACTCACTATGGTAGCCCAAATTTTTACTTAGTGCAATATGAGAAAATTTCTTTAAAAATCTTCTTCTTTAGATCCACCAGTCGGAATGCTTTTATATTTGGTATACAACATCTATAGGGGGGTCAGATTCCAGGTTGTTCAATTCGAGTGCCTAGGTTAATATTTGGGCTCCATATGGGAACATGAAATTTAACTTAGTACAATATGAGGGAATTTCTTCAAAAATCTTCTTCAGATTCACTTGTCAGAATGCTTTCACATTTGGTATACAACATCTCTAGGGAGGTCAGATTCAAGTTTGTTCAAATCGGATCCATAGGTTAATATTTGGGCTCGCTATGGTAGCCCAAATTTGAACTTGGTGCAATTTGAAGAAATTTCTTTACAATTTCTCTTCTTCAGATCCAACAGTCAGAATGCTTTCATATTCGGTACACAACATCTCTAGGGAAGTCAGATTTAACTGTGTTCAAATCAAGAGCCTGGGTTAATATTTGGGCTCTCTATGGGAGCCGGAATTGGCCATTTTGCAGAAGAATTAAAAATTTTGTATTCAGTACCCTCTAAAGGTACTAAGATTAATCCACATAGGTTGTATCAAGGGGCTTCATAGGGGAGCTCTACATTTTACTTATGATCAACGAAGAAAAGGCATGATGCCCAGATTATTTTTGTCACTCCTGAGGGACTCAAGGATTGACAGTGTAGCCTATGGAGATGGCTTGCTTAATGTAGACTCATTCTTGGACTCTGTTTAAATTGTGTTCTGTACAAGATGAGTGCTTCAGGCCCCGTGGCGCCTCTTGTTTCAAACAGAATTTTAGAAAACTATGCCATTTTTATTCAGTTAACACTAGGTTTTTAGCTCACCTGACTTTCAGTCAGGAGAGCTATAGTGATCACTCACCGCCCGTCGTCCGTCGTCTGGCGTCCGTCGTCCGTGAACATGGTGTTTGCGTCTTCTCCTCCCAAACCGCTGAACCAATTTAATTGATATTTGAGATAATAGTTTGTTATGACATCGCAATTTGATTTGTTCAAATCAAGTTGCCTCGCCCGTGGGTAGGGCCACACCCAAAAAGTGAGCTGAAATCTTAAAAAATCTTCTTCTCATGAACCAGCAGTAGCAGAGACTTGATATTTGGTGTGCAGCCGCCTTTTGAGGTGTAGACTCAGATTTGTTCAAGAGAAGTTTGTGGGGCTATACTTGGCGTCGTTATGGGAGGGGCAAAATTTTTGGCCCCGCCCGAAATTTCTATTTTCCAAACCGAGAGGCTGATTTGAACCAAATTTTATGTGAGGGCTTATTGGGTCATAAGTACCTAATTTATGCTGATTTTTTTTTTCCCGTAGCCCCATGGGAACCGCAGGAGCTAAAAATAGAAAAAAATTAAAACGCCCATATCTCCAAAACTGCACGGCACCGAGAATTTTTATTTGGTGTGAAGCTTCCTTAGGACCAACAGAAAGAATTGGTAAAAAAAAATTGCCATCGGTTTTATCATAGGGTACAGTTTCGGGACTTTGAAAAAGTGCTGAGTCAGCACTTTTTAACACTGTAGGCAATGGGAAAAACATTAAAAAATCTTCTCCAGATCCAGCAGGCAGAATCTTTTGATATTTGGTATGCAACATTGGAGGGTGGATCTGATTCAAGTTTGTTCAAATCGGCCCCCTGGGTTCATATTTGGGCTCGGTATAGGAGCCCGATTTCGAACTTAGTGCATTTCAGGCAAATTTCTTAAAAAATCTTCTTCTCCAGATCCAGCAGGCAGAATCTTTTGATATTTGGTATGCAACATTGTGGGGTGGATCTGATTCAAGTTTGTTCAAATCGGCCCCTTGGGTTTATATTTGGGCTCAGTATAGGAGCCCAAATTTGAACTTACTGCATTTCAGGCAAATTTCTTTGAAAATCTTCTTCTCCAGATCCAGCAGGCAGAATCTTTTGATATTGGGTATGCAACATTGCGGGGTGGATCTGATTCAAGTTTGTTCAAATCGGCTCCCTGGGTTTATATTTGGGCTCAGTATAGGAGCCCAAATTTGAACTTAGTGCTTTTCAGGCAAATTTCTTAAAAAATCTTCTTCTCCAGATCCAACAGGCAAAATCTTTTGATATTTGGTATGCAACATTGTGGGGTGGATCTGATTCTATTTTGTTCAAATCGGCTCCCTAGATTCATATTTGGGCTCACTTTTGAAGCTTGAATTTGAACTTTTTTTTATCATAGGGTACAGTTTCGGGACTTTGAAAAAGTGCTGAGTCAGCACTTTTTAACACTGTAGGCAATGGGAAAAACATTAAAAAATCTTCTCCAGATCCAGCAGGCAGAATCTTTTGATATTTGGTATGCAACATTGGAGGGTGGATCTGATTCAAGTTTGTTCAAATCGGCCCCCTGGGTTCATATTTGGGCTCGGTATAGGAGCCCGATTTCGAACTTAGTGCATTTCAGGCAAATTTCTTCAAAAATCTTCTTCTCCAGATCCTGCAGGCAGAAGCTTTTGATATTTGGTATGCAACATTGTGGGGTGGATCTGATTCCAGTTTGTTCAAATCAGCCACCTGGATTCATATTTGGGCTCACGATAGAAGCCCAAATTCGAACTTAGTGCATTTCAGGCAAATTTCTTTGAAAATCTTCTTCTCAAGATCCAGCAGGCAGAATCTTGTGATATTTGGTATGCAGCATCCTTAGGGGGGTGAGATTCAAGTTTGTTCAAGCCATGTCCCTAGGTCCATATTTGGGCTCATTGCGGGAGCTTGAATTGTAACTTTGTTCGAAATGAGGAATTTTCTTAAAAAATCTTCTTCTTCAGATCCAGCAGTCCGAATGGTTTGATATGTGGTGAGTAGCATCCTTGGGGGGGGGGGAGGGGGGGATTCAAGTGTGTTAAAGCCAAGTCCATGGGTCCATATGTGGGCTCCCTGTGGGAGCCCAAATTATAACTTAGTCAATATGAGGAATTTTTCTTTAAAAATCTTCTTCAGATTCAGCAGTTGGAATGTTTTGATATTTGGCATGGAGCAACCTTGGGGGCTGAGATTCAAGTTTGTTCAAGCCAAGTCCCTTGGTTCATATTTGGGCTCACTATGGGAGCCTGAATGACAACTTAGTTCAAAATGAGGAATTTTCTTTAAAAATCTTCAGATCCAGCAGATGAATGCTTTTGATATTTTTTATGCAGCATCCTTAGGGGGGTAAGATTCAAGTTTGTTCAAGCCATGTCCCTAGGTCCATATTTGGGCTGATTGTGGGAGCTCGAATTGTAACTTGGTTCAAAATGAGGAATTTTCTTTAAAAATCTTCTTCAGATCCAGCAGTCGGAATGTTTTGATATTTGGTGTGCAGAATCCTTAGGGGTGTGAGATTCAGGTTTGTTAAAGCCAAGTCCCTGGGTTCATATATGGGCTCCCTGTGGGAGCCCGAATTATGACTTAGTTCAGTATGAGGAATATTCTTTAAAAATCTTTTTTTAGATCTACTGGTCAGAATATTTGGATATTTGGTTTCAGCTTTTCTTAGGAGGAGCAGATGCAACTTGTGGAAATCAATTCTCTGGGTTGATATTTAGGCTACCATTTCAGGTGAGCGCCCTCAGGCCCCCTGGGGCCTCTTGTTTATTTTAATTCCGCAAAGTAGAGAGTATTTAAATTTTTTGCCCCTCAAGTTTAATTATAAGGAATGATCATTTGTTTCTGTCTGTTTCTTGAGTTATGAACACCAAAGAACAAAGGCTAAACATACTGTAAATGGGCTAGTCCTATTGATGTGGAGAATAGTGAAAGAGTGAGAGAAGTACACTGCTGTAACCAAACCATAAGTTTAAATTTGGAGGTTGAAAAATAATGTGAATAATAATCCTTGGCCAAAAAGATAAGACTCTCAGGACAAAGAAGTTTGAAGTGAACTTATTGAAGACGATCCGTGTTTGTTCAGCAGAGTTACTGTGGAGTTATTGCATTTACTTTGCTGTGTTGCTCTTTTTTTATAGAGCGGTGATGTTTACATGGAAAACTTGCAGTCAAACATCAAGTTTTAATGTTTCTTCTATGAAATATCTGTTAGTCTGATATGAGGTGGTAATTGCTTTATGTTCAGAAAGCAGTAGCAGTCAGTTCAAGCTCAATACCATAAAAGAAATGATGTTTATCAGCTTTATAATACTGATTCTTACTCGCACAATATTTGCCACATAGCATGTTAACCCTCTGCACTCTGGAAGTCAAAAATAAAATATCAAACTTTTTACCCATAAATTCTCCCATCATGCAATAAGGAATTTAACATATTCAGCCTGAAAACTGAATTGGTTAAATTTCTAGTTGCATTATGGGAAAATTTGTGGCTTGAAATTTCAATATTTTTTTTATTCAAGTTTGTTCAAATCGGCCCCCTGGATTCATATTGGGGCTCACTATAGAAGCCCGAATTTGAACTTAATGCATTTCAGGCAAATTTCTTAAAAAATCTTCTTCTCCAGATCCAGCAGGCAGAATCTTTTGATATTTGGTGTGCAACATTGTGGGGTGAATCTGATTCAGGTTTGTACAAATCGCCTCCTGGGTTCATATTTGGGCTCAGTATAGGAGCCCAAATTCAAACTTAGTGCATTTCAGGCAAATTTCTTTAAAAATCTTCTTTTCAAGATCCAGCAGGCAGAATCATTTGATATTGGGTGTGCAGCATGCTTAGGGGGGTGAGATTCAAGTTTGTTCAAGCCATGTCCCTAGGTCCATATTTGGGCTCACTGTGGGAGCCCGAATTATAACTTAGTCAATATGAGGAATTTTTAGCTCACCAAAGGGAGCTCAACTTATCACTTGCTATATCTGTCGTCGTGAACATTTTTCAAACGACTTCTCCTCTGAAACCGCTGGTCCGATTTTCACGAAACTTCATGTGGATGTTCATCACTATATGGCAATTGATGTTTGTTCAAATGAAATGGCCACGTCCCTTGGGGGCTCTGTATGGGGCATAACTCTGATAGCACCATATGAATTATAGAAAAATTATTAAAAAATCTTCTTCTCGAGAACCAGTGGGCAGAGGCGTATTGCACGTCGACGTCGCATGTCTTCAACCAATCTAACCCTGCCTGTGCTGCAGTGCGGAGTTACAATGTTGGGGAGCTGGCAGCTGCTCGTCGTTGCGCGGTGGTTCTCTCCGGGTACTCTGGCTTCCTCCACCCGTAAAACTGTCGCGGTCCTGATTAGCCATTGTGCATAAATATGTGACCTTAAACATCAATAAATAATAATTTGCCATCAAAAGTTAATGTTCTTGCTTTGTTTTATCTTTTAGTCCTCATAATCTACAAAATAGCATGGGTGGTGGTACATTTCGTCCTTTGAGTGCAAGAAGGATGTGCAATGCTAAAAAGCATTGCAAAGCCATGTTGCACTCAAGGGACCAATTTATTAGTAGCGGGGGAGGAATTCGTCACATACAGGTGAATTGTGCACTTGGTGATACCTTCTTGAAATTTGGCACACTGTTAGTGTAGGCTATGAGGTTCTCAAAAACGATCGGCTACAAGTTGACACCGACCGGTGGCGACCAGTAGCGGCACAATCCAAAATGGCCGCCAGCGGCTGAAGGGAACCTCCTTTTCGACGGTCTACCGACTATACATCCGATTGTAAGGGCGCGAAAGTGAACTCTGATCCACGCACGTGTTGGAAACAGACGTGGGAGATGATGTAGAATAAAACGAGATTCTCTATACGGACGCATCAATTTCTTGGAACTTGAAAAGAGCGTTGTTTCTCCGGGATCAGCGTCATTCAGGCAAACCTGAATGACGCTGATCCCGGAGAAACAACGCTCTTTATGAAGCAGTCTCTTTGCCATACAATCTCTTGTTTGGCGTAATTCCGCAAGCAATTCTGATTTGTCTGTCGAAATTAATTCGAGAACGCGATTGTTCACAAAAATCATTCACAGAATGAGTGAGAATCCTCTTCGTGTACGGACTAGTACTGACTGGGAACGTTGTTGCTTTTGCCAGCAAGACAGTTCCAAGAAATTGATGCGTCCGTATAGAGAATCTCGTTTTCATGACGCCTATAAAGCTATTGAGGAAGACATAACGCGCTTCCTAGATAATGGCGTTGAGCTTCCATATAATTTGACCATTGATTGTTTGATGAGAGAGAGTGATGAGTGTATGTCGATGTCACTGTTGACGAATAAGGCAATATATCATAAGACATGCCGTGACAGTATTCGGACTCACATCGTACAGCGCGTGCTACACAAGCGAGAGCGAAATGAGGCAGTGGCATCCTGCTCCACGCTGAGTCCTAAAAGAACACGGACAAGTTTTGAATCTGGCTGTGACAGGAAACTGCCCCAGTGTGTTTATTGTCACAAACGCGAAGGTGACAGCAGTGAGCCTATTTGCAGATCAATGTCTGATAACAATAAACTCAAAATTATGGCAAAGGAAGCCGAGAACTGGGTTGTTTTTTCTCGGGTCAATGCAGCATTTGATTCCGCTGCTAGTGATCTTTACTATCACAAAACCTGTTATTGTAAGCTTGCCAATGAAGCACGAGCGGCTAAATCTAAAAAGTCGAAGAACGCCGAACATTCCGCGTCAGGCCTGCCCTATGACCCTCTCGTTATGGCAGAGCTCATAACATTTGTTGAACACAACGATTCCGCGATGAAGCTTGTCGATCTCAAGAATCTGTACAGTCGGAGGTTGAAGCAAGTCGGTTCTGATTGGCTTAGTGAAGAAATACATTCCACTCGATTCAAAGAACATTTGTTGCAGAAATTGGGCGATGGCTGGGACGCCTTCACACAGGGTAGAGATGTGTTTATTTCAAGTAGGTTTCGAGTTGGCTCCTTGTTGTCCGAATCTTTAACTCGTATAGTGTCTGAGGAAGAGGCAAAAAAGATAGTTGATGTGGGTCTTCTTCTGCGTAAACACATACTCATATCTCAAGCTCCTTTCACGGGATCATTTTCATCTTATTGCTTGAGCGAGCCTGTACCCAACTCACTCCTGACTCTTCTTAGAGTTCTACTTGAGGGCACATGTAGTATACAGAACTTAGGCGATGATGAGACTGTTAATGCCAAGACTCGAGTGGCTTGTACTATTTCACAGATGTTGATCAGCAATTCAGCGAAACGCTCCGAACATGCACAAAATGTTCACCAGAGACGTGACAGAGAAACTCCAATGCCTCTTTATGTGGGTTTGAAGTTGCATGCCCATGATCGTATGAAAAATCTTATCAGAGATTTTCATCAAATGGGACTCTCTGTCTCTTATGATCGCGTAATGGATGTTCGCAGGAGTTTCGCGAGAGCTGTTTCACTGCGGTTCAAGAACGAAGGTGTTGTAGTCCCAGCTAACTGCAAACGTAATGTTTTCTCGATAGGAACCACTGATAACATTGATGTATCTGGTAGATCTGATATGCATGGTACGTCCATCACACTCATTGGTCAACTGAGCAGGGACAATGTGGGTACTGATCCCCCACCACTGAGTTTAGATGTTCCAGAAGACACACAAATTGAACTCCCAGACGACTATGCATTTGTTCCTTTCGTTGAAGACTTTGGTGGGGACATCAGGCTTGAATCTCCAGATGAATGTAATGTACGGCCCAATGAATATGCAGATTTGAACGTGGGAGAGAATGACTGGTTGTCTCATGTGTCACAGATCAGCAATAAAGGGAAGGTTGATGGCAGCTGGCAGCTTGATGAAGTCCCTGTGACCTTTTCAGGCTTCTTTTCAAAACATGAAGATCAAGACAATGTCAAACCTCGTGCAGTTATTGGGGTATTCCCTGTTTTCAGTGAGCAGAAAGCGGACTCACTCAGTATGCAGAAGCATGCTATGTATGTGGTCAGGGAAGCTACTGCTTTCGTAAACCCCGGCCAGATACCTGTCATTGAAGGTGACTGTCCGTTGTATGCCAGGCAGAAAAAATGTCAATGGCTGTTCCCAGAGGAGATAGGTGAGGATCGAATGGTGTGTATGATTGGATTCCTGCATCTTGAAATGTGCACCCAAGAAGCTGGTGGTAAGCTTATGGGTGGTTCTGGTTGGGAGCGAATGTTTCACCTCGCAAAGATATTCACACCCGGTGTAGCATCATCCCTACTTGGTGGGAAACATGTCAAGAGGACGCGACAGGCATATCTTCTCACTCTAGCTTGGCTTGAGATCCTCAGAAAGAATGCTTATGAGATTTACTGTCAGCAGACTGGGCCCCATGAGTCATTTGAAATGTGGGAACAGAGGATTCTTTCACAATCTCCAACTGCGCGCTATTGGGGTGAAATCGTTCGGAACTTTCTCTTGACAAGCTGTCAATTCGTTCGGAACCAACGAATCGGTAACTGGCCTGGTACACTGTGTTCTATCGATGAGTTGTGCAGTTACTTTTTTGCCCTAGGACATACAAATTATTGTCGGTGGGTCCCCGTATTTCTGAGAGACATGTCTCAGCTACCCAGGCGGCATCCTTCAATCCACAACAAATTCATGGAAGGCCATTTTGTGGTCCAGCGTAGTGAGAGGAAGTTCAGTATGATGGGTTTAGATCAGAGCCAAGAACATAGTATCCAACTACTCAAAGAAGACAGTGGTCCAAAAGGTCTCTATGGCCAGGCTGAAGAGAAAGTCGTTATTGAGCTTTCAAGGTCAGAAGTTCTGCGTGTTATAGATGAGTATGAATATGCAAGTTTCCACACAACATCATCAGATAACACGGAACACCCGGAAAGTTCGGTATCAGAGCAGAAAAAATTTCTGAATCAATTGAAATCTCTCCTCGATCTGGTGAATCAGGGACTCATTATCAACCCTTATGATGAAACTAGTGGTCAGCTGGTGACATTAGATACTGGTGAATATATGGACCCCGAAGTTAGTAAGAGTTTACGGTCATTACCCGAAAGGGGCAAGCATTTATATTCCACTTTCTTGAAGGAAAGGCTTGTGGAATGCACCGTACCCCTGAATGATGTTATTCCCAAGGCAAATATATATACCTTCCTTAACCCACCCCCAGCCAACCTGGACAAAGGCCGAGACAAACTCATGTCAAGTAAAGCAACTGCCGCAATAGTTACCCAGATGTTCGTTTCACTGCAAGCCCGGCCTGATTCAAACATGGATGAGTTTTTCATGCACGAGAATGCACGTGATCCGCCAGCATTATCCGATAGAGGTAAGCTACGGAGTGGGACAAAATCTCAAATTCTCAATTGTTTACCAGCTATTCCTGCACAAGGGAAGAATTCAGCAGCTAGACAAGCTTCAGTTGTCATCTTGGATATGCCTGCTGTAGTCCATGTAATCAAACCACAGAAAGCGGATCTGTTTGGAGAATATGCTCGATTGCAATTATTGCCATACATCGAATCTCTGATTAACACGAACACCACAAGGGTTGATGCGATCTATGACTGTTACCCCGAAGGCAGTTTGAAGAATCAGACGCGAGCAAAACGCCTCGGTGAGACAGCAGTTAGGTTGATACGGGTGTCCGAGAACGTCCCTTTACCTAAAGGGAAGAATTGGCAGGCATTCTTGAAAGTTAGTGAGAATAAAGACGAATTTTTCAAGTTCCTGTCTGCTGAACTGCTGAAATTAACATCAACATCCGAGTACCAGTTGTTAACGACATCAGGAGAATATGTACTATGCAATAAGGATGTTAGCTTATGTGACATATCTCCATCGAACCACGAGGAAGCAGACATGCGCATGATGCTTCATCTCAACCATGCAGTCTCACAAGGTCACAAAATAGCTTTTCTTCGCACGGTTGATTCTGATGTCGTCATTCTGTCTTTGCACCATTTCGCAACATTCCGTGACCTTGGACTCAGTGAGCTGTGGATTGGGTTTGGAATTGGAAAGGCATATAAAGATATGCCAATTCATGAGATAGCTTCACAACTTGGACCTGATTACTGTAAGGCCCTGACTTTCTTCCACGCCTTCACAGGTTGTGATGTAACATCCAGCATGCTCGGCATTGGGAAGAAGACAGGATGGAATGCATGGATGAATTTTCCCGCATCAACTGAAATGATGATAGAATTGACTGAGAATCCGCAAGTCTTTTCAGAGGATTCCCCTCATATGCAGCATATCGAAAAACTCACCATACAGATGTACAGTAACAGTTGTGTCAGTACACGTGTCAATGATGCGAGACGGCATATGTTCACACATGGCCTTAAGTCTATGGAAAACATCCCGCCCACCAAAGCAGCTCTGTATCAACATGTAAAAAGGGTAATTCTTGTGTCATCTTTCATTTGGCATCGTGCTCTGCAGAAACACTTATGTGTGCCAGACCCATCACAGTACGGATGGGAGTGGAATCCACGTCTCAATATTCTGGTCCCATTTTGGACTCACCTAGGAGACGCAAGTGCTGCATGTGCACTGATGCTCCACTGTAGTTGTGCCAAGGCCTGCAAGGGCAATTGCAAATGCTTGAAAGCTGGATTAAGGTGCACACCTTTGTGTAAGTGTGAAGGTGGCTGTTGTAACAATATTGAGTAGTATACTGTCATGTTAGGACCAGTCATCTCCTATTCTGGTATTTTTTTTTCCATTTTCGGCCAGTTAACACATGTCATGTTTCTAGTTGAGTTGATTTTGCTAACAAATGTTCATCCCATGTGGCTTGCTACATTGTCCGGGGTATAGGAATACAGTTTTAGATTTCGGAAAATAGTCTGTTATTTACTGCACAAGACGGTGTTAATTCATGCATAGCATGATACAATATCCCCAACTATTTTGCCTCTGTACAACAGTTGATACCTTCGTTCACCCGTGTGTTCATCTATGGTATCCTTGTCTTTCTCTGGCCATAGGCCACATGTGACTAGTCAGTGCCTACTCCATAGCAAATCAACTTGGAAATCCTTCATCTTGTAGCGCACTCATGTCTCAATGAATCCATACCTGAGTTGATCTAATAAATCTAACGTAAGGTATCAAATTGCCATACCGGATCATATTTCGATAAGTTATTCGCTAAAACATTTCGACCACTCATCGACATCAAAGGTCATGTTTTGGCTCCCAGTGGTGGCTATATCTCTATATCCCTGGTAAAGTAGCATACCATGAGGGATGGGCATTAAGTGTCGGCAACATTAATCCTGACTTGGAACACACCACATCTTAACTGGCCGAAAATGAAGAATACTACTTGTAGTCAAAAAATATTCCTGTACCTCGAATGACTGCAAACATACACTCACCCCTTCTAGTCCCATTTTGCCAATGTTCTATACTGGCAAGATAACATTGTATAATTAACAACGGGAACTAATGCATCCCGAGTTCATTCCAGCACTGCCCTTGCTGGCAGACGTGTCGCTATGGTGTTGAGATTGAACCAGAACTCCTCTAGAAATTTGATAGTTTTATTTTCTTAGAAAATAAATCTATCGAAAATGCCGGAAGTTGAGAATAGACTGTCACTTTAATTGGATTATCAAATGTCCAAGTATCCCCACTGCTGCATACTATCGAGTACCCTTGTTCATGTGTTGACAGGAATCTCTCATACCATGTTCATTTGACCATTGCATTCCCGAGAAACATTCAACACTAATTTATCTACGGACGGACGATCATACTGACAGTCAGACACACAGACGCACACATCGACGGAAATTCTGATCCCATTATCCATTAATCTTCCCCCCAACTTGTTCCAAGGGCTTCACTCCATCATTCACATCAATTACAGCACATGTATGGTGTTAGGTTTGGAGCTTCAGTTGTGCGATCGGCGAAAATAGCTTTTTTTCGATCCGCTTGGCGGCCATTTTGGATTTCGCTGCTAGTGGTGGCTAGAGGATGGTGCCAACTTGTAGCCGATCGATTTTGAAATCTCTGATGCCTACCCTTACATCATGCCAAATTTCAGGAAGGTATCACCAAGTGCACAATTCTAGCGAATTCCTCCCCCGCTAGTTTGGTGAATGGCGGGCGGGCGGGCGGGCGGGCGGGCGGGCGGGCGTAAACAATTGGTTTCCGGATGATAACTTGATAGTGGTTCAACTCACATTCATTAAACTTCATACGTAGGTTGGTCTTGGTGGGAGGAAGAACCCAATTGATTTTGGACATGCTACGTCGAAGGTCAAGGTCACAGTGACCTTGAACATAGTAAATCTTAAACAATTGGTTTCCGGATGATAACTTGATAATGGTTCAACTCACATTCATGAAACTTCATAGGTAGATTGGCCTTGGTCAGGGGAAGAACCCTATTGATTTTGGACTCGCTACGTCAAAGGTCAAGGTCACAGTGACCTTTAACATAGTATATCGCAACAATTGGTTTCCGGATGATAACTTGATAGTGGTTCAACCTAGAGTCATGAAACTTCATAGGTGTGTTGGCCTTGGTGCAAGGAAGAACCCTATTGATCTTGGACTCACCAGGTCAAAGGTCAAGGTCACAGTGACCTTGAACATAGTATATCGCAACAATTGGTTTCCGGATGATAACTTGATAGTGGTTCAACCTAGAGTCATGAAACTTTATAGGTGTGTTGGCCTTGGTGCGAGGAAGAACCCTATTGATCATGGACTCACCAGGTCAAAGGTCAAGGTCACAGTGACCTTGAACATAGTATATCGCAACAATTGGTTTCCGGATGATAACTTGATAGTGGTTCAACCTAGAGTCATGAAACTTCATAGGTATGTTGGCCTTGGTGCGAGGAAGAACCCTATTGATCTTGGACTCACCAGGTCAAAGGTCAAGGTCACAGTGACCTTGAACATAGTATATCGCAACAATTGGTTTCCGGATGATAACTTGATAGTGGTTCAACCTAGAGCCATGAAACTTTACAGGCGTGTTGGCCTTGGTGTGAGGAAGAACCCTATTGATGTTGGACTCACCAGGTCAAAGGTCAAGGTCACAGTGACCTTGAACATAGTCTATCGCAACAATTGGTTTCCGGATGAGAACTTGATAGTGGTTCAACCTAGAGTCATGAAACTTCATAGGTGTGTTGGCCTTGGTGCGAGGAAGAACCCTATTGACCTTGGACTCGCCAGGTCAAAGGTCAAGGTCACAACTCGACATTGGATCTGTGATCCTGAGCGGCATTTTTAATTTTATTAACTTGGGTAAAATATCAGACAAACCATTTAATTTTTATTTAATAAAGTTTGCAATGGTTACAAAAGGACCATGCAGGAGGGCCTGAGAAACATATTTTTAGTCGAGTTGTGACAAACTCAAACTCGACTTATAGTTTGGTGAATGGCGGGCGGGCGTAAACAATTGGTTTCCGGATGATAACTTGATAGTGGTTCAACTCACATTCATTAAACTTCATACGTAGGTTGGTCTTGGTGGGAGGAAGAACCCTATTGATTTGGACATGCTACGTTGAAGGTCAAGGTCACAGTGACCTTGAACGTAGTAAATCTTAAACAATTGGTTTCCGGATGATAACTTGATAATGGTTCAACTCACATTCATGAAACTTCATAGGTAGATTGGCCTTGGTGAGGGGAAGAACCCTATTGATTTTGGACTCGCTACGTCAAAGGTCAAGGTCAATGTGACCTTGAACATAGTAAATCGCAACAATTCCTTTCCGGATGATAACTTGATAGTAGTTCAACCTACATTCATGAAACTTCATAGGTGGGTTGGCCTTTGTGCGAGGAAGAACTCTATTGATCTTGGACTCACCAGATCAAAGGTCAAGGTCACAGTGACCTTTAACATAGTATATAGTAACAATTGGTTTCCGGATGATAACTTGATAGTGGTTCAACCTAGAGTCATGAAACTTTACAGGCGTGTTGGCCTTGGTGCGAGGAAGAACCCTATTGATGTTGGACTCACCAGGTCAAAGGTCAAGGTCACAGTGACCTTGAACATAGTATATCGCAACAATTGGTTTCCGGATGAGAACTTGATAGTGGTTCAACCTAGAGTCATGAAACTTCATAGGTGTGTTGGCCTTGGTGCGAGGAAGAACCCTATTGACCTTGGACTCGCCATGTCAAAGGTCAAGGTCACAGTGACCAAATTGCAACAATTTGTTTCTAGACAATAACTTGACAGTGGTTCAGCCTATAGTCATGAAACTTAATAGCTGCATTGGCCTTGCTGTGAGGAAGAACCCTACTGATCTTGAACTCGCCAGGTGATTTGACAATGGTTCCACCTACGTTCATGAATCTTCATAGGTAGGTTGGCATTGATGCAAGAAAGAGCCCTATTTAATTTGAATCACTAGGTCAAAGGTCAAGGTCACAGTGACCCTTCACATAGTAAATTGTAAACAATTGGTTTCCGGATGATAAGTTGATAATGATTAAACCCACTTTTGTGCTGTCACAACTCGACATTGGATCGGTGATCCTATCGGCATTTTTTACTTTTTTTTAGGCCTTAGAATTGTGTTTTTATGTGTACCCATACTATGTATGGTACACATAATGCTGGCATCCCGGGTGAGATATTAACTCTTTATCCTTCAAATTGAGAACTCTTCCAATCCCTTTGGCTTGAGATAACTCAAAAAATATCAATCCAATTGTCATGTTACTTTATGTATATCTTCAGGTTACTGATGTTCCGAGCTGTATAGCTTTTGGTGTAAATCTGTTATTTTGATCCTGAGATATTAACCCTTTATCCTTCAAATTGAAAATTCCTCCAATCCCTTTGGCATTCGATAACTTGAAAAATATTGCATGGATTGTAAAGTTATTTTATACTTGTGTTCAGGTTACTGATGTGCCGAGCTGTATAGTTTTTGGTGTAAATCTGATAATTTGATCCTGAGATATTAACCCTTTATCCTTCAAATTGAAAATTCCTCCAATCCCTTTGGCATGAGATAACTCAAAAAATATCAATCCGATTGTCATGTTACTTTATATATGTATTCAGGTTACTGATGTGCTGTGCTGTATAGTTTTTTATGTAAATCTGATAATTTGGTCCGGAGATATTAACCCTTTATCCATCAAATTAGACACTCCTCCAATCCATTTTTAGCTCAACTTGACAAAGTCAAGCTGAGCTATTGCCATCACTTCTCGTCCGTCGGCTTACGTACGTACGTACGTACGTTAGTACGTACGTCCACAATTTCCTTTGTCACACCTCACAGGTCGCATTTATGATCAGATTACTTTGAAACTTCTTATGCTTATTTGGGGTGACCTCTAGATGGGAGCTATCGATTTTCTTCAATTTCCGGCAAAAAATGTTGCCACTGCCAACGTTCGTAGAACTTAGTTTAGTCAGACCTCAATATTTCCCTTTGGCACACCCTACAGGGCACATTTATGATTTGATTGCTTTGAAACCTGATACGCTTATTTAGGGTGAACTCTAGATGGGAGCTATCGATTTTCTTCAATTTCCGGCAAAAAATGTTGCCACGGCCAACGTTCGTAGAACTTAGTTTAGTCAGACCTCAATATTTCCCTTTGGCACACCCTACAGGGTACATTTACGATCAGATTGCTTTGAAACCTGGTATGCTTGTTTGGGGAGACCTCTAGATGGGAGCTATCGATTTTTAGTTCAACTTGACAAAGTCAAGCTGAGCTATTGCCATCACTTCTCGTCCGTCGGCGTACGTACGTACGTTAGTATGTTAGTACGTTAGTACGTACGTCCACAATTTCCTTTGGCACACCTCACATGTCGCATTTATGTTAGATTACTTTGAAACTTGGTATGCTTGTTTGGGGTGACCTCTAGATGGGAGCTATCGATTTTCTTCATTTTCCGTCAAAAAATGTTGCCGCGGCCAACGTTCTTAGAACTTAGTTTAGTCAAACCACAATATTTCCCTTTGGCACACCCTACAGGGCACATTTATGATTTGATTGCTTTGAAACCTGGTATGCTTATTTAGGGTGACCTCTAGATGGGAGCTATCGATTTTCTTCAATTTCCGGCAAAAAATGTTGCCACGGCCAACATTCGAAGAACTAAGTTTAGTCAGACCTCCATATTTCCCTTTGGCACACCCTACAGGGCCCATTTATGATCAGATTGCTTTGAAACCTGTTATGCTTGTTTGGGGAGACCTCTAGATGGGAGCTATCAATTGTCTTCAATTTCTGCCAAAAAATGTTGCCGCAGCCAACGTTCTTAGAACTTAGTTTAGTCAGAAGACTCAATATTTCCCTTTGGCACACCCTACAGGGTACATTTATGATCGGATTGCTTTGAAACCTGGCATGCTTGTTTGGGGTGACCTCTAGATGGGAGCTGTCGATTTTCTTCAATTTCCGTCAAAAAATGTTGCCACGGCCAACGTTCTTAGAACTTAGTTTAGTCAAACCACAATATTTCCCTTTGGCACACCCTACAGGGCACATGTAAGATTTGATTGCTTTGAAACCTGGTATGCTTATTTAGGGTAACCTCTAGATGGGAGCTATCGATTTTCTTCAATTTCCGGCAAAAAATGTTGCCACGGCCAACGTTCGTAGAACTTAGTTTAGTCAGACCTCAATATTTCCCTTTGGCACACCCTACAGGGCCCATTTATGATCAGATTGCTTTGAAACCTGGTATGCTTGTTTGGAGAGACCTCTAGATGGGAGCTATCGATTTTCTTCAATTTCTGTCAAAAAGTGTTGCCGCGGCCAACGTTCTTAGAACTTAGTTTAGTCAGAAGACTCAATATTTCCCTTTGGCACACCCTACAGGGTACATTTATGATTGGATTGCTTTGAAACCTGGCATGCTTGTTTGGGGTGACCTCTAGATGCGAGCTATCGATTTTCTTCAATTTCCATCAAAAAATGTTGCCGCAGCCAACATTCTTAGAATTTAGTCTAGTCAAACCACAATATTTCCCTTTTGCACAACCTACAGGGCACATTTATGATCGGATTGCTTTGAAACCTGGCATGCTTGTTTGGGGAGGCCTCTAGATGGGAGCTATCGATTTTCTTCGGTTTCTGTCAAAAAAAGTTGCCACGGGCAAAAAAAATGACATTGGTACCAATGATCTTCAATTTTGCCATTTCATTTATAACTTACCAAGTTCAAGTTTGTCAAGTTGAGCTACAGTGTCATTGACACTTTCATTATATGTTCCCATACCATGTATGGTGTACATAATGTTGGCATCCGTGGTGGCCCTCCGTCATACAGCTTTCTACTAGTTGTGCGTATGGGTACACATCTGACGATTTCATCGGCCTATTTTTTGCTCAACTTTGGCGAAGCCAAATTTGAGCTTTTGTCATGGCCCGTTGTCCGTCGTCCGTCTGTCCGTACATCAACAATTGGATACGGCTCGGGCTAGAGGCCGTATTTATGAAGCGATCTTTACGAAACTTCTTGGGTACCTTTGTTATGACCTTGGGACGAGAACGAGTGTTTTTGGGTGCGGTCCAAAATTCAAGATGGCTGCCAGCTGCCATTTTGTACCGACGATGCAGAAATCTGTTTTTTGTACAGAACTTCCATATGAATGCTCTGATTTGAATAATTTTTTGTATGAATGTTTAGTACCATGGGATACATCACATATAATACGGGTTTTTTTCTCGTGCGTAAATTGTGCAAATTAGACTAATTTTGATGTTTTTTGGGGTTACTTTCAGCACTGTAAGTGCAAATGCCAATACGGCTCGGGCTAGAGGCCGTATTTATGAACCGATCTTTACGAAACTTCTTGGGTATCTTTGGTATCACCGTGGGACGAGAACGAGTGTTTTTGGGTCCGGTCCGAAATTCAAGATGGCCGATGGCAGCCATTTTGTACAAAATTAGGTGCAATCAGATTTTTGCATAGAACTTCCATATGAAAGCGCTGATTTGAATAATTTTTTGTGTGAATGTTTAGTATCATTGGATACATCACATATAATACGGGTTTTTTTCTCGTGCAGAAATTATGCAAATTAGATGAACTTTGATTTTTTCAGTGCGACTTACACACAGTAAGTACACATGTCAATATGACTCGGGCTAGAGTCTGTATTTATGAACTGATCTTCACAAAATGTCTTGGGTACCTTTGTTATCACCTTGGGATGAGAACGAGTGTTTCTGGGTGCGGTATAAAATTCAAGATGGCTGCCAGTGGCCATTTGGTACCGAAATTAGGTCTAATCAGTTTTTTGTACACAACTTCTATACAGCTCAGACTAGAGGCCATATTTATGAACCAATATTTACGAAACTTCTTGGGTACCTTTGTTATCACCGTGGGATGAGAGCGAGTGTTTTGGGGTGTGGTCCGAAATTCAAGATGGCCACCAGCAGCCATTTTGTACCAAAATTAGTGCAATCAGTCTTTTGTACAGAACTTTTGTATGGAAGTTCTGATTTGAATAAATTTTTGTATGAATGTTTAGTAACATAGAATACATCACATATTGTAAGGGGTTTTTTTTCGTGCATAAATTATGCAAATTAGATGAACTTTGATTTATTCAGTGCTACTTACACAATGTAAGCACACATGTCAATACGGCTCAGGGTAGAGGCTGTATTTATGAACCGATCTTCACAAAACTTCTTGGGTACCTTTGTTATCACCTTGGGATGAGAATGAGTGTTTCTGGGTACGGTCCAGAATTCAAGATGGCTGCCAGTGGCCATTTTGTACCGAAATTAGGTCCAATCAGTTTTTTGTCACAAGTTCTATACAGCTCGTATTTATGAACTGATCTTCACAAAACTTCTTGGGTACTTTTGTTTTCAACTTGGGACAGGAACGCGTGTGTTTTGGGGTGCCTTTGTTATCACTGTGCTATGAGAACAAATATTTTAGGGTTCAGTCAGACCCACTCTGGGACTCAAAGATTTTTTTCTAGTTTAGCATCTGACTGTCACCCACCTTTACAATACTTTACCTATACATTTGTTACAGGCAGCGGTCAGTATTTATGTACAGACCGTTACAATACTTTATATGTACCTTTGTTATCAGGTCATTACCTAGATGTTTGTCATTGCTGTGTCACATACTATACGTGTACATGTCTTTGTCTTGACAAGTTGAGCTACAGTGTCATTGACACTTTCATTCTGAATTGTATTGCCATTTATGGAAATAACTAATTGAAATGAACCATTAGCATTTTCAAAGATGTAGCAATTTGTCAGTTGGCAAATTGCCACATCTTTTGAAATGCTTATGATTCATTTCTGTGATTTATATTCACTTGTAGAAAAAGCCATTTGGGAAAATACAATTGTAAAAGTTTTATAGTATTGGCCCCTGTTAACCAGTGCCTGTGATGGAAGTCCTCTAAAGTAGGTAGTATTTATATATACATGGCTGAACCTGACTTAATACTTTTGTTGACATGATATAGCCATAAATGCTGAAAGTGACTTTTTAATCACTAATAAATTAATGTATCTATCCAAGCAACTGTCTACAGAGATTTGATTCAAATGCTATATTCTTGTTTTCTATTTACAGGTTGTGAAAACAATTGGCTTGCGAGAAATTTGGTTCTTTGGTCTTCAGTATGTTGACACAAAAAGTTACTCTACATGGTTAAAACTTAACAAAAAGGTATGTCTTGATGCATTTGTGTCATCCCACTGTATCACTGCCCTTAACCCGGCCACCACCCACCCCCTCATTCAAGCACACAATCATATACACAGCACAGGCTAAAATGTGCAAACCTCTTCAAATAATATAGGTTATAGAGTAAACTCCTGTTAACCCTTACCCCAATGCATAAAAAATACTAAAATTTTAATTTTTTTGTTGAATTTTTTACAAAAATTTCAGCAGATCTGTATCAAGTACCCAATCATTGGAACAGCCTTGGCAAATGATACAGTTTTGTTGAAATTTTTTTCAGCTGCTCAATTTGTAATTACATGAGCAGAGGTAGGCGATTTAAGTCCAGGTTTACTTGAATAAAATTGTAATCTATTGAAGATTTTGTAATCTTACATCCACTGAACTCACTCACTTAGACATTTTGGACCTAAATAAATTCAGTAGAGACACTAAATCTGTTATACCTTGTTTGACAAAGCTCTGTAAGATTTCTCAAACAAGATATAATAGAATAGTAAATGCTCCCATTATCACTAGAATACAGGAAATGCAACAATTTCCTGTTAATTGTATACTGGTATTTATTATTCTCCCTGAAAAAATTTTGGGGGAGCATTTAGTCGCCGCTTTGTCCATCTGTCCGTCCAAAACAAATTGTTTCCGGATGATATCTCTAGTTTGCTTTGATATATTACATTATAATTTTGCAACATTACTACCTACCATGAAATGCAGGACAAGTACGATTTTCACTGTTATGGCATTTACCCTTCCAGTTATATCCCTTGAAAAGTTACAAAATGGTAACATCAATGGTTTCCGGGTGATAACTCTAGTTTGCTTTGATGTATGACCTTATAATTTTTCCACATTACTACCCATCATGAAATGCAGATGAAGTTCAATTTTCACCGTTTTGCCATTTTCCATTCCAGAGTTGTGCCTCGTGAAAAGTCGCAGAATGGTAAAATCAATGATTTCCGGATGATAACTCTTGTTCATTTTGATGTATGACCATTTATGTGAGCAACCCCCTTTTACCCCCTCACAAATAATAATCACCAGGGGAGAAGCTTGTTTGGCAAAAATAACACTTGAGCCGAAACTGATGATGATAATGGACAACCCTAAAAGTGGCGGCCGATTTATTAAAAGAATACAAAAATGGAAATTCTTATTTATGACTACCTGCAGCCATGTGATGCCCAGGTAGTAGGATGACACAATTTACAAAGATGGGATAGACTACCTGAAGCCATGTGATGCAGAGGTAGTCTAGAGAACCGGTTTTCCATTTTTGCCAAAAGTGGCGCAGATAATGCCTGCCTGTAATGCAGGGTCTAAAACTACAGAAAATTATGCTACAAGTACAAACGAAGTGAATACAAAATATGAAATGTGACAATAAAGGAAGTCCTGTCTTTGTAGACCAGAAAGCTGTCAGTAATACGGATTAATTTTGTTGGAAGGCATCCTCTCGTCTGCCGCATAATGGTGATGGCACGAGTGTAATTCTGCAGAACATTTGCACCATCCTGAGCGCAGTAACTGTCAAGAAACCTCAGGGGAATCCCCAAATTGAAATGTAGATCTGAAATTCAGGCCATCATCATCCAGCGGCAGGCGAAAACAAATAAATGACAATTCTTTCCTGAAATCGGGAGCACCAAGCTATTGTCCATTGCCAGAATCCCAGCCTGTAATGCAGGGATAGGCACTATAAAGGCATTATAAAGCCAGTCACAATGAAAGTTTGTTGTTGATGTTGATCCCGGTCATGTAATATAGGGATGCTAACTGTTGTCCTTTATGAATTCGGTTGAGTGATATAGCCAGAGTAGTGGTAACTTGAGGCATTCTCTTCCTGCGTCTGAAACCCATGGCTTTGTCTTGTAAGTTGTCTAAATTGTGTCGAGCTCAGCAGTGCAATGGAAGCATGTCTAACTGGTACATCCAATAGAGTGGGGTGTCAGAAGAAGAGAAAATGAAGATAGATGGGACAAGTTAGTAGAAGCCGATGGTTGACTAGCCAAGCTCTGAAAAGAAGGAGTTAGAACCAGAAAAAAAAGACGGTGGTGAGAGGGGAGGTGGCGGGAAAGAGTTAACTAACTGTGCTTCTTGTTACAAAGTTGGTAATTTTGAAGTGACGCCAACCTGTTGAGTTGATGATTAGATCCACCAATGGAATGGTTGGTAAGTATTCTGGGATTGCTCCATGAAACAAAGGGAATATAGTCTGTTTCTACAGGGTGTCAGACTCTGTAGAAATGATGGGAATTAGCCAAAGCAGATAAGAGAATTAGAATTTAGAAATGTATTATCAAGATTGAAGGATAGTCGACTGGTCTGCTTGGCTTGAGAATAAATTAGCAGACCTGTGTTGTTGTACAGCTGTACCCAAAAACCACTAAGCGTGTCCTCCCATAAAATAATTTATGCCTGGGGCCTAAATTGCATTTATGTCAGCAACCCCCTTTTACCCCCTCACAAATAATAATCACCAGGGGAGAAGCTTGTTTGGCAAAAATAACACTTGAGCCGAAACTGATGATGATAATGGACCACCCTAAAAGTGGCAGCCGATTTATTAAAAGAATGCAAAAATGGAAATTCTTATTTATGACTACCTGCGGCCATGTGATGCCCAGGTAGTAGGATGACACAATTTACAAAGATGGGATAGACTACCTGAAGCCATGTGATGCTGAGGTAGTCTAGAGAACCGGTTTTCTATTTTTGCCAAAAGTGGCGCAAAAACGCCATAGGCTGCCAGGTAGGAGATTTGGCAGCTTGCGCCACTCGAATCCCTGGGACCAAGCCCCCACCCCTTTCCCTTACATTGTGGGAACATTCCTTAAACAGAGCTTGAAAGCATCTAAAGACCAACGTCCAATCGGTCAAATTTGGGAGTCGGTAGAACCATTTTGGGCCAACTAAGAAGCCCCACCGATTCTGAAGCTGTGCGTTTTGTAGAAGGAAGCTCTCAACCCACAAAATGTAAGGCAGCGGTGGAACACGGCTGAAAAATATGAACGGGAAACCGGTATGCCCGCCTGGGAGGTGAAATATGAAATGGCCTGAGGACGGACTCGATTGTAATTGGCCAGAGCTGCAACAGGACATGGGAGAGGGGGAGGCTTGGGTGTTAAGCGGAGGATGAAGGAGCTACCCGGCATACTGTGTTTGTAATTATGGAGCGTGACACAAACTCCTAAGTGATCCCAATGAAAACAGGAGGAAGTGAGAGTTGAAGGGCGATGCTGAGATGTCGAAGTGAATTCACTTACTCGCAATAAAGCAAAAAATGCTAGCAGGAACATAGCTTTAAACAATATGGTATCATACCAAGACAGACTCACATGGTGCAGGGACGTGAGAAGTTTTTGCAGGATGTTTAGCGTTATGGGAAGGCGAATATCTGGAGCATGACTGAGATGTTTTACCCCGTGAAGAAGTTTACAAATGAGGAATGACTGAGAGGGATCTGGAAAACCATACATTTTGTGAACATGACTAAGGCTGGACAAGTAGGTCAAAAGGGAATTGTACCTGAAACCCTGTTGATACAGCCATGAAATGAAGAGCCCAATCTCAAAAGGTGCTACCGGCAATGTTGAAGAAAGTGGCAAGTAGAAGGAACGAAAACAGTGGAGAGCCCGAGCATATGTTTGGTGGGTAGATGGTGCCAAGGAGGCCTCTAAGAGAGTATGCATTATGTGAGGAAGACTGTGGGTTACAGATGGTCTGGGATAGGTGTAGGTTGTTTGTTGGCAGTGGGATAGACGGCCAGAAATTCTTGGACATGTAAACGAAACAAAGCATCGGCGTAAATGTTCGTCTTACCCAAGATGTGGTAAGCCTTAAATAAAATATTATATTTTAGAGAATATACAACTAGCTGACGAACCAACCGCATTAATGTCGGATCTTTACAGGTTTGCTTGTTGATGACTAGAATGAGAGCCTCATTATCGGTGTGAAAGAGGATGCAGTGGTTTGCCAGTAGAGGACCCCAAAGCCCGATCGACAGAATGATAGGGTATAACTCCAGGGCCGAAATGTGTGCATTCTTGATTTCCGTAGGCCAGGCCCCGTAAGTCCAACGAGCACCAAAGATCGCCCCAAAACCCGGTGTTGAGGCTGCATCCGTATACAGGGAGATGGCTTGGTTGCTACACCACTGATCATGCAAAAACATTGAAGCCCCATTGAAATGTTCGAGAAAAAACAGCCAGGCTTGCAAATCTGCCCGTGCTGCTGAGTTGAGCCTATTGCGATGGTTGGAGCGGACTATTCCTTTGGTTAAGTCAATCAGACGTCTAAGAAAAGGACGGCCTGGAAGGACGACCGAACATGCAAAATTTAGAACCCCTATAAGACTCTGCAACTCATGGAGGGTGACCTTCTTCCTAATATGATATTTTTGCAGTAACGCCCGAGCCTGAGCAAGCTTTGATTGAGGAAGACGAGCTTCCATCTTCTCCGAGTCCAATGTAATGCCTAGAAACTCTAAACAGTGGGTAGGTAAGACAGTCTTGTCAGTAGCTAAGGGTACGCCTAAATCAGTACATAGGGCCTGAAAAATCCGCAAGGCACTGGCACATTCCTCCTTGGAATTGTGCACAAGAAAGAAATCATCCACCGAAGCAGAAACCAAAGACTTTAAGATAATCTCAAGGGCAGAACTGAACTTTTAGAAAAGCTGGCAGGAAGAAGAACTACCCATGGGAGGGCATCGGTCGTAGTAAAATTTCCCCTCCCAAGTAAAGCCTAGCAAGTGAAAATGTTTGGGATGTATGGGGAGCAGGCGGAATGCATCTTTGATATCCACTTTGGCCATGAAGCTGTTGTGGCCCCAATGTTGGAGATAAGTAATCGCATCGGAAACTGAAGCATAGGCAACCCGAGAGTGTTTGGTAGTAATCCCATCATTCACGGAAGCCCCGGAGGGAAAGGACAAATGGTGAATAGGGCGAAAAGAGCCTGGAGACTTTTTAGGCACCAAACCCAGTGGAGAGATATGGAAAGGATGCAAGGGTGGAGAGGAAAAAGGGCCCGCTATTCGGCCCAGCTCTAATTCCCTGAGTAATTTGGCAGAAACAATCGCAGGGTGATCCCGGGCAGATTTTAAATTCTGTGGCTGTGGCTGAGGATGGAGGTCACCTGAAAAACCTAGGTGTAAACCTTCCCGAAACCCTTGCAGAACGAATGCGTGTTCAGATGGGGGAAGATTATGAAGGTACCTTTCCAGATGTTCCTGGTTTATGGGTGTTGGTAGTGAAAGACTTCCTGAATGGTTGCATGTCTGAGCCCGAAGGTGGGGTGGCTGGTCAGGAAGCTGTGGGGCCACTGGTGTGGCGTGACCACCAAGAAGAGGCTGGATGGGGGCGCTGGCAAATATAACATTTGTGAGAGAACTGGCAGTTGTTGTGACACATGAGACCTTTGTGGAAGCGAAAGCATTCCCTGGCGGGCACGCAAAAATTGTGGTTAGGGGTGTTGTTACCATTCCCTCGGTTGGTCCGAAACTGATTATTTTGAAAGGAAGATCTGAAAGTTGGGGCCCCTGGGGCAACTTGATCGATAAGCTTCCAGTGGATCATGTTCCAGGGAAGACGACAAGTCTCCCTGAGGGCCTGAAATTTTTCGGCGTAGCTAAACCAATCTGAACCCTTTTGCACCAAATTCCGGATATTTGCAATGTAACGCATGAGCTGAGGCACTTCAGTGGGCCGTTTTTGAGTATATATGGCTACAAAAATATGAAAGGCTGTTAGCCAGGTATCTAAATTGAGAGTGTTACACTGTGGTGGCTGACTGATGCAAAGTTCAGGGGCACAAGACGCCTGGGTTTCCACTGTGACGACAGAGAAGGAAGGCTTCTGTTTATTGAGCAGTTCAGACGTGGATAAAGTGGTCATTCCAAATTTTCTCCTTCAGTGGTGCGGGAATAAAGGCATCCAATAGTGTGGCGAGTGAGTGGAAAATTGGCAATGAAGGATCGACCGGAACCTGAAGAGCTGATGACGAAAGATGGTTGTTGAGTGTAGATAGGTTGTTACCTGCCGAGTTAGTATCCTGGAGAACTGGAGGAAGCATGTTGTCTGGCAGCGAGTGTATCATCTCTGGATGAACTTCCGGTGGTGGAGGTGGAGATGTGCTAGTGTGAATCGGCAAGTTATGTACCCTGTGTGTCTGCTGGTCTTCTAATCGACTGACTTGAGTGGGCTAACCGATTGATCGAATCCTGCAAGTGAGACAAGGTGACGGAGGATTCAGCCTGTCCGGAATGTGTGGTAGGCAGTGGAGGTGTGCTGCAGTGTGGCCTGCTGACGCTGAAGGTTGTTGACGTGGAAGGTCTGATGTCGGTGCATGTGAGGGTCTCATCTGGCCGAGAACCTGACGTCCGCAATGGGTACAAAAGATGACTCAAAGGTACAGAAACGCGTGAACGGCCTCTCCTGGTGGGCATGGTGCCACTTGAGCTGGTAGTATGTCCACTGTAGGTAAAGTAGGTGCTGCATGCTGGTGAGAGTCCTGTGCTGAGCCCCTCTGAAATGAAATGGGGTGTGTTGTGATTGTGCGGTTGTCAGGCTGCTGAACAGTGGTAGTCAGTGGTGCAGATGTTGGTGGGGAGGAAGCAGTAGATATCTGGAACTGTACTGTTGGGTCCGTGGGAGGCATAAGGTGTTCGCCCCTCCCTTGTGATACTGAAAAAGCGTGTCGAAGGCTCTGTCTTAATGGCACACCATTTTGTTGTCTACTCTTTTTGCGTTTTGTGGGAGCCATCTGTAACGAGAGTAAACAGGCATGAGGGATGTGGTGAGAAACAACAGACCAAGGAATCATATGATGCATGCAGTACCCCAAGGAGAAATGGGAAAAACCACACTCCCCCTCCATCCACAGAACAGAAGATGAGTGTCGTGGAGTGTAAATTGTAAATCAAGAAAAAACAAACGGGCCCTCAACAAAACTGAACATTGTGCGTAATGGCAGCTAGAAAACCGGGCACGCAGCCCAATGTAAATGAAAATGATCGGCTAAGATTTGTCTCCCAGCACAGATAAAAAACTGGGCACGAAGCCCAAAAATTGTGAAGTAACACAGCGGGCCACGAAGGGACCGGAAGAATAAAACTGGGTAAAAACGGACACCAAGTCCCTTACCAGGTGACCAAAGAACCAATGGAGGTAATAATTGTCTCCCAGCACAGATAAAAAAAACTGGGCACGAAGCCCAAAAATTGTGAAGTAACACAGCGGGCCACGAAGGGACCGGAAGAATAAAACTGGGTAAAAACGAACACCAAGTCCCTTACCAGGTGACCAAAGAACCAATGGAGATAATAATTGCACCAAGCACACACTACGAATGGAGGGGGCGTGAAGAACATGCTGGGAAACGGGCACGGAGCCCAAAAAATGTGAATGTAACACCGCGGGCCACAAAGGAACTGGAAGAATAAAACTGGGTAAAAACGGACACTAAGTCTCTTACCGGGTGACCAAATAACCAATGGAGATAATTGCACCAAGCACACACTAACTGACTAAGTACGAATGGAGGGGGCATGAAAAACATGCAGGGAAAAAGAGAGAAAAAATTATAAAATTTCTTATTTCTATTGTCAGTTTTCTATTGTTGGTAGTTTTGTGTTCAAGGGTGCTGGTCGAACCAGGGGTATGCAAGCTTGGATGCGGCCCGACGCAGTAAGCCGAAATTACGGAGCAGTTTCAAGGAGTTGAAGCTGGCGTTTCCCGTGCATCAGTGCAGCACGAACACTGTAATAGAGACGGATGCTACCTTGGGGCGATAAATGCACTCCATCCCGAAGAAATAAAGGAGCTGGAGATTTGTTGAACCGTCGGTGTTTCCAAAATATAGCGTACTCAGGGAGGATGCATAAATTTTTTAAACGGGTATTGAATTCATCTAAGTTCGCCATATATTGAGCATTGTTTCTCCAAAACTCCGAAAAAAGAACGACCAGCTTAACATTGCAGGAGTGGTGCAAAAATTACCCAAAGTCGAAAACCTGACGAGCGATCTCGGCCGGGTCCCCTCCAGATGAATCGATGTCGTTACCGCCTAACTGTACCATGACAATGTCCGGGCAGAACAGATCAACAACTGGTTTCGAGCATTCATAAGCCTCGGGAACGGTCAACCCACCTATGCCTAAATATCTGACATCGCAATCGGGGCCCCCCAGTGACGCTCGTTATTGGGGAAATTTTGCATCCATGTGATCCCGAAAACGTCTGACAAAACTATGCCCAATGATAAGGATCTTCATAATTTGACTAATAACGATACTGCTTACGAAATCCGTGAACAAAACGTCTTCAGGAACGAATATGAGAACACAAACAAAAGAGTTAACTAACTGTGCTTCTTGTTACAAAGTTGGTAATTTCGAAGTGACGCCAACCTGTTGAGTTGATGATTAGATCCACCAATGGAATGGTTGGTAAGTATTCTGGGATTGCTCCATGAAACAAAGGGAATATAGTCTGTTTCTACAGGGTGTCAGACTCTGTAGAAATGATGGGAATTAGCCAAAGCAGATAAGAGAATTAGAAATAAGAAATGTATTATCAAGATTGAAGGATAGTCGACTGGTCTGCTTGGCTTGAGAATAAATAAGCAGACCTGTGTTGTTGTACAGCTGTACCCAAAAAACACTAAGCGTGTCCTCCCATAAAATAATTTATGCCTGGGGCCTAAATTGCATATAATTTTGCAACATTACTGAGTCAAAAAAGAAAGTGTAATAGAAACAAATGAGAAAAACTAGCATTAAGGATGAAATATAATAGTTCTAATGTTATTCAGTAATGTTTACTTTCAGGTTTTGAGTCAAGATGTTAAAAAAGAAGCCCCATTACAGTTCAAATTCCGTGCAAAATTCTTCCCAGAAGATGTCTCTGAAGAACTTATTCAAGAAATTACACAGGTTTGCTCTTTGTTGTATTTGATTTGGAAATTATAATAAGATAATATCTTCATTTTCTGATGGGTTTACTCTCCTCTGCCAATTAATAGTGATGGCTTAATAATAGTGATGCTGCATATTTTGGGGGTTCAATAAATAAAAGTGATGGTGCCAAATAATAGTGATGACAGGCCCACCAAAATTTATGAGAGTGATAGCTACAATTGTGCGAAGTTCCCACAAATGCTACTTGACAGTACCTGTGTTTCACACCAGTAAATTTGACATAGATCAAAGGAACTCAAGGATGGGAGATTACACCAAAAAGTTTTGCAGAACCTTTTCACAGGTATGCAACTTTTTAATTCTTACAAGCTTGGATGGTGTACATTGATGAAACTTTATAAAAAAATTTCTTCAAACAGATGTTGTTTTCAGCTGCTGTTTTTTGGTCCACTTGTTAATCGGATATTCTAATGACAGTAACTCATTTAAATAATCATGATAGTGTCTAATAATCATGACGCTGCCCTCTTTCTCCAAAAATTAATAATAGTGATGTCACTTTTATTTGGCAGGGGAGAGTATGAAATGTAGAGAGCTTAGTGAAATGTAAAATTTCATTGTCAGAATATATTGACACGCATTTATAATTAATATAGAACAAAAAATGACCAAATGTGCCAAACAATATATAACAGACATCTGATAAGTTTTTCCCATTTTTAACTCAACTTGACAAAGTCAAGCTGAGCTATTGCCACCACTTCTCGTCCATCAGCATACGTTAGTATGTACGTTTACATACGTACGTTAGTACGTACGTACGTTAGTACATACGTACGTGTGCCCACAATTTCCTTTGGCACACCTCACAGGTCAGTCGCATTTTTGATCAGATCGCTTTGAAACTTGATATGCTTGTTTGGGGTGACCTCTAGATGGGAGCTATCGATTTTCTCCCATTTCCGTCAAAAAATGTTGCCGCTGCCAATGCTCTTAGAACTTAGTTTAGTCAGACCTCAATATTTCCCTTTGGCACACCCTGCAGGGCACATTTATGATCGGATTGCTTTGAAACCTGGCATGCTTGTTTGGGGTGACCTCTAGATGGGAGCTATCGATTTTCTTCCATTTCCGTCAAAAAATGTTGCCACGGTCAATGTCTTAGAACTTACTTTAATCAGACCTCAATATTTCCCTTTTGCACACCCTACAGGGCACATTGCTTTGAAACCTGGCATGCTTGTTTGGGGAGATCTCTAGATGGGAACTATCAATTTTCTTTCATTTCTGTCAAAAAATGTTGCTGCGGCCAACGTTCTTAGAACTTAGTTTAGTCAGACCTCAGTATTTCCCTTTGGCACACCCTACAGGGCACATTTATGATCGGATTGCTTTGAAACCTGTATGCTTGTTCGGGGTTACCTTTAGGTGGGAGCTATCGATTTTCTTCCATTTCCGTCTCTCAAAAAATGTCGATGGCAATGATATTTGAACTTAGTTTAGTCAGGCATCAATATATTCCTTTGGCATGCCCTACAGGGCACATTTATTAGATCGGTTTGAAACTTTGTATGCTTGTTTGGGGTTACCTCTAGATGGGAGCTATCGATTTTCTTCGATTTCCGTCAAAAAATGTTGCCACTGGCAATGATCTTCGATGAACTTAGTAAAAGCTTAGTGCAGTTAAGCATCAATATTTCCCTTTGACACACCCTGCAGGGCACTTTTATGATTGGATCGCTTGCAAACTTGGTGTGCTTGTGTGGGGTGACATCTATATGGGAGCTGTCGATTTTCTTCCATTTCTGTCAAAAAAATGTTGCCGTTGACCTTTGAACTTAAGTTAGTCAGACCTCAATATTTCCCTTTAACACACACTTCAGGGCACATTTATGATTGAATCACTTTGAAACTTGGTATGTGTGTTCGGGGTGACCTCTAGATGTGAGCTATTGCTTTTTTTCATTTCCATAAAAAATTATTGTCATTATCACCAGCCTTTGAACTTACTACATTTGTGCATCAACTTATCCCTTTTGCACTCTCTGCAGGGTATATTTATGAATTTCCATAAAAAAGACCCCCCAAAAAACCCATTGCCACAAGCAGTGACCTTCTACTTAGTGCATTTGTGCATTAACATCTTCCTTTGGCATGCCTCAAAGGGCACATTCATTATCAGGTTGTTTTGAAACTTTGTATGCTTACGCAGGGGTGACAAGATAAGAGCTATTGATTTTCTTTTCATTTCCTTCAAAAACTGTTGCTGTTAGCAACAATGTTTGAATTTATTGCATTTGTGCATCAACATTCTTTAACATGGCCAACAGGCCACATTTATCATAGGATTGTTTTTGAACTTGGTGTGCTCATTAGGCAAGAACTCTAGATAAGAGCTATTGATTAGCATTCATTTCTGTGAAAAAACTTGCCATTTACAATAACCTCTGAACATACTGCATTTGTGTATCAACATTCTTCCTTTAACCAGTTTTGCAGTTTACATTTAAAAATGCATGGATTACTCTGACATTGTGCACACACAATGCTGTTATGTTGAAATTTCATCAAATAACATTGGTACCAATGATTTTCAGTTTTGCCATTTCATTTATAACTTACCAAGTCCAAGTTTGTCAAGTTGAGCTAGTGTCATTGACACTTTCATTAGAAAAACTTCTCAATTTTTTTGTAAAAAAAGTTGATTTTCTTGAAAAATATTGGGTTTCCCAAAAAATATTTCTATTTTTAACCTAAAATCCTGATGTTTTCCGGAAAATGTTAAAAATTTGAACATTTTTGACTCACTTTCGACGGAATTTATTAAAATTTTAATGTTTAAAAATTCACCGATTTGAAAAATTCACTTTTCATAAATTTAACGAGTTTCTCCCGAAAACATTCACTTTTTCATGGAGTTAACATGGAGTCGCCATTTGAGGTGAATTTTTTCGAAATTTTTGATGAATGGATTTGCAAGATCATGACCTGTGCAAGATTAGCACTGAGATTCCCATTGACAAAAATTCAAAAAAAACCACAGCTCTTTTTTGAGGTCGCAGATTGAAGATGCTCGATCGAACGTCGATTCCTACGGGAAAAAAAAGAGTCTGTTTTGAGCGGCGAATTTATAAATTGGTTTAGAAACCACCATCGATAATGTAGGGGTTTTTGGCATTGAGAGGGAGAGATCACTCGTCCAAGTCTAAAAAAAGGGTTAAACACCAATAAATGATAAGTGTCCCCCAGAGATGATGATGAGATAATTATAAACGTTTGGGTAAGCTACTGACTTTTTTCTTGCATAGCTGTGGCGAAATAATCATAAATGCTGAAAGTGACCTTAAACCCATTAAACAAGCAAACTGTAATTTCCTACTTTTTTTTTACAGAGAATGTTCTTCCTTCAAGTGAAAGAAGGAATATTGAACGATGAAATCTACTGCCCTCCAGAAACTGCTGTGCTGCTTGGTTCCTATGCCTGCCAGGCAAAATATGGTGATTACAATGCACAAGTCCATCCAGCAGGTTGCCTTGCTAGTGATAGAATTTTACCTCAGAGGTGAGAGATATGTATAACCTTCTTATTTTGCAACATCACTATAAAATGCAGGTCAAGTTCAATTTTCATTGTTCTGGCATTTCCTATTCTAGAGTTATGCCCCTTGAAAAGCTGCAAAATGGTAAAATTAATATTTTCCGTATAACTCAGTTTGATTTGAGGTATGAGCTTTACTTTTTTTTTTCTTTTTTTTTTTATACACTTCACATGCATTCTGTCCGATATATTTGTCTGTTTGCATTTTTGGGGATCATCTGTTGGCTGTGCGAACGTTTTCCATGTTTGGCCATAAAATTTCAAGATAAATTTCTGTCCATTTCGAGTAAGAACTCTGAAAAAATGAATGAGTTTTTAAAATCTTTATACCCCCACAAAATGAAGTTTAGGGGAGTATATAGGAGTCAACTTGTCCGTCGGTCGGTCTGTCGTCATCGTTGGTCTGGTCCGTTGCACACGTAAACTTGTGGAGCGAACTACTTCCACAGTTTTCATGAAACTTCACAAAAATAATCAACATTATGAAGGGAAGTGCGTGCCATAATTTTTTTTTTTTTTTATTTAAAAAAAAATTGAATGCCCCTTTTCAGTCACCCACACTAGGCAGTATGCCACGTTGGGGGTATACTGGGCGACAGACCATCTCTAGTTTGTATTTACATTTTGCAGTAATAATAATGGGTGCAGTTTGCAGTCCTGACATTTCATCCTCAGCAATCTTAAGTGCTAAGGAAAATGCTGTGGTAGTAATGCACATCGTCAGCCAAAAAATTGCTGAGGGTGTAGTGTTGTAAAATGTTGGGCAAAAAAAAAAATACCTGTGTTTAGGGTAATCCGATCGACCCTAAAAAATTATGCTGCCCATAAAAATTTTGAGTAAAAGTCTCTCATTTAGTTCACTACATGTAACCCTGAATTCCATATGATTTCAACTGTGAATTTGAAACCAATTTTGGAGTTAAGCTTTCAAAATTATGTGTAGAAATAAATGTATAGGACAGAATAAATGTGGAGCATTGGAAAGTTCCAATTCAGCAAGGGAACCACATTTGATAAACTGACAAACATTTTACAATGCTTCACCATTGGTGTTGACAGGTCATAAACATTAATTAATATTGTGTTGGTTTCGTGCATTGATACTGAAGCCCCAAATCTTGGCCTACTGTCTTGAAAATGTCACTGGTGGATGTATATTGTACAACAGTTATTTAGTCGAGTTGTGATGAAGTCAAACTCGACTTATAGTTTAATAAGTGGCGGCGGGTGGGCAGGCGTAAACAATTGGTTTCCGGACGGTAACTTGATAAGGTTCGATCCACGTTCATGAAACTTCATAGGTTGGCCTTGGTGAGAGGAAGAACCCTATTTTTTTGGACTCACTAGGTCAAAGGTCATGTTCACAGCGACCTTGAATATACTAAATCATAAATAATTGGTTTCCGGATGATAACTTGACTATGGTTGAACCCACAGTCATGAAACTTCATATGTAGGTTGGTCGTCGTTAGAGGAAGAACCCTATTTATTTTGGACTTGGTAGGTCAAAGGTCAAGGTCATGGTAACCCTGAACAAGTAAATCAAAACAATTGGTTTCCGGATGATAACATGATAATGGTTCGACCTGTGTTCATGAAACTCCATATGTAGGTTGGCATCAATGAGAGGAAGAACCCTATTCATTTTGGACTCGCTAAGTGAAAGGTCAAGGTCACAGTGGCCTTCAATATAGTTAATCCCTAAACGATAACTTGATAATGGTTCGACCCACTTTCATGAAACTTCATAGGTAGGTTGGCATCCGTGAGAGGAAGTAAATTTTAAACGATTGGTTTCCAGATGATAACTTGATAATGGTTTGACCGACATTCATGAAACTTCATAGGTAGGTTGGCCTGGGTGAGTGGGAGACCACTTTATTTTGGACTTGGTAGGTGAATGGTGAAGGTCACAGTGACCTTGAACATAATAAATCGTGAACAATTGGTCTTCAGATGATAATTTGACAATGGTTCTACCCACGTTCATGAAACTTCATAGGTAGGTTGGGATTGGTGCAAGAAAGAGCCCTATTTATTTTGGAATCACTAGGTCAAGGTCACAGTGACCCTTCACATAGTAGATTGTAAACAACTGGTTTCCGGACGATAAGTTGATAATGATTAAGCCCACTTTTGTGCTTTCACAACTCAACATTGGATCGGTGATTCTATTGGCATTTTTTTTTTTTTTAATTATACCCCCACAAAACAAGCTTTAAGGGGTATAAAGGAGTTAATTTGTCCCGTCGGTCGGTCTGTCGGCATCGTCTGTCCTTTGCACATGTAAACTTGGGGAGCGAACTGCTTCCACAGGTTTTGCCGCATTTTCATGAAACTTCACAAAAATAATCAACATTTGCCGCTTGGTTTCAAGATGGCCGACTGGTGGCCATATTGGATTTTGCAAAATACTTGTGGAGCAAACTACTTCTACAGTTTTTGTTGCATTTTCATGAAACTCAATATAAATTGATCGGCATGATGAGGAGCAGTGCGTGACATAAATTCTTTCCCGATCAGATCAAGATGGCCGACTGGAGGCCATATTGGATTTTACAAAATACTTGTGGAGCGAACTACTTCCACAGTTTTAGTCGCATTCTCATGAAACTTCATCAAATTGATCAACATGATGAGGAGCAGTGCTTGACAATCTTTTTCCTGGTCGGTTTCAAGATGGCCAACTGGTGGCCATTTTGGATTTTGCAAAATACTTGTGGAGCGAACTACTTCAGTTTTTGCTGCATTTTCATGTAACTCAATATTAATTGATCGACAGGGGGCGTGGTGGCTCAGTTGGTAGAGGTGCAGGCTGCAAGCCAAGAGGTCCTCGGTTCGAATCCCACCTGCGGCAACCGCATTGTGTCCTTGGGCAAGACACTTCACCCCGATTGCCTACATGGGGGCCCGATGACGCTGTGTACTGAGACTTACTGCACGTCAATGGTGCGCATGTCTTCAACCAATCTAACCCTGCCTGTGCTGCGGTGCAGAGTTCAGAGTTACGATGTTGGAGAGCTGACAGCTGCTCGTCGTTGTTCGGTGGTTCTCTCCGGGTACTCCGGCTTCCTCCACCCGTAAAACTGTCACGGTCACGATTAGCCATTGTGCATAAGTATGTGACCTTAAACACCAATAAATAAATAATAAATAATAAGTATGTGACCTTAAACACCAATAAATAAATAAATAAATATTAATTGATCGACATGATGAGAAGCAGTGCGTGACATAATTGTTTTTCCAATCGAATTCAAGATGGCCGAATGGTGGACATATCAGATTTTTTTTTTACTCACAAAAATTGAATCCCCCCTTTCAGTCACCCACACTAGGTGGTATGCCATGGTGGGAGTATACCAGGCGACAGACCATCTCTAGTTTATTTTGGGGCTCACTGTTTTGCCCTAAATTGGGCACATTAAAACAGAAATAAGTCCTATCCTGTTACGTTTGTCATGACTTTGTGTTTCTATGGTTACATTATGATGAAAGTTATTCTCAAATACAGAAGAGGTGCTAGTCCTGGTAATTATACCCCCCGCAAACAAAGTTTGGGGGAGTATATAGGAATCGCCCTGTCTGTCCATCCGTCCGGCCATCTGTCTGTCCGTCCTTACTCCTCCTAAACCGTTTGAAGAATTTTCATGAAACTTTACACAATGGAAGAACTCCATATGAAGATGTGCATGAAGCAATATAATTCCGTTCTGACATTTCCAAGGGGAGATAATCTAACTTATACATTTCAATTGCTACATCATATGGTTGTGTCCTCGTAGGCCCAACAACTGAGGCGCGGGGGATATCACTTTGTGAGCTTGCTCACAGTATCTCTAGTTCATTCTTGTTTCCCCGGAAACAAAATTGCTGTGGAAAACTTGGTACTTCTATGGCAATTGCTGTGAAGCCTGTTTGATAGTGTGAAAATCATCATGGGGCAGGGCATAGTCTCAATTGCCATGTATATGTCGTGTGTGGTGAAGTGAAAACTTTCAAGTAACTTTAACATGTGAAAGTAGTTCGAGGTACATGTGTATATAATCACAATCAATGTGCAGAATCTTTCACTCCTTTTGATCGTTCCAATATCAAGAACTGTGTGAATGCTGAGAAAAAATCTTGGAAGTAAGCATGCGACTTGTTCAGTACGTATAGTTTAAGTGAAAATATGATGCAGCATAACTACAAGCTAAGTATCTCACTGCTTCTATGTTAATAACACCAGAATCTGACATCAGTTTCTGGAAAGCTCTGTAAGAGCTTTCAAGAAACTGATTTCAGATTCTGGTGTTATCAACATAGAAGAAGCAGAACACATAGTTTCTAGTGATTATGCTGCAACTTGTACTGTAAATTGTAAGATTAGCAATATAGCTTAGTGCATCACACATGGTTTGATTCCTTGTGTAACCTGGAAGTTGTGCAATTTCTGCCACCACAAGGCTTTCTGAAGAAACCATCCTCGGCAGTATTTTTGCTGTGGATATTTTTCATTTCCTCGGCACTGCTGATTTCTGAGGGTGAATTACCAGGGCTGAGGCACAGAGAATTTATCTATTTTTCTTCATGTGTTCACACCTCTAATTTGGGCACACCTGTAAACGGTGTGAAGTTGGGATAATCTAAAGGCCTGCCAACGAAATGGCCACCGATGAACTGGGATTTGGGTGCAGTTTGAAAGTAGAGTTGATAGTTTCATTTTTCCTCATTATTTTTCAGAGTTTATGAACAACACAAATTGTCAAAAGAACAGTGGGAAGAGAGAATTATAAACTGGTGGGGTGAACACAAATCCATGATGAGGTAAATCAGACCGGCTTTTTTCTTTTGAAATATCTCTTAGTGCTTCTTGTAGGGGCAGTTCTCTGTCAGATAACATAGTCCAGCAGATCCTACTCGGTCAGATACTTATTAATAGAGTAAACTTGTAATGCACCAAATGATTTCTCACAAATTTAGCACATTATTTGGTTGTTAATTGCATTTTGAGTACATTTTGTCCCTTGAGTGGAACAAAAGGCTATATGCAGCACCTTAGCGTTGCAAATGGTGCCTTGTTCCACTCAATGGATAATTTCTTGTAAATCCCTGTTAATTGAATAAGAGTTTCTGTAATATATTGAAATTTTATTTGACAACCTCCAAGTTTCTTTTCATAAAACAGTTATTTTGGGCCTAAAAATGTTTAGTGCAAGTATTTTGTCCGTGAAACCTTGTTTGATGGAGCTACAGCTCTCTCAATCAATGTATAAAGTATTAGATATTAAAGGCCAAATTCCAAATTCAGACTTGGATCATTTTTAAGCAACAAGCAGATGTCCTAATATGCACCTTTGGGTAAATTTGAAAGTTACATTCTATGTACTTGGCAGTTGTTTCTTGGCAAATCTTTCGAATGCTAAGCAACAGGATTTAAGCTGTCAATACTCAATTTATGACCAGTGGCCAATACTATATATCTTTTACAATTGTATTTTCAAGAATTGTACTATATAGTAAAAAGTTTAAATGGGTTGAAATGAACCGTTAGCATTTTCCAAGATGTGGCAATTTGCCAGTTGTCAAATTGCCATATCTTTTAAAATGACAATGATTCATTTCAGTCAGTTATATTAATAATTAGAAAATACAATTCCAGAAAATACATATGTAAAAGTTTTATAGTATTGGCCCCAGGATATAAGGAATTGACGAAATTCTGTTTTGTAGTTTATTTCTATCAAGTAAATAATTTCTACTGAAGTTGGCCTTCAATTGAGTATTCAGTTATCTAAGTTCTGCTATGCCTGCAATAACCAGGAATAAATTCTTCCTGTGTTGGAGTCGAGTTACAGTTTAACTCCCACTTCGACTTGTACTATTAACATTAATCTTGTTTTCTTTCAATAAAAAACTAATTCTGCTCCACCAACCTATCTGTTACTTTTAAAATTCATGCAAAAAAAATATATAAATAAATAAATTAAAAAATACTGGTAATGTTGCTGGAACATATGCACAGTTTCATCTAATTAAATTTCCAAACAATAACGCCCCACCCCTTCATCCTGGAACAGCACATGCATAGTAACATTTAATTGACTAATGGAAATTGGGCTGGAAAAAATTTGCATAAAGTGGATTCCAAACAATTATCCCCCACCTCCTTGCAACACTTTTTAAAATTCAAGTTAGAAAAAAGGAGCTAAAATATGGGAACATCAGCACAGTTTCAGCAAATGGATCACTGTGATAAGGGAAAGTACACTCACTGGAAAAAGAATGCACAATAAACTTTGCACAAAAACAATTGCCCACCCCCTTTCCCCATTTCAGCTTTTTCCCACACTCAATCAAATTTGTGCTAGGAGTCAAAAAAAGATGAAAAAATTGAATTTCAAAAAGGTGAGAAAGGTGCTGAAGATTGCTGGAACACAAGCACTGTTTCAACTAATGGACCTCCATCAAGAAAATTAGACTGATTAAATTAGGAAAATTACTGCATGAATTAACATTTTGCAAACTTACTTTAGGCGTACCTAATTCAGCCAATGTGCAGCAAAAATGCATAAAACTATCCAGGCCTTTTGGAGTTAAACTCAGTTTATCACCAGGATATAAAAACTCAATTTATCACCAGGATATAATTAAGGAATTGACTAAATTCTGTTTGGTAGCTTGACTATTTCTATCTAGTAAATATTTTCTACTAAAGCTGGCCTTCAGTTAAGCTTTCAGTTAACTCAGTTCTGCTATGCCAGAAATAACCAGGAATAAATGTTTTCCGTGTTGGTGTCAAGTTGCTGTTCAACTCACACTTTGACTTGTACTATTGACATTAATCTTGTTGGACTTTTTTTTTTCTTTTTTTATTGGCCTTTCTCAACATATAACTTTGGGGATTTGTCCAACACAATTTAGACTCCTGTCTTGTTTGAATATAATTTGCCACAGTGCTGTATTTTTACAAGTACACCACTCCCCCACCTCCATACACACACGACATAAAATACACTGATAAACCAAGAAGAGACTTGTTTTATTCTGAAAAACGGAAATTATTTAAATAGGGGATTGCTCTATTCTTGACAAAATATTCACATTTCTTTTGATAATTGATGTTAGAAATTCAATGCTGATCATATTATAAATAGGGGAGGGATGTATTTTACAATTTATGGTGGTTTAGTGTATCCTCCCCTCCCCCCCCCCCCTCCCCCCCTCCCCCATCAAAAAAAAAAAAAAACATTTACTAAGTCACAAAAGAACATGAAACACAAGTTTCAAGTCAGAAATCTCTGAAATTTGGATTGTGCTAGATCATGCAATTGTCCAGGTTTTCGAAAAAAAAACTTTGGAATATGAAGTCTTTCCCTCTTTATACTTTTGGAATACTTTGTATTCCAATTTAGAGTTCAAATTTATTTTTAGCTTACCTCAGGGAGCTTTACTAACCACTTTCCATCTGTTTGTCTATCGTCTGTAGTTATATTTACATTATTGTCGTCTCAGAAACCATTGGGCTGAATTGAACCAAATTTCATGTGCATGGTCCTTATATGTCTATTCAAGTTTGTTGAAATAATGTTGTCCGTTTCATAGGGAGGGGGTGATGGAAAAAGCTCCAAATTTTTTTTTAAAATCTTATGAACCAGTGGGTGCAGTGAATTGATATTTGGTATGGAGCTTCCTTTTGAGGTGTAGGCTCAAGTTTGTTCAAACAAAGTTCATGGAGCAATATTTGCTTTTGCAATGGGAGGGGGGATTATTTTTGGCCCCCGCCCAAAATTTATTTTTTCTGATCTGATGGTCCGATTTGAACCAAATTTGGTATGTGGTATTATTGAGTCATAAGTACTTGATTCATGCCAACCCCAGGCGCTAAAAATAGAAATATTTCCAAATGTCCATGTTTCCCAAACCACATGGAGGAGAAAACTGTTATTTGGTATGAAGCTTCCTCGAGACCAGTAGAATGGCCTGGTAAACAAAAAAATACTATCAGTTGTTCTGGGGGGGTGGGGGGGGGGGGGGCATTGAAAAAATGCTGATTCACCTTTACTTAGCAGCATATTTGTATCAAAAAATTAAATTAAAACATTTCTTCAGAATCACTAATCAGAATCTTTTGATATTTGGTATACAGTATCCATATGGGGTAGGTGGGGGGAGGGGGGGGGGGCAGATACAAGTGTGTTAAAATTAAGCCCCTCCGTTCAGATTTGGGCTCAATACATCATTGTTACGAGGGTCAGATTCAAGTTTGTTCTAATAAAGCCCCTCAGTTAATATTTGGGATTCCTATGGGGTCCCGAATTTTATCGTAGGACAATATGGGGGATAAGCTTTAAAAATCTTCTTTAGAACCACTAGTTGGAATCTTTTAATATTTAGTATTCATCATTGTTATGAGGGTCAAATTCAAGTTTGTTCGAATAAAGTCCCTCAGTTTATATTTAGGCTTCCTGGGGGGGCCCAAATTTTAACTTGGTGCAATATGGGGAATTATCTTTAAAAATCATCTTCAGATCCACCAATATGAAGAAATTTCTTTAGAAATCTTTAAAGATCAACCCGTCAGAATCCTTTCAAATTTGGTATACATCATATCTAGAAGGGGTGTGGGGTGGCAAATTCAAGTTCCTTCAATTCGAAACCCTGGCTTAATATTTGGGCCCTCTGAGTTTGGGGCAGGTTAGGTTCAAGTTTGTTCAAATTCATTCCTTACTGTTTTTCCACAAAAATTTGCCTTTCAAACTACAGTGACATAACCTTGGAAGTTTGGCAGTGCTTATCTACAGCTGATAGAATTGGAAGCAGTCATGAGGACCTATGATAATAATCATCCGACATGGACACAAGAGTTATGAATAATTTCTTGGCTTCATTCCTCTGTAGTGTTGATAAACCATGACGAACTGAATGTGACCCAAAATACTTCTTTGAACCACTTTGTCAGGCCATTGATTAAGGCCCCTTGGGGCTTCTTCTTTATTCTTGTAATAACATTTAGATTGTGTTTGCTATCTATGTGCACTTTTTTGTTATACCCTGGGAAGCTTATTAGTCCCCTACCGGAACCGTAAGGGGACTATAGGATTGCACTCCGTCTATCTGTCCGTCTGTCTGTCCATCTTTCTCTCTGTTTTTATGTTACCACCTCTCCCTCCAACATGCTTTAAGCTACACCTTTCATATTTGATACATGGATAAATTGTTCTGAGGGGATGATGCATGCTCAAAGTCTTTGTTTCAAAATCCAAGATGGCGGGATGGCGGCCATTTTTGTTGTGTTTTTTTAAGCTTTCTTCTCTGTTTTCATGTTACCACTCTTCCCTCCAACATGGTTCAAGCTACACTTTGCATATTTGGCACATGAATAGAGGGTTGGGAGGGGATGATGCATGTTCAATATTTTTAGTCCCCTACGGGAACCGTAAGGAGACTATAGGATTGCACTCCGTCCGTCCATCCGTCCGCCTGTCTGTCTGTCCGTCTGTCCATCTGTCTGTCTGTCTGTTTTTTATGTTACCACCCCTCCCACCAACATGGTTCAAGCTACACCTTTCATATTTGGTACATGGATAAATGGTTCTAAGGGGATGATGCACACTCAAAATTTTTTTTCAAAATCCAAAATGGCGGAATGGCGGCCATTTTTGTTGTGTTTTTTAAAGCTTTTTTTCTCTATTTTCATGTTACCACCCCTCCCACCAACATGGTTCAAGCTACACCTTTCATATTTGGTACATGGATAAATGGTTCTAAGGGGATGATACACGCTCAAAATTTTTTTTCCAAAATCCAAGATGGCGGAATGGCGGCCATTTTTGTTGTGTTTTTTAAGCTTTTTTTCTCTATTTTCATGTTACCACCCCTCCCACCAACATGGTTCAAGCTACACCTTTCATATTTGGTACATGGATAAATGGTTGTGAGGGGATGATGCACTCTCAAAATTTTTTTGTCAAAATCCAAGATGGCGGCCATTTTTATTGTGGTTTTTTTTAAGCTTTTTTCTCTATTTTATGTTACCACCCCTCACTCCAACATGGTTCAAGCTACACTTTTTATATGTGGCACATGGATAGAGGGTTGTAATGGGATGTTGCAGGTTCAATATTTGTTTTTCAAAATTCAAGATGGCTCCATGGCAACCATTTCTGTTGTGTTTTTTAAGCTTTTTTCTCTATTTTTTGTTACCACTGCTCCCTCCAACATGGTTCAAGCTGCACTTTTCATATATGGTACATGGATAAAGGGGTTGTGAGGGGATTATGCACGCTCAATACTTTTTTTTCAAAATCTAACATCTGTCTGTCTGTCTGTTTTTATGTTACGACCTCTCCATCTAATATGCTTCAAGCTACACCTTTCATATTTGGTACATGAATAAATGGTTCTGAGGGTATGATGCTCTGTCAATATTTATTTTAAAAAATCCAAGATGGCAGAATGGCTGCCATTATTGTTGTGTTTTTTAAGCTTTTTTCTCTATTTTATGTTACCACCCCTCCCTCCAACATGGTTCAAGCTACGCCTTTCATATATGGTACATGGATAAAGGGTTGTGAGGGGATTATGCACGCTCAATATTTCTTTTTCAAAATCCAATCTTGATGCTTATATACTTTGTCTTCTGTGACAAAAACACCTTATGTCGCAAAAGCGCCGTAGGGGACTAATACCACCTCGGTGGTCAAACACTTGTTTTTTTCAAAATCCAAGAGGGCGGCCATTTTTGCTGTGTTTTTTTTTAGCTTTTTTCTCTATTTTATGTTACCACCCCTCACTCCAACATGGTTCAAGCTACACTTTTCATATTTGGCACATGGATAGAGGGTTGTGATGGGATGATGCACGTTCAATATTTTTTTTTCAAAATTCAAGATGGCGCCATGGCAGCCATTTTTGTGTTTTTTAAGCTTTTTTCTCTATTTTATGTTACCACCCCCTCCCTCCAACATGGTTCAAGCTACACCTTTCATATATGCTACATGGATAAGGGGTTGTGAGGGGATTATGCACGCTCAATATTTTTTGTCTGTTCGTCTGTCTGTTTTTATGTTACCACCTCTCCCTCCAACATGCTTTAAGCTACACCTTTCATATTTGGTACGTGGATAAATGGTTCTGAAGGAATGATGCACGCTTAATATCTTTTTTTCAAAATCCAAGATGGCAGAATGGCGGCCATTTTTGCTGTGTTTTTTAAGCTTTTTTTTTCCTCTATTTTTATGTTACCACCCCTCCCTCCAACATGGTTCAAGCTACACTTCTCTCAATTCTCAATTTTTAGATTCCATTCACATTTGAAATCCTGTCTGATAACCTGTATTTTACCCAAACCACCCCCAGGTCTGACACTCCTGTTGGCTGTTGTCATGAAACCCGAACTGTCCCCAGGCCGAACCGTCCCCAATTATTTTACCAAAACTTCCCCCCACCCCCACCCCCAGGTCTGATACTCCTGCTGACTGTGGTCATGTCATACATGACAAAAACACCTTATGTCATAAAAGCGCCGTAGGGGACTAATACCACCTCAGTGATCAAACACTTGTTTCAAATGAGGGTATCTTTGCAATTGTTGCTCATTGGAACGAGCATGTACTTATGAGTCACCATAGGATAGGTTATACTTTTGATGAAAAAATTATAAAATCTGAATAGTGAGTTTTGTCAGTAACTCTGCATTTTTCATTTCAGAGAAGATGCAATGATGGAGTACTTGAAGATAGCCCAAGATTTAGAGATGTATGGAGTGAACTATTTTGATATCAAAAACAAAAGGGCCTCTGATCTCCTCCTAGGTGTAGATGCTTTAGGTTTAAATGTTTATGAAAAAGACGACAGGTAACTATTTCTTTGCGTTTTCATTTTTCATTCTAGGCATCAGAGTCGAGGAATACTCCATTTATTTTCGAAAGTAGTATATGCATATTATTGACAGTTTTATGCAAATTGTCACTTTTATAAGTTTATTTTTTTTCAAATTGGAAAATACAACTTCAAACGAAGCACAGGGAAACCTTTACATATAGAATTTATCAGTTCTCTAGACTTTCAACTTTTTACCCAGGAAATTTGTAACAACTATGCATACTATACACATATCCAAAACTTTATTTGCTTCAGACCGCTTTATTCAGGTAGCTGTGGATTCTTGAAGAACATTGAAGTGAATGTTTTTTCAAGGCATTGAAAATGCTTGTAAAGAGACAAGAAACTTATTAAGTCTTTCGCTGCTAAACGTGACTAAAGTCGAATTACCCAAATCGTTGCCAATCGTGACTAAAGTCAAAATTTGAAACCAGATAGTATGTCTGTTCTAGGGGAACTAACTCTCTTATTTTTAGCTCAACTTTGATGAAGTCAAATTTGAGCTATTGTCATGGCCCGTCGTCCGTCCGTCTGTCCGTACGTCAACAATTGGCTATGGCTCGGGCTAGAGGTCGTATTTATGAACCGATCTTTACGAAACTTCTTGTGTACCTTTGTTATGACCCTGGGACGGGAACGAGTGTTTTTAGGTGTGGTCCGAAATTCAAGATGGCTGCCAGTGGCCATTTTGTACCGATGATGCAAAAATCAGTTTTTTGTACAGAACTTCTATATGAAAGTTCTGATTTGAATAAAGTTTTGTATAAATGTTTAGTACCATGGGATACATCACATATAATACGGGTTTTTTTCTCGTGCGTAAATTATGCAAATTAGACTGACTTTGATTTATTTAGTGTTACTTTCAGAGCTGTAAGTGCCAAGCTGCTATGGCTCGGGCTAGAGGCCGTATTTATGAACCGATCTTTACGAAACTTCTTGGGTACCTTTGTTATGACCGTGGGACGAGAACGAGTGTTTTTGGGTGCGGTCCAAAATTCAAGATGGCTGCCAGCCGCCATTTTGTACCGACGATGCAGAAATCTGTTTTTTGTACAGAACTTCCATTTGAAAGCTCTGATTTGAATAATTTTTTGTATGAATGTTTAGTACCATGGGATACATCACATATAATACGGGTTTTTTTCTCGTACGTAAATTGTGCAAATTAGACTAATTTTGATGTTTTTTGGGGTTACTTTCAGCACTGTAAGTGCAAATGCCAATACGGCTTGGGCTAGAGGCCGTATTTATGAACCGATCTTTACGAAACTTTTTGGGTACCTTTGGTATCACCGTGGGACAAGAACGAGCGTTTTGGGGTCCGGTCCGAAATTCAAGATGGCCGATGGCAGCCATTTTGTACAAAATTAGGTGCAATGAGATTTTTGCACAGAACTTCCATATGAAAGCCCTGATTTGAATAATTTTTGTGTGTGATTGTTTAGTACCATGGGATGCATCACATATAATACGGGTTTTTTTCTCGTGCAGAAATTATGCAAATTAGATGAACTTTGATTTTTTCAGTGCGACTTACACACAGTAAGTACACATGTCAATACGGCTCAGACTAGAGTCTGTATTTATGAACTGATCTTCACGAAATGTCTGGGGTACCTTTGTTATCACCTTGGGACAAGAACGAGTGTTTCTGGGTGCAGTCTAAAATTCAAGATGGCTGCCAGTGGCCATTTTGTACCAAAATTAGGTCTAATCAGTTTTTTGTACACATCTTCTATACAGCTCAGACTAGAGGCCATATTTATGAACCAATCTTTACGAAACTTCTTGGGTACCTTTGTTATCACCGTGCGATGAGAGCGAGTGTTTTTGGGTGTGGTCCGAAATTCAAGATGGCCACCAGCAGCCATTTTGTACCAAAATTAGTGCAATCAGTCTTTTGTATAGAACTTCTGTATGAAAGTTCTGATTTTAATAAATTTTTGTATGAATGTTTAGTAACATGGAATACATCACATATTGTAAGGGTTTTTTTTTCGTGCAGAAATTATGCAAATTAGATGAACTTTGATTTATTCAGTGCTACTTACACAATGTAAGCACACATGTCAATACGGCTCAGGGTAGAGGCTGTATTTATGAACCGATCTTCACAAAACTTCTTGGGTACCTTTGTTATCTCCTTGGGATGAGAATGAGTGTTTCTGGGTACGGTCCAAAATTCAAGATGGCTGCCAGTGGCCATTTTGTACCGAAATTAGGTCCAATCAGTTTTTTGTCACAAGTTCTATACAGCTCGTATTTATGAACTGATCTTCACAAAACTTCTTGAGTACTTTTGTTTTCACCTTGGGACAGGAACGAGTGTGTTTTGGGGTGCCTTTGTTATCACTGTGCTATGAGAACAAATATTTTGGGGTTCCACTTTGGAACTCAAAGATTTTTTCTAGTTCAGCATCTGACTGTCACCCACCTTTACAATACTTTACCTATACATTTGTTACAGGCAACGGTCAGTATTTATGTACAGACCGTTACAATACTTTATATGTACCTTTGTTATCAGGTCATTACCTAGATGTTTGTCATTGCTGTGTCACATACTATACATGTACATGTCTTTGTCTTGACAAGTTGAGCTACAGTGTCATTGACACTTTCATTGTGATTTACGATGTCGTGGTGTTCTTTTTATGTTCAGTATCAAAGGTCAAGTACAATTTCGCACCCCAACTGCCACGATATGGATACAGCTTGGATCAAAACGCAAGTGACAAGTGAGGTTATAGAGCATATTTTTAAAGGCTCAGATTGTGAATGTGGTTCTGAAACCGAATATGGGGAATCTCTCAATGATATGGCCTGTGATATGGATATATTAACCCCTCAAGGCCAAGATATGGACATATAAACCCCTCAAGGCTAAGATTTGGTTCGAAAAGGCAGTGCTGTCGGAAATTCTGCAGGACTTGAGGTGAAAGAGTGGCCAGAGTCAGCAAATGACCCAGTTAGTTTTGACTAGCAAATTTATGGGTTAGAAGATCTGTTTGATCCATGCTGGATTCAGCCATACTGATGAGAAGGCATCTTGGTTTTTAATATGCCCTCCCCCCCCCCCCCCCCCCCAAAAAAAAAAAAAAAAAAAAATTCAATATAAGGATTATCTGTCATTTTTAGCTCAACTTTGACGAAGTCAGATTTGAGCTATTGTCGTGGCCCGTCGTCCGTCTGTCCGTCCATCCGTCTGTCCGTACGTCAACAATTGGCTATGGCTCGGGCTAGAGGTCGTATTTATGAACCGATCTTTACGAAACTTCTTGGGTACCTTTGTTATGACCGTGGGACGTGAACGAGTGTTTTTGGGTGCGGTCCGAAATTCAAGATGGCTGCCAGCCGCCATTTTGTACCGATGATGCAGAAATCTGTTTTTTGTACAGAACTTCCATATGAAAGCTCTGATTTGAATAATTTTTTGTATGAATGTTTAGTACCATGGGGTACATCACATATAATACGGGGTTTTTTCTCGTGCGTAAATTGTGCAAATTAGACTAATTTTGATGTTTTTTGGTGTTAATTTCAGCACTGTAAGTGCAAATGCCAATACGGCTCGGGCTAGAGGCCGTATTTATGAACCGATCTTTACGAAACTTCTTGGGTACCTTTGGTATCACCGTGGGACGAGAACGAGTGTTTTTGGGTCCGGTCCAAAATTCAAGATGGCCGATGGCAGCCATTTTGTACAAAATTAGGTGCAATCAGATTTTTGCACAGAACTTCCATATGAAAGCGCTGATTTGAATAATTTTTTGTGTGAATGTTTAGTACCATGGGATACACACATATAATACGGTTTTTTTTCTCGTGCAGAAATTATGCAAATTAGATGAACTTTGATATTTCAGTGCGACTTACACACAGTAAGTACACATGTCAATACGGCTCAGACTTGAGTCTGTATTTATGAACTGATCTTCACGAAATGTCTTGGGTACCTTTGTTATCACCTTGGGACGAGAACGAGTGTTTCTGGGTGTGGTCTAAAATTCAAGATGGCTGCCAGTGGCCATTTTGTACCGAAATTAGGTCTAATCAGTTTTTTGTACACAACTTCTATACAGCTCAGACTAGAGGCCATATTTATGAACCAATCTTTACGAACCTTGTTGGGTACCTTTGTTATCACCATGGGATGAGAGCGAGTGTTTTTGGGTGTGGTCCGAAATTCAAGATGGCCACCAGCAGCCATTTTGTACCAAAATTAGTGCAATCAGTCTTTTGTACAGAACTTCTGTATGAAAGTTCTGATTTTAATAAATTTTTGTATGAATGTTTAGTAACATGGAATACATCACATATTCTAAGGGGTTTGTTTTCGTGCAGAAATTATGCAAATTAGATGACCTCTGACTTATTCAGTGCTACTTGCACAATGTGAGCACACATGTCAATACGGCTCAGGGTAGAGGCTGTATTTATGAACCGATCTTCACAAAACTTCTTGGGTACCTTTGTTATCACCTTGGGACGAGAATGAGTGTTTCTGGGTACGGTCCAAAATTCAAGATGGCTGCCAGTGGCCATTTTGTACCAAAATTAGGTCCAATCAGTTTTTTGTCACAAGTTCTATACAGCTCGTATTTATGAATTGATCTTCACAAAACTTCTTGGGTACCTTTGTTTTCACCTTGGGACAGGAACGAGTGTGTTTTGGGGTGCCTTTGTTATCACTGTGCTATGAGAACAAATATTTTGGGGTTCAGTCAGACCCACTCTGGGACTCAAAGATTTTTTTCTAGTTTAGCATCTGACTGTCACCCACCTTTACAATACTTTACCTATACATATGTTACAGGCAACGGTCAGTATTTATGTACAGACCATTACAATACTTTATATGTACCTTTGTTATCAGGTCATTTCCTAGATGTTTGTCATTGCTGTGTCACATACTATACATGTGCATGTCTTTGTCTTGACAAGTTGAGCTACAGTGTCATTGACACTTTCATTTTTCAAATATGCTGATCAATTTTGACTATCACCACAAGATTAGAACAACATTTAGTATAAAAATTCATCATTTGGCTACAAATAGTTTGACTCCATCACACAAAACACAAAACATATAGTGATATTTCCTTACTTTGGTGTGGCGGCCATCTTGGTTGTCTTGGTCACGTGACCTTATATGACCAAGTTTCATATGCAACTCAACATCCAGACATATACCAACCAGCATACCAAGTTTCAGCAAGATACTTTTCTAAACAAAAAAAGTTATTCCCCTTGATGTATTATTACTGTGTAATTCCACTGAGTGCATGGCAGTGGCAAAAGAGTTAAGATCCTTAACTGGTAGAGCGCTAAATTATTTTTGGCCATCAAAATATGTTCACATATCTTTGCCTTGTTACAATTTATGGGAGAGTGCCTACAGGCACTCTCCCATACATTATAACAAGACAAGTCCTTACAGACTAAATAATATCACTTCAAAGATGATACAAAGCACATCCACTGAGTACAAAGCCTTCAAGTTGCATTACCTTCACCTCAGAGTAAAGCCCAAATATGGGCTTCCAGCACTCTACCAGTTAAAAGTACTTGAAAACATTTCCAATTATATTAGTTGGTAATCTAAAGCCTTTCAAGAAACAACTTATTCCCTAATGTTATAATTGATTCATATATTGAAGGTCATTGAAAGCCCTTGAATTTGGTGCACTGTGGTCTTTGAATATCCTTGAATTTGATTCTGAAATTGTGGGGGTTTGCTGTTATTGAAATACCCCCAGTGGAAATCTGTGGAAGTGCTGCAGTGCTTGATTACTGAAGAAAACAAGTTTTTGCATAACGGTAACCAAAACTTGAGGTACGAGGGCTGGAATAAATAATTGGCTTCCTGAACTTGACTTCATACTTGTGTTGTAAAAATTAATAATAGAAAGAATTATTAACCTGAAGCATTTTATACCTGCTGTCATTTTGTGTGGTGGTGGTAAATAAATGAAGGGGGGGGGGGGGGGGGGGGGCGTCACTCTTGACTGTTAAGTCATGTATAGATTTGAACAGACTGTATGGGGAAATAATGCCATAATGGTGTATACACAGTTCACACATGACCTCTTAATAAATCTAATCAGTATTCTTAACAGTTTTGTTGGAGGTCTGTAAAATTACGGTATCGAGTGAACTACCCTTGCCTCAAATTCTAATGTTCATTTTCTTTATCCAGAGGCCTTAAAATTTGTAAGTCATGAGAATCGGTTTTGATTCTCATAACCTCCTGTCTGGTGAGTCAATTTTCATTGTCAAGCCTTGGGAATGCAACCAGGAGCCGTTACTATAAAACTTTTACATTTGTGTTTTCTAGAATTGTGTTTTTCACTTATTAATATAACTGACTAAAATGAATCGGTAGCATTTTAAAAATATGGCAATTTGTCAACTGGCAAATTGCCTTATCTTTGAAAATGCTAAAAGTTCCCATTTTTAAAGTCATAACTAGAAAATACATTTCAAGAAAATACAACTGTAAAAGTTTTATAGTATTGGTCCCTGTACATATTCCCTGGTAAAAGCGAAAAACCACCTCTATGTAATGTCAGTTTTTGTGACTTTGTTGTCTCATGTGCACATGAAGATTACATGTTCCAGCATTAGACTCTTCGTGGTCTTGCTTGTTGAAGGTACAGTACCTCTGGGGTGGTTTTATGTGAAGTCTTGGCTGCTTGTAAATAAAAGTGGGTATAAATCTCTATGCTTTTAAGGATACATTCAGAATCTGTGATAAGAAGCAAATGAACATTTTGCAAGATTCAGTTGAATCTCATTCTGTTCCTCGCAAGAACTCATTCTGATTCTCACAAGAATTTTAAGTCCTGATTTCTCAGGAGGTCAGTCTGTATGTTGTATATAGATTTGAATTTACAGTATGGTCTACACACACCTTGCATTTGACAAAAATCCAAAGAAGTAGAACTAATCTCTGTGAGTTTCTTCCATTTCAAAAAGGTGGTGGTCAGGAATGTGCACGTGAAAGGCCTTGCCAATAGTCACATGAATGTGTCTTGATCTCAAATTGTATTCTCAACTTTCAAAGAGAATGCTTTACAAAACTGAAACAAGTATGAAATATTCGATTTTGACAAAGTCTTCTTAATTCATATCTTCTTTTATTTACAGACTGACACCAAAAATTGGTTTTCCTTGGAGTGAAATTAGGAATATATCGTTTAATGATAAAAAATTTGTTATTAAACCTATAGATAAGAAAGCACCAGTAAGTTTGTTTTTTTCTCAAATTATGTGTATAGTTAGAACTATTAATGTCCGGGAATGAGAGAGTTGTATTATGAACTGATTTCCACATTCCTCAGAAGGTTGGTATTTCATCCCGTTTTGATCACTCAGGATGCCTAATTTTGACTTTTCAGACTTTGAAGCTTTAGGAAAAGCATCTCCCAACGATGCAGTAAAGAGAATTTGTCAAGACCATAGTCTGACTGCCATTAGTGTTAAAAGTTATAACTATATATACTATTCAAAAAAAGTAGGGGATGTCCAAACTGATGTTGATATTTTCGGAAAATGGTATTGGATATGTGTGAATGGGCATATCAGTATATTACCAAGTTTAGTGTGGATCATCATTGTCACCGGGTCACGAAAACCTTGTGCAGGTTTTTCGCACCAGCACCGCATTAATGTCTGTGTGATACGTTTTGAAATTTTCGTTTGTACTGGTCAGGTCTTTTCGGAGCTTTCATCATTCTTTTCTTGGTATAAACTCGTTCATCAATAGTTTCTGGTTGAAACGTAACTTTTGAGGTATGCGAAGACTGACATGTGACGAACATTGACATGCCGTTGGCATGTTTGAAGCTGGCAACAGACAGACTGCAGTGGTTCAAATTCTCAGTGTTACTCAATCGGTAATTAGCAGGTTGTGGTCACGCTACCCTCAGACGGGCAATGTTGATGAAACATCGGTCTGGTCATCGAAGAGCGACAACTGCCAACCAGGATCGATTCATCTGAACCACAGAATTCCGTAACCGCTGTCAAAGTGCCTCAGAAATTGGACAGCAGCTGCACCGAGCGACAGATGTGCGAGTCAGTTGTCAGACAATCCCAATTTGCCTACACAATTGGAATTTGTACGTTCGACGACCTCAAATAATTCCATGTTTGACTGAACGTCACATCGTAGCAAGACGTAATTGGTGTGGAGCACAACTGCACTGGGACAATCATCGGTGGAGCAATGTCATGTTTTCTGATGGATTGAGGTTCATTTCCGACTTCAACGACAGGTGAAACAGTGGTGTGGCGGCGGCGGAATGAATGATACCATGACATAACCGTTTGTTATTGATTGTTTTGGTGGTGGATCGGCTATGGTATGGGAAGGCATAACCATAACAAGCGGAACAGCATTACATGTCATCCAAAGGCATGTCACAGGGCAGTACTACTGTGACAACATGTTAACAGCTCATGTGGAGCCATGTGCGCAGCATCACGGCCATCGATTCATTTTCCAAGATGATAATGCAAGAGCACACTGGGCCTGTGTTGCTACAGAGTTCCTCCAGAAGCAGAACATGACTACACTGCCTTGGCCAGCACTCAGTCCAGATATTTCACCAATCGAGCATGTCTGAGATATGCTTAGTAGGTTCCTAAGACATTGCCAACAGCCCCAGGAACTCGCCTTTGCACTGCAGGAAGAATGGAATAACATCAGTCAAGCTGGTATTGGACGTTTGGTGAGGAGTATGCCACGTTGGATCCACGCTTGTCTTTCGAACCAAGGAGGATTTACAAGGTATTGAGGTCTTGGACAAAATATGGTAAATTCTCTGACTGACCGTCCATGACTTCTACAGCTCAGTGTGTGGAATGTGTGCTTGTCGGACACCCAACTATCACTGAAATCGTTCACCAGATGTCACAATGCAATGCCTCAACTGCCTTTCTGATGAAAATATAAATATATTAAATTTTCTTCATATATCTCACTTTTATCAAGTATCCCCTATTTTTTGAATAGTATAATAAAATAATATAATCGGAGGTTTAGTGTTTGCAGATCTTGATTTCGTGTTGTTACATTTTGACTACAAGAATTTCTGTCTGCATAAATTAAGATGAGGATCTCGTTCCTGATACATGATTTGTCTTTTGTATTGGGTCTATTATCTTCAAACAGATCATCATTTTGTGTCTTGAGTCATCCAGATTTTTAATTGCTGATACCTTGGAAGAAATTTAATAGTTTTCCATTTGTCAAAGCATGTTTTGTTCCAAGTTTCAACACACTGTTGAAAAATTCACAAGGATGGCCTTTATTAGCTCATCTTGACAAAGTCAAGCTGAGTTAATCTCATCGCTCTCCATCCATCGTCCGTCAGCACCATGTTTTGGTCTTCTCCTCCAAAGCCACTGGGCCAATTCAAGTGAAAGTTTGTGTGAGTGATGTTCCCAAAGGGGCATTGCATTTTTGTTCAACTCAACATGCCCAGTCCCATAGGGAGGGAGTGGGGGAAAATGCTCCAAAATATTTAAAAAGTCTTCTCAAGAACCAGTGTGTACAATGACTTGATATTTGCTATGGAGCTTCCTTTTGAGGTGTAGAATCAAGTTTGTTCATGAAGCAATATTTGGCTTTGTTATGGGAGGGGTAAGATTTTTGGCCCCGCCCAAAATTTATATTTTCTGAACCGATGGTCCGGTATGAACCAAATTTGGTATGTGGTATTATTGGGTCATAAGTACTTGACCCATGCAAAAAAAGAATTTCCGTATCCCCATGGGAACCCTGGGAGCTAAAAATAGAAATATTTTCAAACGCCCATATTTCCCAAACCACACGGAACAGAGAGCTGTTATTTGGTATGAAGTATCCTTAGAACCAGTAGAATTGAATGGTAAAAAAAAATGCCATCGGTTATGTTAGGGTGTTCTGTAATGGGCATCGAAAAAATGCGGAGTCCGCATATTTGCAAAAATTTAACACAATCTTTTCTTCAGAACCAATCATCAGAATCTTTTGATATTTGGTATACAGCATTCATAGGGGGGTCAGATACAAGTTTATTGAAATAAAGCTCATTGGTTCATATTTGGGCTCACTGCAGGGGCCCGAACTTTAACATAGGGTAATATGGGGAATATTCTTTAAAAATCTTCTTCTTCAGGACCACCAGTCAGAATCTTTTTAATGTTTGGTGTACGTCATTGTTATGAGGGTCAGATTCAAGATTGTTCAAACCAGGTCCCTAGGTTAATATTTGGGATTCCTACAGAAGCCCAAATTTTAACTTTGTTCAATATGGGGGGTAATTTAAAAAAAATCTTCTTCTTCAGATCCATCAGTCAGAATGCTTTCATATTTGGTATGCAACATCTCTAGGGGGGTCAGATTCAAGTTTGTTCAAATCAGATCCCTAGGTATATATTTGGGGTCGCTATGGTAGCCCAAATTTTTACTTAGTGCAATATGAGGAAATTTCTTAAAAATATTCTTCAGATCCACTTCTTCAGATCCACTAGTCAGAATGCTTTCATATTTGGTATACAACTTCTCTAGGGGGGGTCAAATTCCAGTTTGTTCAATTTGAGTGCCTGGGTTAATATTTGTGCTCCATATGGGAACCTGAAATTTAACTTAGTACAATATGAGGGAATTTCTTCAAAAATCTTCTTCAGAACCACTTGTCAGAATGCTTTCATATTTGGTATACAACATCTCTAGGGGGGTCAGATTCAAGTTTGTTCAAATCGGATCCATAGGTTAATATTTGGTTTCGCTATGGTAGCCCAAATTTTTACTTAGTGCAATATGAAGAAATTTCTTGAAAATTTATTTCTCTTCTTCGGATCCAACAGTCAGAATGCTTTCATATTTGGTACACAACATTTCTAGGGAAGTCAGATTCACCTATGTTCAAATCGAGAGCCTGGGTTAATATTTGGGCTCCGGAATTGGCCATTTTCAGGTGCTCTGTTCAAATCACACCTGTGGCAACCGCATCGTGTCCTTGGACAAGACACTTCATCCCCATTGCCCACGTGGGGGCATGGTGGTATTGTAGACTAAGGCGTACTGCACGTCAATGGTGCACTTGTCTTCAACCAATGCTAACCCTGGTTGTGTGGAGTTTGTATGTTGGGGAGCTGACAGTTGCTCAGTGGTTGTCTTCCTCCGCCTGTAAAACTTGTCATGATTAGCCATATGTGACCGTAAACACCAATAAATAAATAAATTCTTGACCTCTGTTTTGCATTCCCTGCATGTTAAATTTAATTTATTCTTGGTATGCTCACAGTTATGTCCTCGACCTCCGAAGGAGGATTTGGGGGGGGGGGGGGGGATCCAGTGAAGCTCTCTGTCTGTCCATCTGTCCATACAAACGTTTTGCATTGTAATTTCAAAGCCATCTGTTGGATTTGGATCTCCGTTGGTATGCCAATAGACTGCATGGGGGAACCGATATGCAAATGAAACGGGTTCTGTCTAATAATTTTTCCCAGAGTTATTGCCCTTTTTCACTCTTCCAACTAAGAACATTTTTCTGGACCTCTGTTTTGCATTCACCAAATGTTGGATTTCATTTATTCTTGGTATGCTCATGAACCCGCTTTGCAACAGAATATCCGCAATCCAGTGAAGACGTCCGTCCGTCTGTACAAACGTTTTGGAATCTTGTAAATTCAAAGCCATCAGTCAGATTTGTATCTCCTTTGGCATGTTGATAGATTTGCATGGGACGGATATGCACAAGGAATTGGTTCCGTCCAATAATTTTCCCAGAGTTATGGCTCTTTTTCACACTTTCCACTTTGAAAATTTTGATGTCCCACACTACCTTTAAGGCTACTTAGGACATGCCTGTGGGTCGGGGACATTGGCCCACCCTTTGCGTAGCACTTGTTAACTCAATCGTTCATGAATATTGCTGGGCTTTTTTGTGGGGTGGTACTGGAGTCAAATAGTTCGTCAGTCTGTTGAAATGTTGTGGAGCAAAACTTGGTTGTGGCTCATAGCATGGGAGACTTACAACTCTTAAGCTGCTGTTGTGGTAGTGTGTGGAAAATCTAGTAGTGCAAACTGCTTCTGCATTTCTTAAGATAGGTATGACAGTGGATGCTCGATGAGCTTCGTCAATCAAGATATAATAGAATAATTATCTCCAGAATACAGAAAAGTGACCAAATCCTTGTTAACTGAATATGGTACGCTCGCCATGGACTAGTGACTTTCCAAACATTAGCAATATTTCTACGGAAGCAATAATATTAGATTCCAAAACCAATTATAGGAATAATCTTCAAAAAATTAATTAATGAAGCACTGGGTACAACTGGTGCTTTATTAATTATCCCCGCATTTTCAAAAATGCGGGTATATAGTCGTGATCCTGTCCATCCGTTTGTCCTTACATTAGTCCGTCCGTCTGTATGTCACACCCTGAAAGGCTCCTAGGGTATTCAATTTGAAACGTTTAAATTATGCTAATGTGTTCAGGTAACATCTCTAGATGTGCATAAAGGTTTCAGAATTTTGATTTGGCCCTAAGTTAGAGAATCCGTTTTCATTGAAAGGCTCCTAGGGTATTTACTTCGAAACGTTTAAACTATGCTAAGGTGTTCAGGTAACATCTCTAGATGTGCATGAAGGTTTCGGAATTTTGATTTGGCCCCAGGTGGTTCCAGTGAAACCACTTTTATAGTTAGAAAATCAGTTTTCATCGAAAGACTCCTAGGGTATTTAATTCGAAACATTTAAACTATGCTAAAGTGTTCAGGAAACATTCTTAGATGTGCATGAAGGTTTCGGAATTTTTATTTGGCCCCAAGTGGTTCCAGTGGAACTGCTTTTATAGTTAGAAAATCAGTTTTCATCGAAAGGCTACTAGGATAATTAATTCAAAACATTAAAACTATGCTAAGATGTTCAGGTAACATCTCTAGATGTGCATGAAGGTTTCGGAATTTTGATTTGGCCCCAGGTGGTTCCGGTGGAACCATTTTTATCGTTAGAAAATCTGTATTTTTATACTGTACCAATGACCCAGACTTAGCTGGTGCTAACTCTTAAATTCTAGGGCCAAACACAAATTTTACCCCCCCAATCCCCAAAATTTGCATCTAAAACCGAAAATTACATGTCCTATATGGTCCTCCATACCTTTCCTCCACTGCGCATGCGCAGTGTCAAGGAGGTCACGAAATTGGCGCCAAAAGTCATTCTTTGTTTGGCCCTTCATCAGTTCACATCTGACTGATATTTGTGCTTGTAAATCTCAGTTTAAATGATGCCAGACACATAAATATGAGAGAAATGGTGGATCTAAAGAGGAAATAGAAGGATGAGAGGAAAATTCAGTGGCAGGAAATAATCAGGGCTGTAACATAAATTTTTTTTTATGAAATTATGTTATGTTCCCTAATTTCGAGGCATGAGCCTGTTGTTATTCTTGCTATGAAGTTCCACTGCTTGATCAGTGTTGCCTCTCTCCCTTTCCTTTATTCCCCCCTTGCTATTCTCCCATGCTTTTGGCATATTTTCTGTAATAATTATTACTAAAATTTCTTGGGAGTTTTGGCTTCGTAACAGAATGAATTTCTGTTCTTTTCCCCATGTTGACGTCCTCACCCTTAGGTGTTTAGGCATTGTGATCTGCATCTACCATCTGATGTTCTGCAGTTTCTTCTATGGAAATCTCTGTTTTACAACAGATAGTGTTTAAATTGGTAACTGATTTCGGGCCATGTTTATCAGTGCCTGGAGTCATGTTTCCGGTTTTTGTACAACTTCTTGTTTACATTGACAACGGTTACTGCTGATAGTGATTTCTTGTCTTTACATTAGTTTAGACATAGCAAGATACATTAATATTGTATGTAAGTGTTGCTTAATTTTTTGAAATGTTTTAAAAAATTTTGTCCACACTTAGGCTTTTTTGGGATCCATTTGGGCTCGGTGTTCCTATTGGGAACTTGGGTTCTTCTGAAAAAATTTTTTTTTTGAAAATTATTTTCTTTCAAAGATTATAATGGATTATGTTATATTATGTATCTTTATTTCAAGGGATAGTGCGACTAATATGACTGTATTCTTTTTTTTAAAAAAAAAAATATATATATATTTTATTTATAATGCGAGGATATCTTCCTCTAATTCTCATGTTCAATGTATTCGCACTGATTCCTGCTCTGTGTGTGTTGATTGAAATGACAACGTTGGAGACGTGTGTCACGATATTGTGTTTGCGGGGAGGGGTCCATACTAGTATGGTCCTCTCTCCGTAGGGTCACTCTATATTATCATTTTATTTTTCAGAATTCAGAGTGATGTTTTCGTGATGTCTTCAACAAGTGTGTCTCCGTCGTATATTGTTAGGGCTAGCGGCTAAGTGCTCAGGGTAATACGACAATTGCCGAAGAGGTCCCTAGTAGGATCGAAGGCATTGATCGTCCGCTAGTCCGCCCGGTGTAGCGACCATTCATCGAATGGCTCGGCAGCCGGGTTTCTCCGTTACGGTTCTGGGAAGCAGTGTGGGTGATGCGAGCACTATAAACTTGGAACGTGCACACCCAGCAACGACGGATCCGAGGATAGTATGGAGGAAGCCTGTCAGTCTAGTAACTAGCTCGTCCAGGTCTATCCGGACCGCGAGAGAGAGAGGCCCCCTCTCTCTTACAACTACATTTGAGCCGCAATGTTGTTGTATGTTTGTTTGTTAGTCGGAACATACGTCCAATCCTCCTGTTCGGGACGTTCCATCACATACACAGTCCAAACTGGCTGTGTTCTGGGCTTCCTCATCCTCATGTCAACACACACCACCGCACCTTGGCTTGTGACCACAGAGTTTCAGGGGACATTCGCATATTATATAAATGCAGGAATGAACGTTCCTAGAGCTCCTGCTTTGCCGACAGGGAATATTGTCGACCAGGTTACTTATCTGTTAGCAAAGGATATGAGGTCTTTCCTGATGGGACGTTCGTATATTATATAAATGCAGGAATGAACGTCCCTGGAGCTGACAGTGGATATTATGTATGTCACGGCTCCACAGGCCTCATTCAGGTATAAGAATGCGGTGATTTTCTGTGATGTCTTCAAAAGTGTGCTTCCGTCGTCACAGTCAAATGAAGAGCTAGCGGATAAGTGCTCATGATATTACGTCAATTGCCTAAGAGGTCCCTAGTAGGATCGACGGCATTGGCGTCCGTTAGCTCGCCTGGTGTAGCGACCATTCATCAAATGGCTCGGCAGCCGGGTTTGTCCGTTGCGGTCGAGGAAGGAGATTTGGGTGATGCGAGCACTATAATAAGACAAAGTGCACACCCAGTGACGACGGATCAGAGGAGAGAACGGAGGAAGCCTATTAGTCCGGTTCCTAGTTCGTCCAGGTCCATCCGGGCTGCGAGCGAGAGAGGTCCCTCTCTCGTACAACAACATCTGGGACCAGATGTTGTGGTACAAAACGTTTCGCATTCGGAGCATACATCCGCCGCTCGGGACGCTCCGTTATATAGACAGTCCAGAGAGACTGTTGATATGGCTTCCTCATCCTCTCGGCAGTGCACATGACCGCTCCTTGGCTACGTGACCACGGATATCCAGCCAGCTTCGCCGATCAGGGATTCCACGGCGACCAGGTCACACCATCCGGTAGCCAGGGACACGAGGCCTGTAGACTCCGGATGTTCGCATATAAGAAGTATGCAGGAGTCAACATACACGGAGTTTCCAGCGGCAAAGCAACGTAAGACCGCTACTCCACAGGCCTCAGTGACGGACGTGCTATCCCAAATAGCACAACTTATCGCAGCATCCCAGCAGACGACAGAATCTCTGTCGGATCAGGAATTATCCTGAAGCTGAAGCATCAGGTACGGACGACCGAGAACTTCATAGGGTCCGACAGGAGGGCGAAAGGGATTCAGAGGATCTGGAGTTTTCCCTTTCGGAACAACATAAAGCTGCCGTAGATTTTATCCGGCATTATCTTCCAGAGGTTGTTCCGTCGGATCAGAATGCTGCGAGGTGCGGGTCGTGGAGGACTTAGTTTCTCCTTCCGCAAGCCTCGTAGGTCCAGGAGGTGATGGTTTGAACCTCTATCGTGTTCCGGTAGGCGGAAGATTATCGAGTTTTATAAACGATTGGGCGTCAATTACGGACGACCCCTGGGTTCGAGGGGTAATTTCGGAAGGACTAAGAATATCCTTCAAACGAAAGCCTCCATTAACTCGAAGTCCAAAATGGACTCAGCTTCCGTCAAATCCGGCAGAAAAGAGACGCTCTTTTATCTGAAGTACAGTCTCTTCTGAAGAAGAACGCGGTAGAGGTCGTAGAAGACCAGGAATCACTGGGTTTCTACAGCCATCTGTCTCTTGTTCCGAAACCAGACGGCTCATTCCATCCAGTCATAGATTTGAGCTGGATTAACAAGCTGATCGTCGCTCCGAAGTTCTATATGGAAACAATTCGATCAGTCAGAGCGAGTATTCGGGTGAACGACTATGCTACAAGCATAGATCTCAAAGATGCGTACTTTCATGTCATGGTACATCCGACATTCAGAAAGTATCTACGCTTCGCAGTCCTAGGAGTTGTATATCAGTTCCGAGCGATGTGCTTCGGTTTGAACCTAGCGCCCTGGGCTTTCACTCGAATAATGAACTCGGTAAAGATACATTTCCGAGCTCATTCGTCTGCGGTAACGTCGGCTTACCTGGACAACATTCTTCAGGGGTACGGCAATGAGTTAACGCTTCACAACGATGTGCAGAATCTGCTTCTATTACTCCGACGTCTCGGTTTTATAATAAACGAGGAGAAGTCGGATCTGGTGCCGTCCAAGTCATTCACCCACTTGGGAATGACCTTCGAGATGCTCAACAATCTCATTCGTCTGCCGTTAACCAGAGCGAAATTAATCAGTTTTTACGCTCGCTATTGTCTTCAATCAGACAAAGTTACAGCGAGAGAATTCATCAGACTGATAGGGTTGTGTGGAGCTGCCACGGATTTTATTCCAATGGGGTGGCTACGCACTTGTCCTCTCCAAATCTTTTTGACTCGAAAAGAACAGAGTTGGGGGGGTGAAGATTCTTTCGCTCATTTCATACATCCTCTTGTAAGTCAAGTGAAACAGATTCAGAATTGGGCAGATTTTCAGTGGTTTATTCAGGGAAATAACTTCCACTGCAATTGCCGGATCCGAGTTTTACAGTTTTGACGGATGCCAGTTAAATAGGTTGGGTCCCAACATTGAGCCCAACGGTTTTTAAGTGCCAGGGTCCTTGGGATCCGTAGTTCCTAATCAAGCACATAAACATCAGGAATTGATGTTATTTTGGCTTGCGTTACGTCATTGCATGAATGTTATCCAGAATGCCCACAGGCAATTCTGTCCGACAATTCGACGGTATAAGTGTATTTTCGGAACTAGGGAGGTACTCATTCCATTCTGTTATTCACTGTAACGGAATGACAGGGTTCGTACTGGCTATGGAAACTCCTGGAAAGTTATGGAAAAACACTATTTCATTTTCCAGGACCTGGAAAGTCATGGAAAATGAGGGGTTAATTTATTTGGCTATGGAAAGGCTATGGAATTTTCGTACATGTGCTCCAATCATGGGTTGAAATATGCAGTATTGGTCGCTGTTGATTTGGGCCGAATCGTCTTTGAATCGGGGTCGAATCGTCTTTCAAATCAATTTGGGTCGAATAGTCTTGGGCCGAATTTTCCGGGGGTGTTTGTCCGTAACTCAAAAGTTTACTCTTGGAGTCAGTCGAACGTGACAACATTACAAAGAGAAATTTCGCCATTTTTCTTTCAACAAAAGTTGTGTTTACCCTTTGAACTTTTCAAAATCTATTATGCCTGGGGGTAAGTGTGTATTCAATGACGCTTGGCTGCGCACAAACGATTATGTTGACTGGTTGCAGTGTGTGTCCGGTGACCGACATTCTGCGCATTGTTTGCTTTGTGTCAAAAACTTTGATATTGGGAACATGGGCGAGAAGGCATTGGTCAGTCACGGGAAAGGTAAAAAGCACGTGAACCTTTTGGAGAAAAAACAAAAAACACCAAACATTACAGGTTTTTTCACCAATAATGCCAGTAAGAGTAAGACGACAGGTGATTGTTCAGTTTCAGAAACGGGAGGTAAAGTTGGGACAAATCAACAAAATATTACTGTCAGAAATGAGGACACATGGAAAGCTGAGATTCGGTGGGCTCTACATACTATTGTGTCACATCACTCATACAGAAGTATGGAGGACTCGAATCACATTTTTAAAGCAATTTTCCAGCTCTCTCACTGGAAGTGATATTGTCACAGATTGTTGGCACAACAAATATAAAACCACATTGCAGTTCCAATTCAGTAAGTATATTGTTTGACAATTTAGTAACAATGAATGTATGCCTGCATATGCTTGAATAAGAGATTGATTTGTAGAAAAATTCAGCATTATCTGTTTTAGTTCAGCTTACCAATAAATGATGGTTGGTACACATATATTGTGGTCAGTAAGAAAGAAACAATGCTAAATATTCTCCAGTTCATTCAAACTGGAACTCATTTCTAGCGATATGGGTTTTAATGGAAATTGGATGGGTGGGCTATGGAAAAGCTATGGAAAACTGCTTTGACGGGTCTTGGAAATTGATTCTGTCATGCTATGGAAAGGTTATGGAAAAGCTATGGAATTTTTTTTTCACCAACCAGTGGGAACCCTGGAATGAATCCTTCTGTTGGTACAAGAACACCAAGTTCTCCTATCGGTCTGTTGTATTCCGAGTCGTCTGAACGTATTAGCGGACTCCCTTTCACGAAAGGGCCGCTTGTTGCAGTCAAATGGACTTTTAACAATGAGTATTTTTATCAGATTTGCTACCTATGAGAGCGGCCAATGATGGACTTTTTTGCGACGCATCTCAACAATCAGTTGCAAGTGTATGTGTCAACATGTCGGATCCTCGAGTGTTTGCAGTTGACGCTCTATCCATCTCGTGAGACGGGATAATAGGATATGGGTATCCACCAGCGCCGTTGATTCAGCAGATATTGCTTAAGTTAAATAATCTCAATGCAATTCTGTTGGTAGCACCTCTGTCTCCACATAGACTGTGCATTAATCTATTCAGGTGTCTGTTGTGGCTTATGCTGTGGAAGCTTCCTCCACATTTCGGTCCATTCTATAGCTAAATGGATTCTATTAGCTTTCAGTACTGCTTATGATAATATCTTCAACACAGCAGTCTGCGATTAAGATTTTAGCTCTTGAAGTAAGAGTTCTTTCTACTTCAGAGGCTTATGCTAATAGTGTTGCTATTACAGTTCTAATGACAGCTGCATATTGGTTTTAGCCTTTCACTTGCACAAATTTATACCTCAGAAATATTGAGTCTATTTCTAGAGACCGGCATTGTTTAGGTTCGTTATCTGTTGCTCAGAATGTCGTCCACTAAACGGTTGCAACTATAGTTGTGTAGGCCTTTGGTTCCGGCAGTGACTCTGTGCTGCCGCCCTCTTTGCTCTGGGGTATTTGACCCAAGGCAAGGGGTGGGGGTGTTCCCTTAGGTCACCTGCTTTATGGTGAAAAGCAAGGGAATACCTCCCCTAGAGTCAGTAATTCTAGTCGGTACCGGGATGATTTTTAAAGTGTAAAGATAATCTTTTTACTCATCCATGTAATATTTTTAAGTGTACCTCGGTTTGTAGTATTTGTATATGTCGCATATCATGCAGACGTTAATATACAATTATCGGTCACTTTTAATGAATATAAGAGTCTCATTTATCTGGACTACTTTATTTAGCGGCTTTTCTTTAAAAATAATTACCATAATGGATTATACTGGAGGTTAATAGACATCGGTGATGTTATTATGCTCAAGTACAGAATGGTGTTGTGTCTTTCTCGTTTTGATGCAGAATAGAAAGATACATGTAAAGCCTATTTCTCATTTCTCCTTGAGGGGATAATTCTGTATATATATATAGTTGAGTTATTGGATTGCTTTATGTCCTAGGCCCTCCAACCTTTTTACTATTCAGCTAAGTCTGGGTCATTGGTACAGTATAAAAATGTTAAAAAAATTTATAGTAATTTATATATTTTTTATACTTACCAATGACCCAGACGGGGATGGCCCTCCCATGAGTTGGGAACTCATACCTCCCCGCTGAGTACATATCGCTTTTCCAGGCACTGCTTGTAAGAATGACTTTTGGTGCCAATTTTGAGACCGCCTTGACACTGCTCATGCGCAGTGGAGGAAAGGTATGGAGGACCATATAGGACATGTAATTTTCGGTTTTAGATGCAAATTTTAGGGATTGGGGGTAAAATTTGTGTTTGGCCCTAGAATTTAAGAGTTAGCACCAGCTAAGTCTGGGTCATTGGTAAGTATAAAAAATATATAAATTACTATAAATTTTTTAACTTTCATTGAAAGGCTCCTATGGTATTTAATTCAAAATGTTTAAACTATGCTAATGTGTTCAGGTAACGTTTCTAGATGTGCATGAAGGTTTCGGAATATTGATTTGGCCCCAAGTGGTTCCAGTGGACCCACTTTTATCGTTAGAAAATCAGTTTTCCTCAAAAAGGCTCCTAGGGTATTTAATTCGAAACGTTAGCTATGCTAAGGTGTTGCTAAGGAAATGCGGGGATACACCATATTGTGTGCTTTGCACACAAATAACTCTAGTTAAAAATTTTCCTGATGATGCTTTTATTATCTGGTAAACACATGTGGACATCAGTGCCCAGGTGTGGATTACGACCAGTCCATGGTGGGTGTACTGTACTTCTGTTTACTGAATAATTATCATTGTCAATGTGGCTGTTCAATTAACAGAGTTCCACTGTATCATCTCCTTTTAACAGCAATGCTGCCATTGATTGTTGGTAAGCTCAGTGCTTTCCAAGAATCAATGCCAAGAACAAGTATTATTCCAAGTGTTTTTTAGCTCAACTTGACAAAGTCAAGCTGAGCTATTGCTATCACCTCTAGTCCGTCGGCGTACGTACATCCACAATTTCCTTTGGCATACTTCACAGATCGCATTTATGATCAGATCGCTTTGAAACTTGGTATGCTTGTTTGGGGTGACCTCTAGATGGGAGCTATTAATTTTCTTCGATTTCCATCAAAAAATGTTGCCGCGGCCAACGTTCTTAGAACTTAGTTTAGTCAGACCTCGATATTTCCCTTTGGCACACCCTACAGGGCACATTTATGATCGGATTGCTTTAAAACATGGCTTGCTTGTTTGGGGTGACCTCTAGATGGGAGCTATCGATTTTCTTCCATTTCCATCAAAAAATGTTGCCGCGGGCAACGTTCTTAGAACTTAGTTTAGTCAGGCATCAATATACTCCTTTGGTACGCTGTACATAGCACATTTTTGATCAGATCGGTTTGAAACTTGGTATGCTTGTTTGGGGTTACCTCTAGATGGGAGCTATCGATTTTCTTCTATATCTGCCAATAAATGTTGCCGCTGGCAACAACCTTTGATGAGCTTAGTGCAGTTATGCATCAAAATTTCCCCTTGGCACACCCTGCAGGGCACATTTATTATTGGATCACTTTGAAACTTGGTATGCTTGTTGTGTGACCTCTAGACCGCCGTAGACAAAATCATGATTCATCACTAAAAGGAACTGTTTTCAAACGCTGCTGAGTCCAGTGTTCATGCTGACGTACCCATTCCATTCCGACGGTATGATGACGTTGGGTAAGGATTGGTCTGTGGTATGGTTGTCTACTGCGGATGCTGTTTTCAGTGCGTCCGTTGTGGACAGTTTGTGCACTGATTCTATAGTTAGTTCTACCAGGAGTAATTGTTGCTTTCCTCGTTGCCGGAAGGAAGCGATCCCGCAAGTGAGACGTCCTGATGTGTTGGTCTTGTGGAGAGGTCGTAACTCTTGGTCGACCTGAATGCGGTTGGTCAGTAGTAGATCCAGTGGTTCTGTACCTTCCAATGAGACAGTAAATAGTGGCCACAGTGACTCCGAACTCAGCAGCGAGCTCATCTTGAGGTATCCCAGCCTCATGCATACCAATGGCACGCAACCTCTGATTTTCGATTAACCTTGGCATTTTTTTAAATGTTGGAAGACAAAAACTAGCATGTTTTCTCAATAACCCAGACTCTCTAGCACAACATAACACAAAGAAAATCGTCGGTCACCCATTCAATTTGACATTCTCGAATAGCACATGTTATTTTGAAATCTGTAGCAAAATTGTATATGGTTGGGTGGACAACAACAACATGTTATTAAACTCTTTGCACGACTTCTTGTCCACAAACATGTAACATTAGAACTATTATATTTTCATCGTTCTTTATGCTATTTTTTCACATTTGTTTCTATTATACTTTCTCTTTTGACTCAGTATATATTTAATTATTAAAGATTGCTTTATTACTTGTTTTGTTACAGAGGCCAATTATATTGTTTACCAGAAGCAGAGTTTACAAGATTAATTACTGTCAAAATGCGACAAATCAAATGGCCAACATTTATTTATATGCAGGCCTATCCACCCTGCGTTTGAGTTGCTAAATTGAAACATTCTTTTAACATAATTAGAGGAATCCCCTCTCTCAAGTTTCCATGAAATTATGTTTTAGAGAGACCTGAGAGAAAAAAAACAGTTTTCTGTTTACTTTTTGTAGATTTCTGTATTTAACTTAATATTTTTAGACTGAATAATGCATTTTATGTGTTATAACAGGATTTTATTGTACCACATGCACACTGTAGTGTCTCGTTCACCTATCTGAATTTAAGTCAGTTTTTGAAATACTTATCTATCTCCTAAGTTGCATATTTTTTACCGTGCTGTAAACTGTAAACTCAGACTCAAGTTTGAAAAACATAACATGAAGTCGCAAAATTGTGAGAATTTGTCCAAGGGTCGTGAGTTCGTAAGATGGCATCAACAATTAGGGATCCTTCTGCCCAAATCATGGAACTTAACATGTCTCATAGATGCGGAAAGGGATCTTAACTCTCTACACATTAATGATGAAATATCAAAATTTCAAACTGAAAATTGTTTCCATTGTTTAACATTTGACCTTCTTCTGTATTTTGGAATATATTTTCTATCAAATCTTGTCAAGGGGCTATAAAGCTGAAGTTGCCAAAATTTTTTCAAAACATTTTTGAAGTTTATTTTGATTAAATAGAGAGTAATCGCTTGACTGGACTGGTTACGTGATATAATTCATGAGAGGTGAGGACGTGTACAAACACGAGTGCGTGAATGCGCACAAGTGTTTTACAATATAGTCCCTTGCCTCGAATGAATTATTTCATGTAACCAGTCCAGTCAAGCGATTACTCTGTTTATTACTTTTCATTATTAACGATAATTATATTATTTAAACTTTTACCTCATGTAACGGCCACCACTATTCTCTAAAATCGCCAATTTTTTTGTCTCTAAAACATAGATTATTAACTCTCATTGAAACGAGCTCATTCCAATGAGGGGTCATAACCTGTGTTTTTGAGACAGAAAATGAAAAAAATTAGTTATTCAAGAAATTTTATGCAAATGTCGTCTGCTTTTCATGTTAGGTATGTTAGGTAAAAGGTTTAAAAAAAACAAGACACCATTACACCCACGGCAAAGAGTCTTTGTTTGCGTGCACGAATACATGACCCAATTGTTGATTGCATAATTCACTTGTTAAGTTATTGTTTATAATCAAACCGGGAAATCCCAGTAAATCACGCTTTGGAAAGTAATAAGAATATAAAATGCTAAATTTTAAAGATTAGTCTTTGCAGATTTTGATTCCACATTGTTACATTTAGACTCTGTGGTTTTCTGTCTGCATACATAAAGATGAGGGTCTCGATCCTGATACATAATTTATCTTTTGTATTGGGTCTATTATCTTTATACAAATCCCAAATTTGTATCTTAAGTCTTGCATATTTTTCTATCTGTTATCTTAAATAGCAATTCAATAGTCCTTTTCATCAGAACAGCAACATAATTTTGTGAGAATTTGTTTTCTCCCTGATTTGTTTCTGAACAGCAGAATAGAAATGGCATATTGTGATTCCGTCAGAATTTTAAAAACATTTCTGATCCTGAAAGAAAGGCATTTTTAGCTCAACTTTGACCCAAGTCAAATTTGAGGTTATGCCATGGCCAGTCGTCCGTCTGTCCGTCAACAATTTAATATGGCTCGGGCTGGAGGCCGTATTTATGACCCTACCTTTACGAAACTTTTTGAGTACCTTTGTTATCACCGTGGGAGGAGAACGAGTGTTCTTGGGTGCAGTCCGAAATTCAAGATGACCACCAGCAGCCATTTTGTACTTTAGTTAGTGCAATCAGTTTTTTGTACAGAACTTGTGCATGAAAGTTCTGTTTTGAATAAATTTTTGTATGAATGTTTAGTAACATGGAATACATCACACATAATACAGGTTTTTTTCTCGTGCAAAAATTATGTAAATTAGATGAACTTTGATTTATTCAGTGCTACTTATGCACAGTAATTGCACATGTCAATCCGGCTCAGACTAGGGGCTGTATTTATGAACCGATCTTCACGAAACATCTTGGGTACCTTTGTTATCACCTTGGGATGAGAACGAGTGTTTCTGGGTGCGATCCAAAATTCAAGATGGCTGCCAGTGGCCATTTTGTACTGAAATTAGGGCCAATCAGTTTTTTTGTACACAACTTCTATACGGCTCAGGCTAGAGGCCATATTTATGAACCGATCTTCATGAAACTTTTTGGGTACCTTTGTTATCACCTTGGGACTGGAGCGAGTCTTTTTTGGTGCCTTTGTTATCAGAGAACAAATATTTTGGGATTCAGTCAGACCCACTCTGGGTCTGAAAGATTTCTTTTCTTGTTTTATCATCTGACTATCACCCACCTTTACAATACTTTACCTATACATTTGTTACAGGCTACGGTCAGTATAGCAAACTTCTTGGGTACCTTTGTTATCACCGTGAGACAAAAACGACTGTTTTTGGGTGCAGTCCGAAATTCAAGATGGCCACCAGCAGTCATTTTGTACCAAAATTAGTGCAATCAGTTTTTTGTACAGAATTTCTGTTTGAAAGTTTTGATTTGAATAAATTTTTGTTTGAATGTTAGTAACATGTAATACATCACATATAATACAGGTTTTTTTCTCGTGCAGAAATTATGCAAATTAGATGAATTTTGATTTATTCAGTGCTACTTCTACACTGTAAGTGCTCATATCAATATGGCTAGGGCTGGAGGCTGTATGTATGAACCGATCTTCATGAAACTTCTTGGGTACCTTTGTTATCACCTTGGGACGAAAACAAGTGTTTTGGGGTGCAGTCCGAAATTCAGGATGGCTGCCAGGGACCGTTTTGTACCAAAATTTGGTCCAATCAGTTTTTTGTACACAACTTCTACATGGCTCAGGCTAGAGGCCGTATTTATGAACCGATCTTCATGAAACTTTTTGGGTACCTTTGTTATCACCTTGGGACAGGAGCGAGTCTTTTTGGGTGCCTTTGTTATCCAGAGAACAAATATTTTGGGGTTCAGTCAGACCCTCTCTGGGTCTGAAAGATTTCTTTTTTTGTTTAGCATCTGACTGTCACCCACCTTTACAATACTTTACCTATACATTTGTTGCAGGCTACGGTCTGTATTTAGGTACAGACCAGTGCAATACTTTATATGTACCTTTGTTATCAGGTCATTACCTAGATGTTTGCCATTGCTGTGTTACATACTATACATGTACATGTCTTAACAAGTTGAGCTACTGTGTCATTGACACTTTCATTGTTTGTTTTAACGGAGCAATCACCAAATAGTTCTCGGAAATCGGAATATGGCTTTATAATGATGGTGATGCAGGAAAAAGTGTTTGATAGTGATAAAGCAGATTTTTAGCTGAACTTAGCGAAGCTCAAGGGGAGTTCTTTGGTCACCATCTAGCATCTATCTGGCATGAACTTTTCATTATCAACTTCTCAAAAACAGCTAGACAAAATATAACCACATTTGGAATACATGTTTTTTATATGTCAATTCACATTTGTTCAGATAAAGTTGCCAAACACACAGGAGGCCTAACCCTGTTCGCATCCAGAAAATCCTTTTTCAAAAAATTAAAAGCTCTAGAACCACCAATCGGACCCCTTTTATATGTATTATCAGTATGCCTAGAAAGGTTAGATTCATGTTTGTTCAAATCCACTCCCTGGGTTCATTTTGGGCTCGCTTTGGGACCCCAAATTGTAACATAGTGCAATATTATGCAAGTTCTTTAAACGTCTTCAAATCCACCAGACATAATCTTTTGATATTTGGTGTACAGCATCCTTTGAGGATCAGATTCAAGTTTGTTCCAATCACCCCTTTGGAACCGTAGTAAACAAGTTCTGCTTTACTAGTAAAATAGGACCATGCTCTACTGGTAAAATAGGAACTGGAACCAATGCCTGGGGTGGGAGATCTCTAATGTGAGCAGCATAGATATAAACAATTGGCTATACTTTTCTTCATACAGATCTTGTGGCCAAGATGTAGCCAAAGATGCTGAAAGTGATCTTAAACACCAATAAATAAATTGTTCCAATCAAGTTGCAGGCTTCATATTTAAGCTCTTTGTAGCCAGAGGCAGATCTTACATCGATCCAAAATGACTGACAAGAAGTATGAATATTATTCTTATTGCCACTAGACATTTTGGTAATTTTGAGTCTCGGTATACAATAGATTGGTGGCCTACTACTGAGCAGCATACCAAATAATCTTTTAGCATTGGTATAAATGTGATGAACAGGACTGGCATTTTCAGGGCAGGGATTTATTCGCTCGCCTACTGCTTGCCTTAAAAAAATTAAGGAAGGCAAAAAATAGCCATCCTGGCCTTAGTAAAGAATAGAGCTGTCTCGGTGTTGAAATTTAACTTTGATGTCAATTTTCGATTTTTTTGGACAAAAAACCTTGATGTCGATGTTAATAACACATGTGCCTCATTTAGTCTTTCGAGTTTGAAAATTGTGCGCGAGTGAGGTTTCAGTAACTTTTAGCGCTGTTTTGAGAAAAGTGGGTCTCGTTTCAAGTCCATAAAAACACTTTTTAGCTCAACTTTGGCGAAGTCAAATCTGAGCTATTGTCATGGCCCGTCGTCCGTCCGTCCGTCCGTCTGGCCGTCTGTCCGTACGTCAACAATTGGCTATGGCTCGGGCTAGAGGTCGTATTTATGAACCGATCTTTACAAAACTTCTTGTGTACCTTTGTTATGACCCTGGGATGGGAACGAGTGTTTTTAGGTGTGGTCCGAAATTCAAGATGGCTGCCAGTGGCCATTTTGTACCGATGATGCAAAAATCAGTTTTTTGTACAGAACTTCTGTATGAAAGTTCTGATTTGAATAAAGTTTTGTATAAATGTTTAGTACCATGGGATACATCACATATAATACGGGTTTTTTTCTCATGCGTAAATTATGCAAATTAGACTGACTTTGATTTATTTAGTGTTACTTTCAGAGCTGTAAGTGCCAAGCTGCTATGGCTCGGGCTAGAGGCCGTATTTATGAACCGATCTTTACGAAACTTCTTGGGTACCTTTGTTATGACCGTGGGACGAGAACGAGTGTTTTTGGGTGCGGTCCGAAATTCAAGATGGCTGCCAGCTGCCATTTTGTACCGACGATGCAGAAATCTGTTTTTTGTACAGAACTTCCATATGAAAGCTCTGATTTGAATAATTTTTTGTATGAATGTTTAGTACCATGGGATACATCACATATAATACGGTTTTTTTTCTCGTACGTAAATTGTGCAAATTAGACTAATTTTGATGTTTTTTGGGGTTACTTTCAGCACTGTAAGTGCAAATGCCAATACGGCTCGGGCTAGAGGCCGTATTTATGAACCGATCTTTACGAAACTTCTTGGGTACCTTTGGTATCACCGTGGGACGAGAACGAGTGTTTTGGGGTCCGGTCCAAAATTCAAGATGGCCGATGGCAGCCATTTTGTACAAAATTAGGTGCAATCAGATTTTTGCACAGAACTTCCATATGAAAGCCCTGATTTGAATAATTCTTTTGTGTGAATGTTTAGTACCATGGGATGCATCACATATAATACGGGTTTTTTTCTCGTGCAGAAATTATGCAAATTAGATGAACTTTGATTTTTTCAGTGCGACTTACACACAGTAAGTACACATGTCAATATGGCTCAGACTAGAGTCTGTATTTATGAACTGATCTTCACGAAATGTCTTGGGTACCTTTGTTATCACCTTGGGACAAGAACGAGTGTTTCTGGGTGCGGTCTAAAATTCAAGATGGCTGCTAGTGGCCATTTTGTACCGAAATTAGGTCTAATCAGTTTTTTGTACACAACTTCTATACAGCTCAGACTAGAGGCCATATTTATGAACCAATCTTTACGAAACTTCTTGGGTACCTTTGTTATCACCTTGGGATGAGAGCGAGTGTTTTTGGGTGTGGTCCGAAATTCAAGATGGCCACCAGCAGCCATTTTGTACCAAAATTAGTGCAATCAGTCTTTTGTATAGAACTTCTGTATGAAAGTTCTGATTTTAATAAATTTTTGTATGAATGTTTAGTAACATGGAATACATCACATATTGTAAGGGTGTTTTTTTCGTGCAGAAATTATGCAAATTAGATGAACTTTGATTTATTCAGTGCTACTTACACAATGTAAACACACATGTCAATACGGCTCAGGGTAGAGGCTGTATTTATGAACCGATCTTCACAAAACTTCTTGGGTACCTTTGTTATCTCCTTGGGATGAGAATGAGTGTTTCTGGGTATGGTCCAAAATTCAAGATGGCTGCCAGTGGCCATTTTGTACCGAAATTAGGTCCAATCAGTTTTTTGTCACAAGTTCTATACAGCTCGTATTTATGAACTGATCTTCACAAAACTTCTTGAGTACTTTTGTTTTCACCTTGGGACAGGAACGAGTGTGTTTTGGGGTGCCTTTGTTATCACTGTGCTATGAGAACAAATATTTTGGGGTTCATTCAGACCCACTTTGGGACTCAAAGATTTTTTCTAGTTCAGCATCTGACTGTCACCCACCTTTACAATACTTTACCTATACATTTGTTACAGGCAACGGTCAGTATTTATGTACAGGCTGTTACAATACTTTATATGTACCTTTGTTATCAGGTCATTACCTAGATGTTTGTCATTGCTGTGTCACATACTATACATGTACATGTCTTTGTCTTGACAAGTTGAGCTACAGTGTCATTGACACTTTCATTTTTGTAAACTATTGAAAAAACACAGTACCTTTATGTTCGTCGGGCATTAATCTAATAATCTATGCATGTCATGCATGATGTGTATTGAATATTCTATCAATCAACGTGATGCCCCCGTGGAAACCCTGGGAAGTGAAGCAGTGCTTGTTTACTGTGGTAAAAAAGCTCTGTTTCACTGGTAAAATAGGACCCAGTCACTAATGCTTGGGGTGCGAGTCCTCTAAAATAGGCAATATGGGGTATAAACAATTGACTGACCTTGACTTTATCTCCATGTTGTGGTAATGATTAGCCATTGTGCAGAAGTATGTGACCATAAACAACAATAAATAAATCAACGTGATGAAATTAAGAGCATTTAAATCCACAATGTTAGTTTAGGTTTCACATGTAAACATCTAATTAACATAAGAGCGCGTGCTGAATATGCACACTCGATTGACATTTGAGTGTTCCTGCTGCAAACTCTTGAAACAAAAGTCCAGTAATTGAACAGAAAATGGCACACAGATTGGAAGATTATCGGGACTGAGGGATTTGCACAATTAGCAACAGGGACACTCGACTCTCAATCAAGTGTGTGTATTGACTATTGACCATGCGCTCTTATGTTAATTAGATGTCTATTGTGAATTATGAAAATATTGAGAGAAAAAATTGTAACTTGCTGATTTTTAGCTCACCTGACTTTCAGTCAGGAGAGCTATAGTGATCACTCACCGTCTGTGAACATGGTGTTTGCGTCTTCTCCTCCCAAACCGCTGAACCAATTTAATTGATATTTGAGATAATAGTTTGTTATGACATCGCAATTTGATTCTGTTCAAATCAAGTTGCCTCGCCCGTGGGTAGGGCCACACCCAAAAAGTGTGCTGAAATCTTAAAAAATCTTCTCATGAACCAGCAGTAGCAGAGACTTGATATTTGGTGTGCAGCTTCCTTTTGAGGTGTAGACTCAGATTTGTTCAATAGAAGTTTGTGGGGCTATACTTGGTGTCATCGGGGGAGGGGCAAAATTTTTGGCCCCGCCCAAAATTTCTATTTTCCAAACCGAGAGGCTGATTTGAACCAAATTTTATGTGAGGGCTTATTGGGTCATAAGTACCTAAGTTATGCTGATTTTTTTTTCCCGTAGCCCCATGGGAACCGCAGGAGCTAAAAATAGAAAAAATTCAAAATGCCCATATCTCCAAAACTACACGGCACCGAGAATTTTTATTTGGTGTGAAGCTTCCTTAGGACCAACAGAAAGAATTGGTAAAAAAAAATTGCCATCGGTTTTATCATAGGGTACAGTTTCGGGACTTTGAAAAAGTGCTGAGTCAGCACTTTTTAACACCATAGGCAATGGGAAAAACATTAAAAAATCTTCTCCAGATCCAGCAGGCAGAATCTTTTGATATTTGGTATGCAACATTGTAGGGTGGATCTGATTCAAGTTTGTTCAAATTGGCCCCCTGGGTTCATATTTGGGCTCAGTATAGAAGCCTGATTTCGAACTTGGTGCATTTCAGGCAAATTTCTTAAAAAATCTTCTTCTCCAGATCCAGGTGGCAGAATCTTTTGATATTTGGTATGCAACATTGTGGGGTGGATCTGATTCAAGTTTGTTCAAATCGGCCCCTTGGGTTTATATTTGGGCTCAGTATAGGAGCCCAAATTTGAACCTAGTGCATTTCAGGCAAATTTCTTTGAAAATCTTCTCAAGATCCAGCAGGCAGAATCTTTTGATATTGGGTATGCACCATGCTTAGGGGGGTGAGATTCAATTTTGTTCAAGCCAAGTTCCTGGGTTCATATTTGGGCTCACTGTGGGAGCCTAAATTATAATTTAGTTCAAAATGAGGAACTTTCTTTAAAAATCTTCTTTAGATCCAGCAACTGGAATGTTTTGATATTTGGTATGCAGCATCCTTAGGGGGGTGAGATTCAAGTTTGTTCAAGCCATGTCCCTAGGTCCATATTTGGGCTCACTGTGGGAGCTTGAATTGTAACTTTGTTCGAAATGAGGAACTTTCTTAAAAAATCTTCTTCATCAGATCCAGCAGTCGGAATGGTTTGATACGTGGTGAGTAGCATCCTTGGGGGGGAGGGGGGGGGGGATTCAAGTGTGTCAAAGCCAAGTGCATGGGTTCATATTTGGGCTCCCTGTGGGAGCCCAAATTATAACTTAGTCAATATGAGGAATTTTTCATTAAAAATCTTTTTCAGATTCAGCAGTTGGAATGTTTTGATATTTGGCATGGAGCAACCTTAGGGGGCTGAGATTCAAGTTTGTTCAATGGTTCAAAATGAGGAATTTTCTTTAAAAATCTTCTTCTTCAGATCCAGCAGTCGGAATGTTTTGATATTTGGTGTGCAGAATCCTTAGGGGTGTGAGATTCAGGTTTGTTAAAGATAAGTCCCTGGGTTCATACATGGGCTCCCTGTGGGAGCCCGAATTATGACTTAGTTCAATATGAGGAATATTCTTTAAAAATCTTTTTTTTAGATCCACTGGTCAGAATATTTGGATATTTGGTATAAGCTTTTCTTAGGAGGAGCAGATGCAACTTGTTGAAATCAATTTTCTGGGTTGATATTTAGGCTACCATGTCAGGTGAGCGCCCTCAGGCCCCCTGGGGCCTCTTGTCTTTCATGCGAGGGGCACGTCACTCCATGTTGCAAATGCACAACAGAAACAGAAAATTGCATTATGGGTATAACATCGACTTTCGCGATTTTTTAGAAGTTGCTTTGGTTCGATTTGCGGTGTTCTTATACACCGAAAATCGCACCGATAAAACCGACACCGAGACAGCTCTAGTAAAGAATGATTACCATAATAGCCTCTTCCAAAAACCCACATCTTTTCAGATCCCTGATATGTTAGTGGTCTCTGTAAGACAGCCACTCTGCCCCTCCCACACCTCCGATTTTGTAGTGGCACTGTCCTTCCGTCCTTCCATCCATCTATAGACTAAGTTGGTTTTCGCTCTATAACTAAAATTCCACTTGGCCAACTGAAACCAAATTTGGACAACTGAAACCAAACTTGGCATGTGGGTTAGGCATAATGAGAGGGGAAGAACCCTTTATTTTAGGATCATTGTGCAAAAGGTCAAGGTCACAATGACCTTGAACTTCAATTTTTATCGGTGTTTGTTTCTGCTCTGTACTTAAAGTTTTGCTTGGCCGACTGAAGTCAATCTTTGCATGTGGGTTAGGCATGATGAGAGGAAGAATCCTATTTATTTTGAAGTCATGCCAAAGATGAAGGCCCCAGTGACCTTGAACTTAAACATTTACCAGGCGTCTCTAATTGAAATTTTACTTGCCTGAGCAATACTAAATTTAGCTTATGGGTTGTATTTGGTGAAAGGAAGAACCCTATTTATTTTTTGGGTCATTATGCCAAAGGTCAAGGTCACATTGACCTTGAAATTATACTTTTATCGGTTAAAGTTGTTTTCTACTCTCTTAATTTTTAGGTTATTTTGCCAAAAGTCGAGGTCATGGACCTTGAACTTAAAATTTTATCGGTCCTGATCGAAACAATTGACATGTCAACAGATACAGGTAATCATATCTGTTTTATCTGAGTAAATAATATCAACAGTGGGTGTGTTAATTTAATGTAACATATTACCAAGATTTATCAGGGTGTTTTGGTGGGGGGGGGGGGGGGGGGGGGGGGGTGGCCACCCCTTGCGGTTACCTTTAGTTAAGAATGCCAAGCCTGAATGTCAATTTCATACTGATGAGATAAATCACTCCCAAAATATCTGTCACCACCAAGCCTGAAATTCAATACCACCCAGCTCTACTGGAAAATCAAGTGTTCTAGAACCTTTTGTGACTTTTCAGAAAATTTGCAGATCTTGTTCATGGTGTTACATGTTATCTCTGAGTTTCTGTCTGCATATATAAATTATGATGATCTTCCACCTGATACATTATTCGTGATGCACTGGGCCGATGATCATCAGACATAGATGTATGCAATATCTGAATTTCATTATTCGGATTTGCCATAATCCATTCTCAGAAAACATTCTCTTCATTCTACTTTTCGTTTGTCGCAAACTTAGGATATAAAAAGAATTCTTGCTTTTCAGACACATCCCTCATCATTGAAAATCGTCCTCATCACTCCTTTTTTTTTGTCTCAAAATGTTTTCAGTGATACTATTTTGCACATATGGGACAAAAAATTTATTCACTTGTATTTTGTTTGACAGAGCTCAATGAACCCTGCCAAATGAGGTATATTTGGTTAAATTTGCGGTAGCTGTATGGGAAATCTTCACTACTGACAAAATTGGTTTTACCACAGAAAAGTGCAAGGAGTTAATTCAATAATTCCAACTCTTTTCCAGACTGTTTTGTTAGATTAACAACAATAAACAAAAAAAAAAAACAAACAAAAAATGCCTACCTTATAAAATTGAGGAAAAATTACCTGAAAAATCAGTTATTCTTTTAATAGCTTTATTGTACATTTTTGTGGGAGTGCGGTGGCTCATTGATTTGAGAAATGAACGTTGGATCGAAAGGTTGTAGGTTTGATCCTGACCTCCAGTAACAGCATAATGTCCAAGGGCAAGACAATTATTCCCAGTTGCCCAAGTGAGAGCACAGTTTGCTTTGGCGCTCATTTTCAACCTGTTTTGCATAATTTTTTCTTAAAAAAAATTTGTATCCTTTGATGACAAAATGACACTAGACACATGACAAATTAGAAAGTGGGATCAACAGTAATTTAAGCCTACAGCTCTGTAGAGCTGTACAATTAAATTATTACTAAAGCTCCCTGTGAATACAGAATAGTTTTGCCCACTTTGCTATAGATTATATTCTTTAGGCTAGATATAATTTAAAAGTTCCATTGAAAGTGATAGGTTAATGATTATACGAAAAACTTCAAATTTAATTTTTTTCAGGATTTTGTATTTTATGCCCCAAGACTTAGAATTAACAAGCGAATCTTAGCTTTGTGTATGGGTAATCATGAATTGTACATGAGGAGGAGAAAACCTGATACCATTGAAGTTCAGCAGATGAAAGCCCAAGCGAGAGAAGACAAATTAACAAAACAACAAGAAAGGTAGTTGCTTTGTGTAGAAATGTATTGTAAAAGTCCTTTACAGGTTGGACAAGCGAAAAAAAATGTTGCTATGTTCTCGGGCAATTGTTCCTCAAATATTTGATGAGGACGGGTGGCTTTATATTTTTGTTTTTTATTCTGAAATCTGAAAAAAGATACCCCAAAAATATATATATTCACATTTCAGGAAGAAATCTTTTACAAACTCCAGACTTGTGTTATCGCATATATTGCAAAAAAGCTTCAATCAAATTGGCTGTTTACGACATACCAAAGACACTACATTGCAGAATTATGTGCAGTCTGCTGCTTATTTGAAATGTTAAAAGGGGGCATTTTCCTCCAAAGTCCTTACATACACCAACATAGAAACCATAAATCAGAGAATGCAGAAATCTGAAGCAAAATGTGAACAAAAACACGAACAGGAAGTTGAAATACTATGGGGAAATGTGTACTGGTGCTCAAAATTCCAATCCGAAAAAACTGACCGGGTAATTTTTAGCTCAACACAGTCAAGCTGAGCTATTGCTGTCACATCTCGCCCGCCGGTGTACGTACATCCACAATTTCTTTTGGCACACCGCACAGGTCGCATTTATGATCAGATTGCTTTCAAACTTGGAATACTTGTTTGGGATGACCTCAAGATAGGAGCTATCGATTTTCGTCCATTACTTATCAAAAAATGTTGCCGCTGGCCTTTGAACTTACTTTAGTCAGACCTCAGTATTTCCCTTTGGCACATCCTACAGATCATATTTATGATAGGATTGCATTGAAACCTGGTATGCTTGTTTGGGGGGACCTCCAGATGGGAGCGATCGATTTTCTTCCATTTCCGTCTAAAAATGTTGCTGCTGGCAACGACCATTGAACTTGGTTTAGTCAGGCATCATTATATTCCTTTGGCACGCCCAACAGTGCAGATTTATGATCAGATGGGTTGGAAACATTGTATGCTTGTTTGGGGTTACCTCAAGATGGGAGCTGTCGATTTTCTTCAGTTTCCATAAAAAAATGTTGAAACTGGCAATGACCTTTGATGAACTTAGTGCAGTTATGCATCAATATTTTCCTTTGGCACACCCTGCAAGGCACATTTATGATCAGCTCGGTTTGAAACTTAGTTTAGTCAGGCATCAATATATTCCTTTGGCATGCCCTGCAGGGCACGTTTATGATTTGATCGGTTTGAAGCTTGGTATGCTTGTTAGTCCCCTACGGGAACCGTAAGGGGACTATAGGATTGCATTCCGTCCGTCCGTCCGTCTGTCTGTTTGTCCATCTGTCTGTCCATCTGTCTGTTTTTTATGTTACCACCTCTCCCTCCAACATGCTTTTAGCTACACCTTTCATATTTAGTAAATGGATAAATGGTTCTGAGGGGATGATGCACGCTCAAAATTTTTTTTTCAAAATCCAAGATGGCGGAATGGCGGCCATTTTTGTTGTGTTTTTTAAGCTTTTTAGTCGAGTTGTGACGAAGTCAAACTCGACTTATAGTTTGGTGAATGGCGGGCGGGCGGGTGGGCGGGCGTAAACAATTGGTTTCCGGATGATAACTTGATAGTGGTTCAACTCACATTCATTAAACTTCATACGTAGGTTGGTCTTGGTGGGAGGAAGAACCCTATTGATTTTGGACATGCTACGTCGAAGGTCAAGGTCACAGTGACCTTGAACATAGTAAATCTTAAACAATTGGTTTCCGGATGATAACTTGATAATGGTTCAACTCACATTCATGAAACTTCATAGGTAGATTGGCCTTGGTGAGGGGAAGAACCCTATTGATTTTGGACTCGCTACGTCAAAGGTCAAGGTCACAGTGACCTTTAACATAGTATATCGCAACAATTGGTTTTCGGATGATAACTTGATAGTGGTTCAACCTAGAGTCATGAAACTTCATAGGTGTGTTGGCCTTGGAGCGAGGAAGAACCCTATTGATCTTGGACTCACCAGGTCAAAGGTCAAGGTCACAGTGACCTTGAACATAGTATATCGCAACAATTGGTTTCCAGATGATAACTTGATAGTGGTTCAACCTAGAGTCATGAAACTTTATAGGTGTGTTGGCCTTGGTGCGAGGAAGAACCCTATTGATCTTGGACTCACCAGGTCAAAGGTCAAGGTCACAGTGACCTTGAACATAGTATATCGCAACAATTGGTTTCCTCGCAACAATTGGTTTCCAGATGATAACTTGATAGTGGTTCAACCTAGAGTCATGAAACTTTATAGGTGTGTTGGCCTTGGTGCGAGGAAGAACCCTATTGATCTTGGACTCACCAGGTCAAAGGTCAAGGTCACAGTGACCTTGAACATAGTATATCGCAACAATTGGTTTCCGGATGATAACTTGATAGTGGTTCAACCTAGAGTCATGAAACTTCATAGGTATGTTGGCCTTGGTGCGAGGAAGAACCCTATTGATCTTGGACTCACCAGGTCAAAGGTCAAGGTCACAGTGACCTTGAACATAGTATATCGCAACAATTGGATTCCGGATGATAACTTGATAGTGGTTCAACCTAGAGCCATGAAACTTTACAGGCGTGTTGGCCTTGGTGCGAGGAAGAACCCTATTGATGTTGGACTCACCAGGTCAAAGGTCAAGGTCACAGTGACCTTGAACATAGTATATCGCAACAGTTGGTTTCCGGATGAGAACTTGATAGTGGTTCAACCTAGAGTCATGAAACTTCATAGGTGTGTTGGCCTTGGTGCGAGGAAGAACCCTATTGACCTTGGACTCGCCAGGTCAAAGGTCAAGGTCACAACTCGACATTGGATCTGTGATCCTGAGCGGGATTTTTTTTTCTCTATTTTGATGTTACCACCTCTCCCACCAACATGGTTCAAGCTACACCTTTCATATTTGGTACATGGATAAATGGTTCTGAGGGGATGATGCACGCTCAAATTTTTTTTTTCAAAATCCAAGATGGTGGAATGGCGGCCATTTTTGTTGTGTTTTTTAAGCTTTTTAGTCGAGTTGTGACTAAGTCAAACTCGACTTATAGTTTGGTGAATGGCGGGCGGGTGGGCGTAAACAATTGGTTTCCGGATGATAACTTGATAGTGGTTCAACTCACATGCATTAAACTTCATACGTAGGTTGGTCTTGGTGGGAGGAAGAACCCTATTGATTTTGGACATGCTACGTCGAAGGTCAAGGTCACAGTGACCTTGAACATAGTAAATCTTGAACAATTGGTTTCCGGATGATAACTTGATAATGGTTCAACTCACATTCATGAAACTTCATAGGTAGATTGGCCTTGGTGAGGGGAAGAACCCTATTGATTTTGGACTCGCTACGTCAAAGGTCAAGGTCAACGTGACCTTGAACATAGTAAATCGCAACAATTCCTTTCCGGATGATAACTTGATAGTAGTTCAACCTACATTCATGAAACTTCATAGGTGTGTTGGCCTTGGTGCGAGGAAGAACTCTATTGATCTTGGACTCACCAGATCAAAGGTCAAGGTCACAGTGACCTTTAACATAGTATATCGCAACAATTGGTTTCCGGATGATAACTTGATAGTGGTTCAACCTAGAGTCATGAAACTTGATAGGTGTGTTGGCCTTGGTGCGAGGAAGAACCCTATTGATCTTGGACTCACCAGGTCAAAGGTCAAGGTCACAGTGACCTTGAACATAGTATATCGCAACAATTGGTTTCCGGATGAGAACTTGATAGTGGTTCAACCTAGAGTCCTGAAACTTGATAGGTGTGTTGGCTTCAGTGAGAGAAAGAACCCTATTTATTTTGGACTTGCTAGGTGAAAGGTCAAGGTCACAGTGACCTTCATCATAGTAAATCATAAACAATTGGTTTCCGGACTATAACTTGATAATGGTTTGACTCACATTCATGAAACTTCATAGGTAGGTTGGCCTAGGTGAGTGGAAGACCCCTATTTATTTTGGACTTACTAGGTCAAAGGCCAAGGTCACAGTAACCTTACACATGATAAATCGTAAACAATTGGTTTCCAGATGATAATTTGACAATGGTTCCACCTACGTTCATGAAACTTCATAGGTAGGTTGGCATTGGTGCAAGAAAGAGCCCTGTTTATTTCGGAATCATTAGGTCAAAGGTCAAGGTCACAGTGACCCTTTACATAGTAAATTGTAAACAATTGGTTTCCAGACGATAAGTTGATAATGATTAAACCCACTTTTGTGCTATCACAACTCGACATTGGATCGGTGATCCTATCGGCATTTTTTTTCTCTATTTTGATGTTACCACCCCTCCCACCAACATGGTTCAAGCTACACCTTTCATATTTGGTACATGGATAAATGGTTCTGAGCGGATGATGCACGCTCAAAATGTTTTTTTCAAAATCCAAGATGGCGGAATGGTGGCCATTTTTGTTGTGTTTTTTTAAGCTTTTTTTTCTCTATTTTCATGTTACCACCCCTCCCACCAACATGGTTCAAACTACACCTTTCATATTTGGTACATGGATAAATGGTTCTGAGGGGATGATGCACAGTCAATATTTATTTTTCAAAATCCAAGATGGCAGAATGGCGGCCATTTTTGTTGTGTTTTTTTAAGCTTTTTTCTCTATTTTATATTACCACCCCTCCCTCCAACATGGTTCAAGCTACGCCTTTCATATATGGTACATGGATAAAGGGTTGTGAGGGGATTATGCACGCTCAATATTTTTTTTTTAAAATCCAAGATGCTTATATACTCTAGTGTCTTCTGTGTCAAAAACACCTTATGTCACAAAAGCACCGTAGGGGACTAATACCACCTCGGTGGTCAAACACTTGTTTGGGGTTGCCTCCAGATGGGTACTATCGATTTTATGTGATTTCCGTCAAAAAATGTTACCATTGGCAATGACCGTTGAAGTTGGTTTAGTCAAACCTCAGTATTTCCCTTTGGTACACCCTACAAGGCACATTTATGATCGGATCACTTTGAAACTTGGAATGCTTGTTTGGGGTGACCTCTAGATAGGAGTTATTGATTTTCTTCCTTGTCCGTCAAAAAATGTTGCTGTTAGCAATGACCTTTGATGAACTTTGTGCAGCTATGCATCAATATTTCCCTTTGGCACACCCTGCAGCACACATTTATGATTGAATCACTGGGAAACTTGGTGTGCTTGTTTGGGGTGACCTCTAGATAGGAGCTATTGATTTTCTTCCATTTTCGTCAAAAAACAACCTTTGATGAACTTAGTAAAAGCTTAATGCAGTTATGCATCAATATTTCCCTTTGACACACCCTGCAGGACAAATTTATGATTGGATCGTTTGGAAACTTGGTGTGCTTGTTTGGGGTGACATCTATATGGAAGCTATCGATTTTCTTCCATTTCTGTAAAAAAATGTTGCCACTGGCAACGATCTTTGAACTTGGTTTTATCAGACCTCAATATTTCCCTTTATCACACTGTTCAGTGCACATTTATGATCGGATCTCTTTGAAAATTGGTATGTGTTTTCGGGGTGACCTCTAGATGTGAGCTATTGATTTTTTTTTCATATCCATAAAAAAGTATTGTCGATTATCACCAGCCTTTGAACTTGCTGCATTTGTGCAGCAACTTATCCCTTTTGCACTCTCTGCGGGGCATATTTATGAATTTCTATAAAAAGGAAAAAAAACCACATTGCCACAAGCAATGACCTTCAAACTTAGTGAATTTGTGCTTTATCATTTTCCTTTGGCATGCCTGAGAGGGCATATTCATTATCAGGTCGTTTTGAACTTTATGCTTATTCAGGATGATTTTCTTTTCATTTCCATCAAAAACTGTTGTTGTTAAAAATCTTTGAATTTATTGCATTTGTTCATCAACATTCTTACAGGGCACATTTATCATGATTGTTTTTGAACTTGGTGTGCTCATTAGGCGAGACGGGGGCGCGGTGGCTCAGTTGGTAGAGGTGCAGGCTGCAAGCCGAGAGGTCCTCGGTTCGAATCCCACCTGCGGCAACCGCGTTGTGTCCTTGGGCAAGACACTTCACCCCGATTGCCTACATGGGGGCACGATGACGCTGTGTACTGAGGCGTACTGCACGTCGATGGTGCGCATGTCTTCAACCAATCTAACCCTGCCTGTGCTGCGGTGCAGAGTTCAGAGTTACGATGTTGGAGAGCTGACAGCTGCTCGTCGTTGCTCGGTGGTTCTCTCCGGGTACTCCGGCTTCCTCCACCCGTAAAACTGTCACGGTCACGATTAGCCATTGTGCATAAGTATGTGTCCTTAAACACCAATAAATAAATAAATAAATATTAGGCGAGACCTCTAGATAAGAGCTATTGATTAGCATTCATTTCTGTGGAAAAAGTTGCCATTTACATTGACCTCTGAACTTACTGTATTTGTGTATCAAGCCTTACAGTTTACATTTAAAAATGTAAGGATTGCTGGGACGTTGTGTACAAACAATGCTGTTATGTTGAAGTTTCACCAAATAACATTGGTACCAATGATCTTTAATTTTACCATTTCACTTATAACTTACCAAGTTCAAGTTTGTCAAGTTGAGCTACAGTGTCATTGACACTTTCATTTTTTGACCTGGTAGAATTTGTTGTTGTTGACTGGTTATTAAAAAGTTTTCACGCTGCAGAAATTCAATGACCCAGGCGGTGCCTGAGAACATTGACCTTTTTTCAATGGCCTTAAGTAAATGGTTAAGGACTTGCCTTCAGAGTTATTGCATAACATTAGAAGGAAAAATATAGATAGATCTCCATCTGTGTAATTTTGTCTTTTAGACACAGCTCATATGAAAATTTATTAGCTCACCTGAGCGAAGCTCAAGGGGAGCTTTACTAATCACTTTGCGTCTGTCCGTCGTCTGTTGTCCAGCATTAACTTTACATTATCGAGTTCTTCTCACAAAATCAAGTTCTTCTCACAAACTACTCATCCAAATTGAACCAAATCTGGTGTGCATGTTCCCTATCACATGTCAATTCAAATTTGTTCAAATCAAGTTGACCCGCCCCTTGGTAGGGCCACGCCCCAAAAAGTGAGCCTAAATCTTAAAAAATCTTCTTCTCATGAACCAGCAGTAGCAGAGACTTGATATTAGGTGTGCAGCGTCCTTTTGGGGTGGAGAATCGGATTTGTTCAAGAGAAGTTTTTGGGGCTATATTTGTTCAAGAGAAGTTTTTGGGGCTATATTTGCCATCGTTATGGGAGGGGCAAGAATTTTTGCCCCGCCCAAAATTTCTATTTTCCAAACCGAGAGCGAGAGGCAGATTTGACCCAAATTTGATATGAGGGCTTATTGGGTTTCCTGTTGCCCCATTGGAACTGCTGGAGCTAAAAATAGGAAAATATTAAAAATGCCCATATCTCCAAAACTATACAACACTGAGAATTCTCATTTGGTGTGAAGCTTCCTTAGGACCAACAGAATAGAATGGTCAAAAAAAATTGCTATCGGTTTTTTCATGGGGTACTTTTTTGGGACTTTGAAAAAGTACTGAGTCACCATTTTTTAACACTGTGGGTAATGGGAAAAACATGTAAGACTACTTTTCTCCCAAACCACTGCTCCAAAAGCTTTCAAATTTCACATATAACATCTTTGGAAGATTGTTTCACATGTTTATTGAAATCAATTCCCTGGGATCCATATTTCGGCTCTCTATTGGAGCCCAAGAGCTCAAATTGGTGCAGTCAGAGGAATATTCTTTAAAAAGTGTCTTCAGATCTGCCAAAAAGAATCTTTTGATATTTGATATGCAGCATATTTAGTGGGGTGAGATTCAAGTTTGTTCAAGCCAAGTCCCTGGGTTCATATTTAGGCTGAAAATTTGGAGTTCCAGTCCGGACTCAGAAATTTTGGACCAAAATCCGGAAATGAGTTTTTTTGGGTTTTTTATGCGTTTCGGTCAATTTTAAGACAAATAAAAATAAAAAATTTTGCACTGAAAATTTTGGACCACACTCCAGAAATTAGTTTTTTGTTTTTTTATGCGTTTTTGGTCAATTTTGAGAAGAAAAAAAAAATTTTAGTCTGAAAATATTTTTTTGGGGACTTCGAAAATTTCCGAACAAAAACAAAAAAAAATCTTTTTTGTGCGTTTATCTCAATTTTGGGATGTAAACGTGCAGGAACTGAAAATAGAAGGAAAATCCTGTTATTGTGTGGACACAATTGCTTCATCTAGTTGGTATATGCTTTTCTTAGGAGGGGCATATGCAGCTTATTCAAGTCAAGTCCTTGGTTTGATATTTAGGCTGCCATGCATTGCCCACGTTGTGGCACGGTGACACTGTGTACTAAGGCGTACTGCACGTCGATGGTGCACCTGTCCTCAACCAATGCTAACCCTGCTTGTGTGGAGTTAGTATATTGGGGAGCTGACAGTTGCTCGCCGTTGCTCTCTCCGGGTACTCCGGCTTCCTCCACCCGTAAAAATGTCGTGGTCATGATTAGCCATTGTGCAGAGATAAGTGACCTTAAAAACACCAATAAATAAATAAATAGACTACCATGTCAGGTGAGAGCCCTCAGGCCCCCTGGGCCTCTTGTTTTTGGCTAGTTAATGATTTTAATATGTTTTTGAATACGGAAGAGAAAACCATGCCCTCAATGTTTTATTTGGACACACCCATGATTTTTTGTTTGACAAAAGTGCAGGACAAAGCAAAAAACAACCACACAATAGGAAAATTATTTGAGGAATTATGTACAACTCAATTCAGCCAATCATATGCAAGCAAATTGGATGTCATTCAAGAGAATGTTTTTATATTCAATTAACAGGGTTATTCAATTAAATGTTATCCTATTAGTGGACTGTACGGAACTTCACATTATAATCAGCGATAATCAGACAGCAAGGAGTGATGCACTTTAAATTTCCAGAGTAATCTGACAATTAATCAAAGACTTACATTTTGATATCTAACCTTGTTTCTGTCAGTTGGATGTTCACCAATTTTATGTTTTACAGAGAACCAAAAGGATGATGGCAATTGGGAAATTAGCAATAAAAAATTGTTTGCACATCATTTCCGCTTGCCCAGTTTTTCAAGAGTTATGCCGCTTTAACTTTTTATTTTTATTTAAAGTGCATATTTTTATACTAGACCCAAATGGCCCAGACTTAGCTGGTGCAAACTCAATAATAATAAGGGCCAAACACAAATTTTGAACCCCCCAATCCCCAAAAGCTGCATCCAATACCGAAATTTAAAAGTCCTATCTGGCCCTCCATACTTTTAGTATAGGTATTCTGTTTATCCCCTGTGTTTACCGTTACGTCCTGTTCGTTTACTGTTCAGGTCGTTTTGTATTCTTGCATCTTCTACCAGATGCATTGTTTTTTCTTCCTAGGAAGATCAAGCTTTGCATCAGGTAGTTGTTGATCGGTTACTAACTTTGGGCCTCTGTTGTGCCTGTCTTTGGTTAGTTTCCGGTTTTTCCACTTGACATCTGTTCAATAATGTTTTGGATAAGTATTAATTCAGTGTTTCAGATGAAAACCGTTATTGTTATTAGGATACATATATCTTATTCAGGTAGTTTAGCCTTAATTGGGTAGTGCTTGTTCACACTTTGGCTCTATCAGGATGGGCTCATGAGGTTCACTTGGGGTACTATGTTCACCAATTTTAAAATTTTCGAAAATGTTTGTGATTGTCTGTGTTATGTTTCCTTACGATGTTTATTCTGGATTATTATTTGGATGTGCAGCGGACTTATGTTTTTGGCTTCATTATTATTGTATCTATTATAATAATTTGGTACTAAGTCCAGGAAGTCTCGGATTTACATGCTTGTTGTCTGTCAGTAGTCTCTGCACTCCTTCAATACTTGTACTCTGGGATGCGAACGTTGGAAACGAGTGTTGACCTGTGTGGTGGTCGGTGAAGTTCTGATGTCCGAGCTTTCACCCCAGGCTAATACTATTCTTTCCGTCTCTTTTTCAGAGGAACAAGAACATGGTGATGGTACTTTGACACCTGTCCATTATGTGCTGCGGTTGCACTCTGAGCCACCCCGAACAGAGCTAGCTGCCAAGGTGCTCATGATTATTTGAAGGAGTTGAGTTCTCTAGTTGGTTCTCTTAATCCTCTGCATGCAGCTAGCTCGACCGGTGCAGTGGTTGTCCCTACATGGGAACCGGGATGCCAGATAGGTCCGTTGCGGTTGAGAAGTGTAGACGTGGGTAGAGCGAGCGCCTCAAAAACAAAAGCTCACCTAGCAACGATGGCAAAAGGAGAGGAAGCCTTAAAGTTTTCTCTACGCGATGCTCGGTGAGATCTGGGGTTAGTTTGCAAGTTTGAGGACCCTCTCCATCCCATTAGCAGCTGGGGGTCGACTGCTTCCATTGCGAGAAACTTCAATGAGTCTGAGCACCCGTCCAAAATGTGTGAATCAGGATGTTCCTTCAACACTGCTGCTGGGATCTGCTGCGGTTATGGTTTCTTCTTACATGGAAGAGTACGCAAAAGGGGATTAGCCCATAAGTTTCTCAACGGGGAAACTCGGCGAAATCTGGACTCAGATCGCGAGTTGGAGAGTATTGACTGTCTCTTCAGCAGTCGGGGTCGACTGTTTCTGTCGTGAGAAACTTCATTGAGTTTGAGCCCCCTTCCTAACTATGCGGTTCGGGATGCTCCTTCCTCTCTTCAGCTAGGGTCGGCTCTTGTTATGGATTCCTCTCCTTCCATGGAAAAGCATGCTAAGATGTAGAAGTGTACGAGTTTCTAAACGGAACGCTCGGCGAGATCTGGAGCACATCGCGAGTTGGAGAACCCTCTCTGTTCCGTCAGCAGTTGGGGTCAGCTGTTTCCGCTTTGAGAAACTTTCATGAATTGGGGCGTCCGTTTATGCTTGCGGTCCAGAATGCTCCTTTTGCACAGCTGCCAGAGCCGGTTGCGGCTATGGCTGCTTCATAAACGAAGCATGTTAGTCCGCATACTAGCTGTCCGACATCGTATTTTCAAGCTGTTCCTCGGAGACGTTCTCAGTCTTCACCTCCGAAGTCTGATTAATCTGCAGCTAGTGGTTCGAGGCATATTCATACAGGACATGCATCGAAAGATCTGGGGTCAGATCTCCATCCTGTGAGCAGCATATGGTGACGATGTAGATAACCACTGCTCTGCAAGCCATGTTCACGGACCTGCTGTCGCAGATTGCACAGCTTATCGCAGCATCCCAGTAGTGAAGTCGCAGATTCAGCCGTCAACAGTCTCCGGTATTGTCGGTAATTAGATCTGTTGTTGATGCCATAGTAGCCTTATGTAATGTTAGGGCAGTCTTTTGTAATACATTTGGGGCTAACGTCGTAAGTCTCTGTTTAATGAGCTGTCCAAGGCCGCAGGGTAGCACACAGATATCTCTTCATGGTTATGAGACTTTTAGGCTGCGTTAGCTATGCTGAGACCACTATCTTTTTGGAATACGGCCATTAGAAGGAAAGATTACGTTCCTTCTCTGCATGGTATTCCTAGGCATCACAAGCATTTAGTCCTATTGTTGTTGCCTTAGTAGTCTTATGTGAATTGAGAGCGGTCTGTTTTTATAACATTAGTGCCCAAGGTCATAGTGGCCTTATGTAATTTACAGCGGTCTTTTCTTATACATTGCAGCTAATGTCGTAAGTCTCCATTTAATGAGCTTTCCAAGGCCACAGATGACACAGATATCTGTCTTCACGGAGATGAAGACTTCTAAGCTGCGTTAGATTATCTGAGGCGACTGTCTCTTCGGAATTAGGGATAGAAGAGCGGTCCTTTATTCCTTAGCTTCAGCGACTAACATTGTAAGTCTCTGTTTAGTGAGCTTTCAAGGTCTAAAGTCACACCAAGATGTCTGTCTTCACTGAGATGAAGACTTTTTAACTGCGCTAGCTAATCTGAGACTGCTGTCTCTTTGGAATTAGGGTCGTTAGAAGGAAAGAGTATGTTGTTTCCTTCTTGGTGTTGTATTCTTAGGTGTCAGGCTTTTAGTCTTTTTAGCTCACCAACTTTAGTTGTGTGAGCTTGTGGCATGGCTTGATCGGTCGGCGTCCACGAATGTGTCCAATAATGTTAAAGTTTCTGTTTCACTTACTCTCCCTATTTCCATATCATGGCCTTTATAATGCTGCTATATGTTGATTGTTATCATTCTGCCATGATTTAACCCCTCATACTCTGCATTTTAAACATTTTTAGTTGCGTTTAGTTTTCTGTTCAGCTCAGAATTTCATGTTTAACTTAGTGTTTAGCTCACCTACTGTGTTCCTCCTCTTCCCATGGTGCTTATATTCATCATACAGCTTCTTCATTATCATTCTACCATGGTTTAACCCCTCATACTCTGCATTTTAAACATTTTTCTTGACATTTTCAGTTGCATTTAGTTTTTATACCCCCGCTTCGAAGAAGTGGGGGCTATATAGGAATCGCCCTGTACGTCCGTACATACGTCCATACGTCCATCCGTCCGTCCGTCTGTCTGTCCGTCCGTCTGTATGTCCATCCGTACGTCTTTCCGGACATGAAATTCTTGTGTGCGCAACTCCTCCTACATTTATCAATCAATTTGGACAAAACTTTTCAGACATCATCACTACTAAGTGAACATGCGCATATTCCAAGATTTTTGATCTGCGACAATTTTAACCAGGTTTTCTCCCTTTGACTTAGATTTATTGTGTCTTTCCATCCGAACAAATTCTTATGTGCGCAACTCCTCCTACATTAATGAACCGATTTTGATGAAACCTTTAAAACATCATCTCTACTAAGTGAACATGTGCATATTCCAAACTTTTTAATCTGCGACAATTTTAACCAGGTTATCTCTCTTGAACTTTGATTTAATATGGGTTTCTACATGAAATTCTTGTGTGCGCAACTCCTCCTACATTTATCAATCAATTTGGACAAAACTTTTCAGACATCATCACTACTAAGTGAACATGCGCATATTCCAAGATTTTTGATCTGCAACAATTTCAACCAGGTTATCTCCCTTTGACTTAGATTTATTATGTCTTTCCGTTCGAACAAATTCTTGTGTGCGCAACTCCTCCTACATTAATGAACCGATTTTGATGAAACCTTTCAAACATCATCTCTACTAAGTGAACATGTGCATATTCCAAACTTTTTGATCTGCGACAATTTTAACCAGGTTATCTCTCTTGAACTTTGATTTAATATGGGTTTCTGCATGAAATTCTTGTGTGCGCAACTCCAACATTTATCAATCAATTTGGACGAAAGTTTACAGACATCATCACTACTAAGTGAACATGCGCATATTCCAAAATTTTTGAGCTGTGGCAATTTTAACTAGGTTATCTCCCTTTAACTTAGATTTATTATGGGTTTCTACATGAAATTCTTGTGCGTGCAACTCCTCCTACATTTATCAATTTGGACAAAACTTTTCAGACATCATCACTACTAAGTGAACATGCGCATATTCCAAGATTTTTGATCTGCGACAATTTTAACCAGGTTTTCTCCCTTTGACTTAGATTTATTGTGTCTTTCCATCCGAACAAATTCTTGTGTGTGCAACTCCTCCTACAATGGGTTTCGGCATGAAATTCTTGTGTGCGCAACTCCTACATTTATCAATCAAATTGGACGAAAGTTTACAGACATCATCACTACTAAGTGAACATGCGCATATTCCAAAATTTTTGAGCTGTGGCAATTTTAACTAGGTTATCTCCCTTTAACTTAGATTTATTATGGGTTTCTACATGAAATTCTTGTGCGTGCAACTCCTCCTACATTTATCAATCAATTTGGACAAAACTTTTCAGACATCATCACTACTAAGTGAATAGATTTATTATGTCTTTCCGTTCGAACAAATTCTTGTGTGCGCAACTCCTCCTACATTAATGAACCGATTTTGATGAAACGTTTCAAACATCATCTCTACTAAGTGAACATGTGCATATTCCAAACTTTTTGATCTGCGACAATTTTTACCAGGTTATCTCTCTTGAACTTTGATTTAATATGGGTTTCGGCATGAAATTCTTGTGTGCGCAACTCCTCCTACATTTATCAATCAATTTGGACGAAAGTTTACAGACATCATCACTACTAAGTGAACATGCGCATATTCCAAAATTTTTGAGCTGTGGCAATTTTAACTAGGTTATCTCCCTTTAACTTAGATTTATTATGGATTTCTACATGAAATTCTTGTGCATGCAACTCCTCCTACATTTATCAATCAATTTGGACAAAACTTTTCAGACATCATCACTACTAAGTGAACATGCGCATATTCCAAGATTTTTGATCTGCGACAATTTTAACCAGGTTTTCTCCCTTTGACTTAGATTTATTGTGTCTTTCCATCCGAACAAATTCTTGTGTGCGCAACTCCTCCTACAATGGGTTTCGGCATGAAATTCTTGTGTGTGCAACTCCTCCTACATTTATCAATCAATTTGGACGAAAGTTTACAGACATCATCACTACTAAGTGAACATGCGCATATTCCAAAATTTTTGAGCTGTGGCAATTTTAACTAGGTTTTCTCCCTTTAACTTACATTTATTATGGGTTTCTACATGAAATTCTTGTGCGTGCAACTCCTCCTACATTTATCAATCAATTTGGACAAAACTTTTCAGACATCATCACTACTAAGTGAACATGCGCATATTCCAAGATTTTTGATCTGCGACAATTTTAACCACGTTTTCTCCCTTTGACTTAGATTTATTGTGTCTTTCCATCCGAACAAATTCTTGTGTGCGCAACTCCTCCTACATTAATGAACCGATTTTGATGAAACCTTTAAAACATCATCTCTACTAAGTGAACATGTGCATATTCCAAACTTTTTAATCTGCGACAATTTTAACCAGGTTATCTCTCTTGAACTTTGATTTAATATGGGTTTCTACATGAAATTCTTGTGTGCGCAACTCCTCCTACATTTATCAATCAATTTGGACAAAACTTTTCAGACATCATCACTACTAAGTGAACATGCGCATATTCCAAGATTTTTGATCTGTGACAATTTCAACCAGGTTATCTCCCTTTGACTTAGATTTATTATGTCTTTCCGTTTGAACAAATTCTTGTGTGCGCAACTCCTCCTACATTAATGAACCGATTTTGATGAAACCTTTCAAACATCATCTCTACTAAGTGAACATGTGCATATTCCAAACTTTTTGATCTGCGACAATTTTAACCAGGTTATCTCTCTTGAACTTTGATTTAATATGGGTTTCGGCATGAAATTCTTGTGTGCGCAACTCCTCCTACATTTATCAATCAATTTGGACGAAAGTTTACAGACGTCATCACTACTAAGTGAACATGCGCATATTCCAAAATTTTTGAGCTGTGGCAATTTTAACTAGGTTATCTCCCTTTAACTTACATTTATTATGGGTTTCTACATGAAATTCTTGTGCGTGCAACTCCTCCTACATTTATCAATCAATTTGGACAAAACTTTTCAGACATCATCACTACTAAGTGAACATGCGCATATTCCAAGATTTTTGATCTGCGACAATTTTAACCACGTTTTCTCCCTTTGACTTAGATTTATTGTGTCTTTCCATCCGAACAAATTCTTGTGTGCGCAACTCCTCCTACATTAATGAACTGATTTGGATGAAACCTTTCAAACATCATCTCTACTAAGTGAACATGTGCATATTCCAAACTTTTTAATCTGCGACAATTTTAACCAGGTTATCTCTCTTGAACTTTGATTCAATATGGGTTTCTACATGAAATTCTTGTGTGCGCAACTCCTCCTACATTTATCAATCAATTTGGACAAAACTTTTCAGACATCATCACTACTAAGTGAACATGCGCATATTCCAAGATTTTTGATCTGCAACAATTTTAACCAGGTTTTCTCCCTTTGACTTAGATTTATTGTGTCTTTCCATCCGAACAAATTCTTGTGTGCGCAACTCCTCCTACATTAATGAACCGATTTTGATGAAACCTTTCAAACATCATCTCTACTAAGTGAACATGTGCATATTCCAAACTTTTTGATCTGCGACAATTTTAACCAGGTTATCTCTCTTGAACTTTGATTTAATATGGGTTTCTGCATGAAATTCTTGTGTGCGCAACTCCTCCTACATTTATCAATCAATTTGGACGAAAGTTTACAGACATCATCACTACTAAGTGAACATGCGCATATTCCAAAATTTTTGAGCTGTGGCAATTTTAACTAGGTTATCTTCCTTTAACTTAGATTTATTATGGGTTTCTACATGAAATTCTTGTGCGTGCAACTCCTCCTACATTTATCAATCAATTGTGACGAAACCTTTCAAACATTATCACAACTAAGTGAACATATGCATATTCCCAAATTTTTGATCTGCGACAATTTTAACCAGGTTATCTCCCTTTAACTTGGATTTATTATGGGTTTTCAAATGGGATTCTTGTGTGCGCAACTCCTCCTACATTAATGAACCGATTTTGAATACATGTTGCACATTGTAAATGTGTTTTTCCAAATGTAAACCATATATGTGTGGGCTCTTTAAGTATTCAGTGCTGTTCTGTGGAAGGCCACATGCAAATACAAATTTCAACAACAAAAAATGATCTTTATGTATACATTTCCTTATGGCCTTCGCCTATATGATCAGAAGTGCATTCCTCTAAAAACCCAAAGCGGGGGTATTAATCACCTTCAGTGATAGTTCTAGTTTGTTTAGCTCAGAATTTCATGTTTAACTTAGTGTGTAGCTCACCTGCTGTGTCCCCACTCTTCCCATGGTGCTTATATTCATCATACATCTTCTCATTATCATTCTACCATGGTTTAACCCTTGTCCAGTGAATTTCTTTAAATTTTTTGTTTACATCAATTGCTGACACCCTTTTCATCCCATGGCCTTTATAATGCTTCCATATGGTGCTTTTTTATCATTCTACCACTATTTAACCATCACCCAGTGTGTTTTAAACTTTTCTCTTAACATTATTTAGTTATGTTTACTTTTCTGTTTAGCTCAGAATTTCATGTTTAACTTCGTGTTTAGGTCCGCTGCTGTGCTCCTTCTCTTCCCATGGCACTTATGTTCATCATACATGTTCCTCAGTATCATTGTTCCATGATTTAACACTTCTCCAGTGAATTTCTTACAATTTTTCATCAAATTTCGAATGTTAACTCTTTTTACCTCACACTCACACACTTTCAGTGTGTTACAGTTTCCGTTTAGGTCAGCTGTCGACACCCTTTTCATCCCATGACCTTTACATTGCTTCTATATTGTGCATTTTATCATTCTACCATTATTTAATCCTCGTCCAGTGTGTTTTAAACCTTTTTCTTACCAATTTTAGTTACATTTACTTTTAAACAGCTGGTTTCCGGACGATAAGTTGATAATGATTAAACCCACTTTTGTTTTGTCACAACTCGACATGGGATCGGTGATCCTAGCGGCATTTTTGTGTGTGACCTCACAGGACAATAAAATGAAATGAGTTTGAATACGAACCTCTCCTGACCTATTTTGCCAAAGTTAGCCCCAATTCTAATACAATTACTATTAATCTGGAAATTTGATTGGTTAATCAATAAAATTTGCCACAGTAAAATCGGCGTAACCCGTCGCAAATTTTATGTTTTCAAAAACTATTTCAGGAAAGTCAAGATGTATTCGTGGGCGTTCTATTTTCATTCCATTTAGAGTCATTGACTACTGCATCCAAGGTAAACAAACGCTGTGAATGCATTGACTTTCTGTAAAAAAAATTACCTAATTTACTTGAATTTTTATGCCTCCCCAAAAAATTGTGCCTTCAATTCTATATTTATGGCCCTTCATTATGCAACCGAGTTCTCATTATTTTGGGGTTTCTGTATGGTAACCACTGATATCTATCCAAATGGATTGCTAGAATGCTCATTTGTCACATTAAGACTGTCTCCACCATCTTGGGGATGGGGAGTGATAGTTCTTGAAATAAGCAAAAAATTTCATGAAGGTGTTCAGTTTAATTTCATCTCATAACTCTCTGCACACTGATGTCAGAATGACATAGTTTTAAGCAGCAAATATATCCCATAATGCAGTTTGATATTTCTCCAAATATATCTTGTTTGACAGATCTCGGTGGATCTGTCAAAGAAAATATAATTTGTTAAATTTATAGTTAAACAAGAGAAGAACAAAGTGATTGGAGAACATTTTGCTGCACTACCATTGTAATTGCCATTCGCTTTTTAAAGAATATTCTTTCATGTTATCAAAAATGAGTATGTTGATTTGCAAATTTTGTGGGTAATTCAAATTGAATATTTACTACATATTTTAGTTATTATGGACAGAAAATAAGGGCAAGATGGAAGTTGATGTTTGTCTACTAGACTTCATGCTAGGTAAACACCATGACATTTGATGAAGTGAAAGCACTTAGGCTCTAACTGCAGTCACAGCGTAACACCTTTCACATTGTCAAATGTCATTGATTGGAAAGAGTTAGAACTATGACTTGATGCATTCTTAGGTGGCAAATTGAGTTGCAATGTTTTCTGTGATGTTCCAGCAATCCAGTTGTATAGAAATTATTACATTGCTTTGGAGGATCGATTTGAAATCTGACAGTTCTGTTTGTATTTTTAACACAAAATAAAGATCGGATTCAATTTTCAGATTTCTGATGCAAATAATTTCATAATTACAGGCCTTGAATGTGTGAAAACATTGTAATTTATTAGCTCACCTGACTGAAAATAAGTCTGAGCTATTGCGATCACTTGGCGTCCATCGTCCATCGAACGTTAGCTTTTACAAAACAATTTTCTCCTCACAAACCAATGGCCCAAATTGAAACATATATGGGCCACATCATCTTGGGGATATTCTGTTTTAGTTTTGTTCAAATGGGGTCTCTGCCCCTTTTTATCCTTATGCCCAAATATCGTGAAATTTATTATAAATCATCTACTCGTGAACCACAGGTGGGAATGCTTTGATATTTGGTATGAAACTTCCTCTGGTGTTCAAGATTAAAAGTTGTTCAACAAAAGTTGATAGTTCCATATTTGGGCTCTCCAGGGGATGGGCTCATTTTTGAGCTCCCCTGAAAATTTGTTTCAAGAACCAATGGAGCGATTTGAACCAATTTAAATTTTATATGTGGCATTAGTTGACCCTAAGTACTTCATTCATGCCCCCAAAATTTTTCGCGTTTCCCATGGGAACACCTAGCGCTAAAAATAGAAAAAAATGAAATGTCCAATATTTCCCAAACTGCACGGACTAGAGATTTTGTATTTGGTATGAAGCTTTCGTCTGGGCGGTTGAAACAATTTGGCTGGCGAATCTGTCATATGGTTCATTCAGATTACATTTTTTCCATTCCCATAACCTGTACAGTTTAGGACAACTTTGTCCAAATGAGTGTTTTAGGCTCTCTTAAGCCTCTAGTTTAATTTTCACTCATTATTTTACTTCCTATGGTAGAACAATTTGAAATTTGGTTATTTTTCTTGTGATTTTCAACCTTTCTATTTGTTATTGCACTGGTTTTGTCCATGATTGTGTAGATCAGGGCATAAATATCCCATGGACATGTTCTTTCTAGTTTGTATTATACTATCCAGAGGTGCATAAACAATACTTAATCTCATTTGTCTTTGACAGAGCAAAATTAGAACAAGCAAGGCTAGATAAGGAAGAAGAGAAACGAAAACGAGAGGAATTAGAAGATCGTATCAGAAAATATGAAGAAAGATATGAAAATGTTAATAAAGGTTGGTCACACTGAAACAAGTTACTATTCTCTTGTGTCAGCACTATTTTTTGCATAGTAAGAATTCATACCGTTGTCACATTTAGTAGCTGGGTATTTACACCAGCTATTTTGCCCTGTAATTGCTGCAGTTTAGTGTAGACACTACCCATATCTCTTTCTTCAGTTGTGTTTAGATAGTCTCATGAATTGTGGTTGGGTAGTCTGTTTTTCATGCAGTGTATGGATGTCAAAAGAAATAATTGCTGGTGTATGTGTTGTCAGCAAACAAAACATTGATTTCTTTACATGGGCTATGTTCCATGCTAGAACAGTTAATATATTAAGGTATCTGCTAATGATAAGCTCTTGTCTAGATTACTGTTGAAATGGGCTCATAGATTGCTTTCCATTAGTATGCAACTTAAAAATAAAAACAAATCCTCCATTTGATTCAAGGCTGCTCAGATGGTCTTGACACTGAACAACTGAATCTTTGATTTGTATTATGAGCTCACCCGATTGAAAGTTATGGTGTGCCAAACTAATCACTCTGTCATTGTCTGGCATCCATGAAGATGGTGTTTGAGTCTTCATCTCCAAAACTATTGACCTTATTTCAGTAAAGTTTAATGAAGTTCGAATTGAGGGGGGATTTCTTATTAATAAAAAATCAATTTACTGCTCCGCATGAGGAGGGGGTTTGGAGAATTCTTTGATAGGCCAAAAGTAAAAAAATTCCTATAAATATTTTTTAGCTTATCGTAACAAAGCCAAGATAAGCTGTTACCATCACGTGTGTGAAAGTCTGTGAGTTTGTTCACATTTTCTTTAGCACTGGCTACACCCTGTAGTTCTTGTCCGATCATTACTAAATTTCATTTGCAAGTTCGAGGTCATGTCTAGATGAAAATGTCCCATTTTGGTTGAGACAGGTCAACCATGATGGCTGCGTGGTTTTGAAAACTTTTAGCACAGTCTACAGGTCATATTTATGAAGGGATTTCATTGTAACCCAGAAGGATGACTCCATATAATATCTAGATGAGAACATTGTATTTTGGGGTCGGGTTTTGTCAATCAGGACGTCCCCAGGGGCACGTTACCTAGATTTCTTTAGCACAGGCTACAGGTTGCATTTATGAAGGCATTTCATTGTAAATTGGTAGGATGACTCGGGTATAATGTCAGGATGAGAACGTCCTATATTGTTTGTGATCGGTCAACTGTGACATTTGCTCGGGCATGTGGCCTAGATTTGTTTTGCACAGACTGCAGTTCATATTTAAATTTATAAAGCGATTTCTTTGCAACTTGGTAGGTTTACTCAGTATGATGTCTAGTTGAGACTGTTCTATTTTGGACATGATCAGTCAGCCATTATTGGTGTTTGGGCATGTGACCTAGATTCCTTCAGCACTGTCTGCAGGTCATATTTATGGAGGAATTTCATTGTACTGGTAACTTGGTAGGATGACCCAGTGTAATGTCTAGATGAGAACATCCTAATTCAGTTGTGATCAGTTAACTGTGATGGCCACACAGGCGAGTGACTTAGATTCCTTTTACGCAGTTTACAGGTCCTATTTATTTTAGAATGATTTTACTGTAGTTTGGAAACTTTTAGTGCTGAATCGATTAATCAGTTATGGTTCGATTGTTGTTGCTATCGGTTATGATATTTGCTACCGGTTAACCGTTGGCTCGTATTTGGAGTCAGAACATGCCATTTTCTGTTGTGTTGGTTGCTTTCATATGCCTCTTTTAAAAGGGTTAATGGGGGTTTTTAGCTCACCAAAGGGAGCTTAACTTATCACTTGCCGTCCGTCGTCGTAGTGAACATTTTTCAAACGACTTCTCCTCTGAAACCACTGGTCCCATTTTCACGAAACTTCATGTGGATGTTCATTACTATATGGCAATTCAGGTTTGTTCAAATGAAATGGCCACGTCCCTTGGGGCTCTGTATGGGGCATAACTCTGATAGCACCGTATGAATTATAAAAAAATTATTAAAAAATCTTCTTCTCCAGAACCAGTGGGCAGAATCTTTTGATACTTGGTATGCAGCATCTTGGTCTGGGTCTGATTCAAGTTTGTTCAAATCGGACCCCTGGATTGATTTTTGTGCTCACTACAGAAGCCCAAATTCGAACTTAGTGCATTTCAGGCAAATTTCCTCTCCAGATCCAGCAGGCAGAATCTTTTGATATTTTTTATGCAACATTGTGGGGTGGATCTGATTCAAGTTTGTTCAAATCGGCCCCCTGGATTCACATTTGGGCTCAGTATAGAAGTCCGAATTCGAACTTAGTGCATTTCAGGCAAATTTCTTAAAAAAATCTTCTTCTCCAGATCCAGCAGGCAGAATCTTTTGATATTTGGTATGCAACATTGTGGGGTGGATCTGATTCAAGTTGGTTCAAATCGGCCCCCTGGATTCACATTTGGGCTCAGTATAGAAGCCGGAATTCGAACTTGGTGCATTCCAGGCAAATTTCTTAAAAAATCTTCTTCTCCAGATCGAGCAGGCAGAATCTTTTGATATTTGGTATGCAACATTGTGGGGTGGACCTGATTCAAGTTTGTTCAAATCGGCCCCCTGGATTCATGTTTGGGCTCAGTATAGAAGCCCGAATTCGAACTTCATGCATTTCAGTCAAATTTCTTTAAAAATCTTCTTCTCAAGATCCAGCAGGCAGAATCTTTTGATATTTGGTATGCAACATTGTGGGGTGGATATGATACAAGTTTGTTCAAATCGGCCCCCCTGGATTCATATTTGGGCTCACTATAAAAGCTTGAATTCGAAGTTAGTGCATTTCAGGCAAATTTCTTAAAATCTTCTCCAAATCCAGCAGGCAGAATCTTTGTGCTCACTACAGAAGCCCAAATTCAAACTTAGTGCATTTCAGGCAAATTTCCTCTCCAGATCCAGCAGGCAGAATCTTTTGATATTTTTTAAGCAACATTGTGGGGTGGATCTGATTCAAGTTTGTTCAAATCGGCCCCCTGGATTCACATTTGGGCTCAGTATAGAAGCCCGAATTCGAACTTAGTGCATTTCAGGCAAATTTCTTAAAAAAATCTTCTTCTCCAGATCCAGCAGGCAGAATCTTTTGATATTTGGTATGCAACATTGTGGGGTGGATCTGATTCAAGTTGGTTCAAATCGGCCCCCTGGATTCACATTTGGGCTCAGTATAGAAGCCGGAATTCGAACTTGGTGCATTCCAGGCAAATTTCTTAAAAAATCTTCTTCTCCAGATCGAGCAGGCAGAATCTTTTGATATTTGGTATGCAACATTGTGGGGTGGACCTGATTCAAGTTTGTTCAAATCGGCCCCCTGGATTCATGTTTGGGCTCAGTATAGAAGCCCGAATTCGAACTTCATGCATTTCAGTCAAATTTCTTTAAAAATCTTCTTCTCAAGATCCAGCAGGCAGAATCTTTTGATATTTGGTATGCAACATTGTGGGGTGGATCTGATTCAAGTTTGTTCAAATCGGCCCCCTGGGTTCATATTTGGGCTCAGTATAGGAGCCCAATTTGAACTTCGTGCATTTCAGGCAAATTTCTTTAAAAATCTTCTTCTCAAGATCCAGCAGTCGGAATGTTTTGATATTTGGTATGCAGCATCCTTAGGGGGGTGAGATTCAAATTTGTTCAAGCCATGTCCCTAGGTCCATATTTGGGCTCACTGTGGGAGCTTGAATTGTAACTTAGTACGAAATGAGGAATTTTTAGTCCCCTACGGGAACTGTAAGGGGACTATAGGATTGCATTAGTCCCCTATAGGAACCGTAAGGGGACTATAGGATTGCACTCCATTTGTCTGTCTGTCCGTCCGTCCGTCCGTCCGTCCGTTTTTTTATGTTACCACCTCTCCCTCTAACATGCTTTAAGCTACATCTTTCATATTTGGTACATGGATAAATGGTTCTGAGGGGATGATGCACGCTCAAAATTATTTTTTCAATATCCAAGGTGGCGGAATGGCGGCCATTTTTGTTGTGTTTTTTAAGCTTTTTTTTCTCAATTTTCATGTTACCCCCCTCCCACCAACATGGTTCAAGCTACACTTTGCATATTTGGCACATGGATAGAGGGTTGGGAGGGGATGATGCATGTTCAAATTTTTTTTTTCAAAATCCAAGATGGCGGCATGGTGGCCATTTTTGTTGTGTTTTTTAAGCTTTTTTTCTCTATTTTATGTTACCACCCCTCACTCCAATATGGTTCAAGCTACACCTTTTATATCTGGCACATGGATAGAGGGTTGTAATGGGATGTTGCACGTTCAATATTTTTTTTCCAAAATTCAAAATGGCACCATGGCAACCATTTCTGTTGTGTTTTTTAAGCATTTTTCTCTATTTTATGTTACCACTGCTCCCTCCAACATGGTTCAAGCTACGTCTTTCATATATTGTACATGGATAAAGGGGTTGTGAGGGGATTATGCACGCTCAATATTTTTTTTCGAAATCTAACATCTGTGTCTGTCTGTCTGTCTGTCTGTCTGTCTGTCTGTCTGTCCATCCGTCTGTCTGTCTGTCTGTTTTTATGTTACCACCTCTCCCTCTAATATGCTTCAAGCTACACCTTTCATATTTGGTACATGGATAAATGGTTCTGAGGGGATGATGCACAGTCAATATTTATTTTTCAAAATCCAAGATGGCAGAATGGCGGCCATTTTTGTTGTGTTTTTTTAAGCTTTTTTCTCTATTTTATGTTACCACCCCTCCCTCCAACATGGTTCAAGCTACGCCTTTCATATATGGTACATGGATAAAGGGTTGTGAGGGGATTATGCACGCTCGATATTTTTTTTTCTAAATCCAAGATGCTTATATACTCTAGTGTCTTCTGTGACAAAAACACCTTATGTCACAAAAGCGCCGTAGGGGACTAATACCACCTCGGTGGTCAAACACTTGTCTTAATAAATCTTCTTCTTCAGATCCAGCAGTTGGAATGTTTTGATATGTGGTGTGCAGCATCCTTAGGGGGGTGAGATTGAAGTTTGCTAAAGCCAAGTCCTTGGATCCATATTTGGGCTCCCTATGGGAGCCCGAATTATAACTTAGTCAACATGAGGAATTTTTAGCTCACCGAAGGAAGCACAACTTATCACTTGTCGTCGGGGGCACGGTGGCTCAGTTGGTAGAGGTGCAGGCTGCAAGCCGAGAGGTCCTCGGTTCGAATCTCACCTGCGGCAACCGCGTTGTGTCCTTGGGCAAGACACTTCACCCCGATTGCCTACATGGGGGCACGATGACGCTGTGTACTGAGGCGTACTGCACGTCGATGGTGCGCATGTCTTCAACCACTCTAACCCTGCTGGTGCTGAGGTGCAGAGTTCAGAGTTACGATGTTGGAGAGCTGACAGCTGCTCGTCGTTGCTCGGTGGTTCTCTCCGGGTACTCCGGCTTCCTCCACCCGTAAAACTGTCACGGTCACGATTAGCCATTGTGCATAAGTATGTACCTTAAACACCAATAAATAATAAAATAATATATCACTTGTCGTCATCCGTCGTCGTGAACATTTTTGAAACGACTTTTCCTCTGAAACCACTGGTCCGATTTTTATGAAACTTCATGTGGATGTTCATTACTATATGGCAATTCATGTTTGTTCAAATGAAATGGCCACGTCTCTTGTGGGCTCTGTCTGGGGCATAACTCTGATAGCACCGTATGAATTACAGAAAAATTATTAAAAAATCTTCTCCAGAACCAATGGGCAGGATCTTTTGATATTTGGTATACAGCATCTTGGTATGGGTCTGATTCAAATTTGTTCCTCGATCAGTATTGGGGCTCACTAAAGGGGTGTGAATTTTTACTTAGTGCAATTTAAGAAAATTTCTTTAAAAATCTTCTTTTGCGGAACCGATGCGCAGAATCTTTTGATATTTGGTATACAACATCTTGGTATGGGTCTGATTCAAGTTTGTTCAAATTGAATCCCCCGTTCAATATTGGGGATCACTATGGGGGTGAATTTTTACTTAGTGCAATTTAAGAAAAAATCTTTAACAATCTTCTTCACCAGAACCAGTGGGCAGAATCTTTAGATATTTGGTATGCAGCATCTTGGTATGGGTTGGATTTACGTTTGTTCAAATTGAGTCTTTTGATCAATATTGGGGTTCACTATGGGGTCGTGAATGTTTACTTTGTGCAATTCAAGGAAAATTCTTTAAAAATCTTCTTTAGAACCATCATGCAGAATCTTTTGATATTTGATAAGCAGCATTGTCCCATTCAGTCCTATCGATGTTTTAGCTCCACAGAGAGTACAGATTTACTCTGTAGGACCTTAAGAATAGTTTTTGATAAAATTTGTGTCTTAACAGTATGGAACATTCGGTGAGTGCCTAAGGCCCCCTGGGGCCTCTTGTTTTTAGCTCACCTGAGCGAAGCTCAAGGGGAGCTTTACTAATCACTTTCTGTCCGTCGTCCATCGTCCGTCGTCCGTCGTCGTCCGTCCGGCGTTAACTTTACATTATCGACTTCTCCTCCTAAACCACTAGCCCAATTTTATTCAAATGTTGGCTAAATGTTTATTACCTAATGCCAATTCAGATTTGTTCAAATGAAGTTGCCCCTCCTCCTGGGTGGTGCCACGCCCCCAAGGGGCACCAAAATCTTTGTAAATCTTCTTCTCATGAACCAGCAGTAGCAGAGACTTGATATTTGGTGTGCAGCTTCCTTTTGAGGTGTAGACTCAGATTTGTTCAAGAGAAGTTTGTGGGGCTATACTTGGCGTTGTTATGAGAGGGGCAAAATTTTTTGCCCCGCCCAAAATTTCTATTTTCCAAACCGAGAGGCTGATTTGAACCAAATTTTATGTGAGGGCTTATTGGGTCATGAGTACTTGATTTATGCAAAAAAAAATTTTCCCGCAGCCCCGTGGGAACCGCAGGAGCTAAAAATAGAAAAAATTTAAAACGCCCATATCTCCAAAACTGCACGGCACTGAGAATTTTTATATGGTGTGCAGCTTCCTTAGGACCAACAGAAAGGATTGGTAAAAAAAAATTGCCATCGGTTTTATCATAGGGTACAGTTTCGGGACTTTGAAAAAGTGCTGAGTCAGCACTTTTTAACACTGTAGGCAATGGGAAAAACATTAAAAAATCTTCTTCTCCAGATCCAGCAGGCAGAATCTTTTGATATTTGGTATGCAACATTGTAGGGTGGATCTGATTCAAGTTTGTTCAAATCGGCCCCCTGGGTTCATATTTGGGCTCAGTATAGGAGCCCGATTTCGAACTTAGTGCATTTCAGGCAAATTTCTTAAAAAATCTTCTTCTCCAGATCCAGCAGGCAGAATCTTTTGATATTTGGTATGCAACATTGTGGGGTGGATCTGATTCAAGTTTGTTCAAATCGGCCCCCTGGGTTTATATTTGGGCTCAGTATAGGAGCCCAAATTTGAACTTACTGCATTTCAGGCAAATTTCTTTGAAAATCTTCTTCTCCAGATCCAGCAGGCAGAATCTTTTGATATTTGGTATGCAACATTGTAGGGTGGATCTGATTCAAGTTTGTTCAAATCGGCTCCCTAGATTCATATTTGGGCTCACTATAGGAGCTCGAATTCGAATTTAGTGCATTTCAGGCAAATTTCTTCAAAAATCTTCTTCTCCAGATCCAGCAGGCAGAATCTTTTGATATTTGGTATGCAATGTTGCGGGGTAGATCTGATTCAAGTTTGTTCAAATCGGCCCCCTGGATACCTATTTGGGCTTACTATAGAAGCCCGAATTCGAACTTAGTGCATTTCAGGCAAATTTCTTAAAAAATCTTCTCCAGATCCAGCAGGCAGAATCTTTTGATATTTGGTAAGCAACATTGTGGGGTGGATCTGATTCAAGATTGTTCAAATCGGCCCCCTGGGTTAATATTTGGGCTCAGTATAGGAGCCCGATTTCGAACTTAGTGCATTTCAGGCAAATTTCTTAAAAAATCTTCTTCTCCAGATCCAGCAGGCAGAATCTTTTGATATTTGGTATGCAACATTGTAGGGTGGATCTGATTCAAGTTTGTTCAAATCGGCCCCCTGGGTTCATATTTGGGCTCAGTATAGGAGCCCGATTTCGAACTTAGTGCATTTCAGGCAAATTTCTTAAAAAATCTTCTTCTCCAGATCCAGCAGGCAGAATCTTTTGATATTTGGTTTGCAACATTGTGGGGTGGATCTGATTCAAGTTTGTTCAAATCGGCTTTCTAGATTCATATTTGGGCTCACTATAGAAGCTCGAATTTGAACTTAGTGCATTTCATGCAAATTTCTTAAAAAATCTTCTTCTCCAGATCCAGCAGGCAGAATCTTTTCATATTTGGTAAGCAACATTGCGGGGTGGATCTGATTCAAGTTTGTTCAAATCGGCCCCCTGGGTTTATATTTGGGCTCAGTATAGGAGCCCAAATTTGAACTTAGTGCATTTCAAGCAAATTTATTAAAAAATCTTCTTCTCCAGATCCAGCAGGCAGAATCTTTTGATATTTGGTATGCAACATTGTGGGGTGGATCTGATTCAAGTTTGTTCAAATCGGCTTCCTAGATTCATATTTGGGCTCACTATAGAAGCTCGAATTCAAACTTAGTGCATTTCAGGCAAATTTCTTAAAAAATTTTCTTCTCCAGATCCAGCAGGCAGAATCTTTTGATATTTGGTATGCAACATTGTGGGATGGATCTGATGCAAATTTGTTTAAATCGGCTCCCTAGATTCATATTTGAGCTTACTATAGAAGCTCGAATTCGAACGTAGTGCATTTCAGGCAAATTTCTTAAAAAATTATCTTCTCCAGATCCAGCAGGCAGAATCTTTTGATATTTGGTATGCAACATTGCGGGGTGGATCTGATTCAAGTTTGTTCAAATCGGCCCCCTGGATTCATATTTGGGCTCACTATAGAAGCTCGAATTCAAACTTAGTGCATTTCGGGCAAATTTCTTAAAAAATCTTCTTCTCCAGATCCAGCAGGCAGAATCTTTTGATATTTGGTATGCAACATTGCGGGGTGGATCTGATTCAAGTTTGTTCAAATCGGCGACCTGGATTCATATTTGGGCTTAATATAGAAGCCCGAATTCGGACTTAGTGCATTTCGGGCAAATTTATTAAAAAATCTTCTTCTCCAGATCCAGCAGGCAGAATCTTTTGATATTTGGTATGCAACATTGTGGGGTGGATCTGATTCAAGTTTGTTCAAATCGGCTTCCTAGATTCATATTTGGGCTCACTATAGAAGCTCGAATTCGAACTTAGTGCATTTCAGGCAAATTTCTTAAAAAATCATCTTCTCCAGATCCAGCAGGCAGAATCTTTTGATATTTGGTATGCGACATTGCGGGGTGGATCTGATTCAAGTTTGTTCAAATCGGCCCCCTGGATTCATATTTGGGCTTAATATAGAAGCCCGAATTCGCACTTAGTGCATTTCGGGCAAATTTATTAAAAAATCTTCTTCTCCAGATCCAGCAGGCAGAATCTTTTGATATTTGGTATGCAACATTGTGGGGTGGATCTGATTCAAGTTTGTTCAAATCGGCTTCCTAGTTTCATATTTGGGCTCACTATAGAAGCTCGAATTCGAACTTAGTGCATTTCAGGCAAATTTCTTAAAAAATCTTCTTCTCCAGATCCAGCTTCAGAATCTTTTCATATTTGGTAAGCAACATTGTGGGGTGGATCTGATTCAAGTTTGTTCAAATCAGCCCCCTGGGTTTATATTTGAGCTCCGTATAGGAGCCCAAATTTTAACTTAGTGCATTTCAGGCATATTTCTTAAAAAATCTTCTCCAGATCCAGCAGGCAGAATCTTTTGATATTTGGTATGCAACATTGTGGGGTGGATCTGATTGTGATTCATGAACGTATTTATTTGTAAAGTTGATAGAATCTTAGACAAAATTTGCAGAAAAGATCTACTATAGAAGGGGTGGTATCCAGGGTGAACCGTTTACCCAAATCTAGCAGTACTAATGCATTATTCACACAAATCTCCGTTCAAATTTTATGACCCCCTCATTGGAACACACGCATTCAGCTCATTCCAACAAAGGTCATATGCCATGTTTTCGAGACAAAGGAATAAAAATTTTAGTTATTCATGAAATTTTTAGGCAACTGTTGTCTGTTATTCACATTGCTTCATGAAATTTCAGTACTTTTAGAAGTTACCTCAGTAATCAAGGGTTAATTCCCCTTAATTAAATGTCGCCTCTAAAAACAACCACTTTGCATATCTTACCTTTTTACCAGCATAACTGCCAAAACTTGTCAGCATTCTTCGCAAAAATCGCTATTCAAATTTTAATTTTTGTCTCTTAAACATACATGTACTTATCGCTTGTAAATACCCCATTGGAATGAGCTTTTTGAGCTCATTCCAGTGAGAGGTCGCACACCATGCTTTTTGAGTCAAAAAAGCAATTTTTTTAGTTATTCCAGAATTTCGTACGTAAAACACAGCTTTATGACTTCACATTAAAATGAGCTCTCTAAGCTTGTTCCAATCAACATTCACGCACTATGTCTTTCACACAAAAAATAAAATTTTCCATTTATTCAGGAATTTTGTTTGCAAGAACACTCTTACCCCCCCCCCCCCCCCACACACACACACACACACACAAACACACACACACACACACACAAACACAGACACACACATCTAAAAGTTTGTCAGCAAAAAAACAGTTACTTCAATTTTTAAATGCATTATAGGAACAACTTGCCTAATCAAATTTAAATACTTTTGCATCATTCTGTATCTAGAACAAACCATTTACCATATCTTTACCCAAAATTCTCCAGCATCATTCACAAAAAAACACCATTATTTATATATTCACATTTCTGTCTCAAAAATATACCTGATCATCCCATACCCCTATTGGAATAAGCTGTTTGAGCTTGTTCCAATGATGATAAAAAAAACTAATATTTTGGAAAATTTGTGAAAATTTTTGTTTTCTTGCATGCAAATATATACATGTAGCACATGGAAGATATCCACAGTTGGGGAGAGATGTCCAAGGCTATCTCTTCACATTCCTTGTTTGTGCTTCATGCTAAACCAGTTTGTCTGCAGAGATAAATTTGCTTTATTAAAAATCATTGGAGATTGGCCTAAAACTAATTTTAGGTAACAAATGTTGAACTTCAAACAAAATCTATCACTCAACCAGTTAATGTTGATGAGGCATGACATGGTGAAGGTGACCTAAAATACTTCTTAGAGTCACTTTGTCAGGTGAGCGATTAAGGCCACGTGGGGCCTCTTGTTTTATCTTCTGACCTGCCAGTAGGTCCACAACTTTACTGGGTATGATGCTATTGAGCTGCAATTGCATCAGCATTTACCTGTAGGCCCATCCCCAAGAAATATCGTAAGTTGAGTCCGAATGAAATATTTTCAAAACCTTTCAAACTTTAAGGTGTGGTGAGTGGGTAAGTGAGAAAGAAAAGTATTCAAATAAAAGTGTTTTTGAAAACATACCTAATGTTGTTTGTGTTGTGCATTTTTAGCTCACCTGGCCTCAAAGGGCATGTGAGCTTTTCACATCACTTGGTGTCCGGTGTCAGTAAAATTTTCACATTTTCATCTTCTCTGTAACCACTGAGCCAGTGTGAACCAAACTTGGCAGGAATGGTCTATGAGAGGTCCTCTACAAACGATCCTCATTTTTTTCCCGTCGGATGAAAAACATGGTTTCCAGAGGCATTCTTTGATTCTGGTTGGTGGATTTTCAAAAATCTCTGAAACCGCCAGGCAAAATGTTTTGAAACTTTGCATGGTTGATGACTGGGACCCCCTCTACCAACAGTTCCCATTTAATGTTGATCGGGTTGCAAACATGGCTGCAATGGTGGCTTATAGTTAGTTTAGAAACATTTCAGCGACTGATTTGTGCTCCCGCATTGTCCTTGGGCAAGGCACTTAACCCCGATTGCCTACATGGGAGCACGCTGACACTGTGTACTAAGGCGTACTGCACATCGATGGTGTGCATGTCTTCAACCAATCTAACCCTGCCCGTGCTGCGGTGCAGAGTTACGATGTTGGAGAGCTGACAGCTGCTCGTCATTGCTCGGTGGTTCTCTCCGGGTACTGCAGCTTCCTCCACCCATAAAAACTGTCACCGACATGATATGACCCTGGCTGTTAATGTGTCGTTAAACCCTAATAAATAAATAAATACTCTAGAAACCCTATGCGAAATCACATTTTCGTCTTCTCTGGAACTACTGATCCGACATGAACCAAGCTTCGCAGGAATGGTCTATAGGAGGCCCTCTACAAACGATCCTCTTTTTGTTCCCATTGGTTAGAAAATATGGCCACCAGAGACATTCTCTGATTCTGATTGTTGGATTTTGCAAAAATATTCCCCACTGAAACTACAAAGTCGGATGTTTTCAAACTTCACATGATTGAGGACTGGGACACCAACCAGTGATCCTCACGTAATGTTGATGCAATGTTGCAAATATGGCCACAATTGCAGCTCATAGTTACCATGGAAAGCCAATGGGAAATCCCTTTTTAGCTCAACTTGACCTTTTTAGCTCAACTTGACAAAGTCAAGCTGAGCTATTGCCATCACTTCTCGTCCGTCGGCGTACGTTAGTATGTACGGACACATCACAGGTCGCATTTATGATCCCTTTGAAACTTGGTATGCTTCTTTGGGGTGACCTCTAGATGGGAGCTATCGATTTTCTTCAATTTCAGTCAAAAAATGTCTCTGTGGCCAACGTTCTTAGAACTTAGTTTAGTCAACCTCAATTTTTCCCTTTGGCACACCCTACAGGGCACATTTATGATTGGATTGCTTTGAAACCTGGCACGCTTGTTTGGGGTGACCTCTAGATGGGAGCTATCGATTTTCTTCCATTTCCGTCAAAAAATGTTGCCGCTGCCAACGTTCTTAGAACTTAGTTCAGTCAGACCTCAATATTTCCCCTTGGCACACCCTAAAGGGCACATTTATGATCAGATTGCTTTGAAACCTGGCATGCTTGTTTGGGGTGACCTCTAGATGGGAGCTATCGATTTTCTTCCATTTCCGTCCAAAAAATGTTGCCGCAGCCAACGTTCTTAGAACTTGGTTTAGTCAGACCTCAATATTTCTCTTTTGCACACCCTACAGGGAACATTTATGATCGGATTGCTTTGAAACCTGGCGTGCTTGTTTGGGGAGACCTCTAGATGGGAGCTATCAATTTTCTTCCTTTTCTGTCAAAAAATGTTACCGCGGCCAACGTTCTAAGAACTTAGTTTAGTCAGACCTCAATATTTCCCTTTGGCACACCCTACAGGGCACATTTATAATCAGATTGGTTTGAAACTTTGTATGCTTGTTTGGGGGTTACCTCTAGATGGGAGCTATTGATTTTCTTCCATTTCCATCAAAAAATGTTCCCACTGACAATGATCTTTGATGAACTTAGTAAAAACTTAGTGCAGTTAAGTATCAATATTTCCCATTGGCACACCCTGCAGGGCATATTTATGATTGGATCGCTTGCAAACTTGGTGTGCTTGTGTGGGATGACATCTATATGGGAGCTGTCGATTTTCTTCCATTTCTGTCAAAAATTGTTGCCGCTGACCTTTGAACTTAGTTCAGTCAGACCTCAATATTTTCCTTTAATTCACCCTTCAGGGCACATTTATGATCGGATCACTTTGAAACTTGGTATGTGTGTTCGGGGTGACCTCTAGATGTGAGCTTTTTTTTCATTTCCATAAAAAATAATTGTCTCTGCAGGGTATATTTATGAATTTTTCATAAAAAAAAAACATTGCTACAAGCAATGACCTTCTACTTAGTGCATTTGTGCATTACCATCTTCCTTTGGCATACCTCAGAGGGCACATTCATTATCAGGTTGTTTTGAAACTTTGTATGCTTATGCAGGGTGACAAAGATAGGAGCTATTGATTTTCTTTTCATTTCCATCAAAAACTGTTGCTATTAGCAACTATCTTTGAATTTATTGCATTTATGCATCAACATTCTTCTTTGACATGGCCAACAGGCCACATTTATCATAGGATTGTTTTGAACTTGGTGTGCTAATTAGAAGACCTTTAGATAAGAGCTATTGATTAGCATTCATTTCTGTGCAAAAAGTTGCCATTTACAATAACCTCTGAACATACTGCATTTGTGAATCAACATTCTTCCTTTTGCCAGTCTTACAGTTTGCATTTAAAAATGCATGGATTACTCTGACGTTGTGGACACACAATGCTGTTATGTTGAAATTTCATCAAATCACATTGGTATCAATGATCTTCAATTTTGCCATTTCATTTATAACTTACCAAGTTCAAGTTTGTCAAGTTGAGTTACAGTGTCATTGACACTTTCATCTTCTAGTCCCGTCAAAAAATATTGCAGCTGGCAATGACCTATGAACTTGGTTCTCTGCTGGCACACCCTACAGGGAACATTTATGATCGGATTGCATTGAAACCTGGTATGCTTGTTTGGGGTGACCTCCAGAGGGGAGCTATTGATTTTTTTCAGTGGCCTTTGAACTTGGTTAAGTCAGTCATCAGTATATTCCTTTGGCACGCTCTACAGGGCACCTTTATGATCAGATAAGTTTGAAACTTGCTATGCTTGTTTGGGGTTACCTCTAGATGGGTACTATTGATTTTTTTCAATTTCCATCAAAAAATGTTGCCGCTGACAATAGCCTTCAATGAACCTACTGCAGTTATGCATCAATATTTCCCTTTGGCACTCCCTGCAGAGCAGATTTAAGATCGGATCGCTTTAAAACCAGGTGTGCCGGTTTGGGGTGACCTAGATGGAGCTGTCCTCTTCTATTTTCGTCAAAAAATGTTGCAGCTGGCAACAACCTTTGAACTTAGTTGAGTTAGACCTTAATATTTCTCTTTGGCACACCCTACAGGGAACATTTATGATCGGATTCCATTGAAACCTCATATGCTTGTTTGGGTGTGACCTCTAGATAGTAGCTGTTTATTTTCTTCCTTGTCCGTCAAATAATGTTGCCATTGGTAACAACCTTTGATGAACTTTGTGCAATTATGCATCAATATTTTAGGAGCTTTCGATTTTCGTCCATTTCTATCAAAAAATGTTGCCGCTGACAACGTTCTTTGAACTTAGTTTAGTCAGACCTCAAAATTTCCCTTTGGCACACCCTGCAGATCACATTTATCATTGGATTGCTTTGCTCACATTTTTTGAGAAGGAAAAATTTATCTAATTCCTTTATGAATACCTTTAATTTAATTAACACTCTCAAGACTTTGTGTAGAATGAAGAATTCTGAGTGATTTTATGCCAAAAAAATGACACCCTATTAATCTCATGGAATGTTTCTGTGCTTTAAAAGTTGTTTTTTGACGGATTAGAATTTTTTTTTTTAGCTTACCTGACTGCAAGTTAAACTTGACATCTTCACAACCACTAGCCCAAATTCAAACATATATTGCACAGACCATGTATGGAGTATACCCTTTCTATTTTGTTGAACTGAAGCAGCTGCCATATTCAGGCTCAGGTTTATGCAAAAGCTTAAAAACTTTCAAGGTAGTTGATAGGTCAATATCTGGGCTCTCTGTGGGGCATAATAAAAATATTCAAAAGCCCATATATCCCAAACCGCAAGGAACAGAGAACTGTTATTTGGTGTGGAGCATCCTTAGGACTGGAAGAAGGGATTGGTTAAAAAAATTGCAACCTGTTCAATCAGAGTGCCCAGTAGAGAGTATTGATCATTTTTGCAGAAGTTTATCATTTTATAATTAGAAAATTTTGTGGACTGCAGTTTGTTTTGCAAAGATTTTATTTCATGTTGAATGAACCCTTTCAATGCTGGAGACATCCGATTCCTGTATGCCTGTCTTTAATTTAACCCTCTCAATTCTACAATGTGGGTTCCTCAGATTTTATTGATGCTATGAACAACAAACTCTTTTAATGCAGTATATGTATTTTTCTGATTCCTTGGAAAAAAATTGATCCGATTTCTGTATGAATATCTTTAATTTAAACCTCTCATGACTTCAGTGTGTTTTCCAAAGATTTTATTTCATGATGAACTTTTTCACTGCTGTGCACATATAAGTTATTTCATGTTGAATGAACCCTTTCAATGCTGGAAACATTTCTCCGATTCCTGTATGCATGTCTTTAATTTAACCCTGTCAAGACTAAATGTGGGTTCCATAGATTTTATTGATGCCACGAACACGCAATTAATCTTTTTTTAGCCCGACTGTTTACAGTGAGAGCTATAGTAATGACTTTTGTCTGTCCGTCCGTCCGTCAGTCTGTTAACATTAGAGTTTTGGTTAAAGTTTGTGGTTAAAGTTTTTAGCTCCGCTGACAAAGTCAGCAGAGCTTTTCTTATACTGATTCGTCCGTCGTCTGTCGTCCGTCCATCCATCCGTCGTCAACATTTTCCTTGTCCGGGCCATAATTTCTGAACAGCTGAATATTTTTCAACTAAACTTTATAACAATATGTATTATCAATGGATGGTGTGTCATCAACCATTATAAAGTCTGTAACCCCACAGGGTCAAGATCACAGGCCACATGAGCAAGAAAAAAATATTTTGTTTGTCCGAGCCATAATTTCTAAACTACTGAATATTTTTTCCAAACTTTATAACGTCATGTAATGTCAATAGGCGGTGTGTAATCGATCCAAGCCATAATTTTCGTGACAACGGCTATAGTTTGTAACAATATTAGTATTAGAAAACATGCCCATGCGATCAGTGGCCCTCAGCGGAGCTCTCTAGGCATGACAGGCCTCTTGTTTTACTGAAAGTTCAACTGGGGTTTTTGGTGTTTTTTTCCTGTTTAGTTGACATTTGGAGTTTGTGGTTAAAGTTTTTTTATTCAACTTTCAAGTACAGGCTACACCCGGTAGTTCTTGTCTGATCGTCATGAAATTTCATATGCAGGTTTTATGTCATGTCTACATGAGAACGTCCCCTTTTGGTTGTGATCGGTCAACCGGTATGGCTGCCCGAGCCCAAAACCCGAAAACCATTAGCACAGTCTACAGGTCGTATTTATAAATGGATTTCATTGTAACTTGGTAGGATGCCTCTGTATAATGCCTTGATGAGAACGTCTCCTTTTGGGCATGATCTGTCAACCGTGATGGCTGCCCAAGCCCGAAACCCAAAAACTTTTAGCAAAGTCTGCAGGTCATGTTTAATATGGAGGGATTTCATTGCAACTTGGTAGGATGACTTCGTATGATGTCTAGATGAGAGTTTCCACATTTGGGCGTGATTTATCAACCGCGACGACTGCCCGAGCCCAAAACCCGAAAACCTTTAGCACAGTCTACAGGTCATATTTATGGAGGAATTTCATTGTAACTTGATAAGTTGACTTCATATAATGTCTAGATGAGAAAGTCCCCTTTTGGGCAACTGTGACGGCAACAGGGGCCCAAAGCCCGAAAGTCCCCTTTTGGACGTGATTGGGCAGCTGTGATGGCTACAGGGGCCCGAAGCCTGAAAACCTTTAACACTGTCTACAGGTCATATTTATGAAGAGATTTCATTGTAACTTGGTAGGATGACTCCAAATACTGTCTGGATGAGAACGTCCCATTTTGATCGCGGTCATTCAGCCTTGATGGCTGCCCAAGCCCAAAAACATTTAGCATAGTCAAAAAAGGTCATATTCATGGAAGGATTTCATTGTAACTTGTTAGGTTGACTTCATATAATGCCAAGATGATGACATCCTCTTTTTGTCGTGAGTGGTCAACTGTGATGGCTACAGGGTGCCTGAAGCCCGAAAACCTCGAGCACAGTCTACAGGTCATATTTATGAAGACATTTCATTGTAACTTCATAGGATCACTCCACATGATGCCCAGATGAGAATGTCCCCTTTTGGTTGAGATCATTCAACCATGATGGCTGCCCGAGCCCAAAAACCTTTAGCACAGTCTACAGGTCATATTATGGAGGGATTTCATTCTAACTTGATAGGTTAACTTCATATATTGTCTAGATGAGAACGTCCCCTTTTGGGCAACTGTGACAGCAACAGGGGCCCGAAGCCCGAAAACCTTTAGAACAGTCTACAGGCCATAATTATGAAGGGATTTCATTGTAGCTTGGTTGGATGACTCCAAATAATGTCTACAGGGGCCCGAAGCCCGAAAACCTTTAGAACAGTCTACAGGCCATAATTATGAAGGGATTTCATGGTAGCTTGGTTGGATGACTCCAAATAATGTCTAGATGAGAACGTCCCCTTTTGGTCGCGATCTTTCAGCCTTGATGGCTGCCCGAGCCCAAAAACCTTTAGCATAGTCTATAGGTCATATTTATGGAAGGATTTCATTGTAACTTGTTAGGTTGACTCCAAATAATCCCTAGATGATGACCTCCCCTTTTGGTTGTGATTGTTCAACTGTGATGGCTACAGGTGCCCGAAGCCCAAAAATATTGAGCACAGTCTACAGGTCATATTTATGAAGGGATTTCATTGTAACTCCGTAGGATCACTCCAGATGATGCCCAGATGAGAATGTGCCCTTTTGTTTGCGATCTTTCACCCATGATGGCTGCCTGAGCCTGAAGCCCGAAAACCTTTAGCACAGTCTTCAGGCCATATGTATGAAGGGATTTCATTGTAACTTGGTAGGTTGACTTCATATAATGTCTAGATGAGAACAGCCCCTTTTGGACACGATTGGGCAAATGTGATGGCTACAGGGGCCTGAAGCCCAAAAACCTTTAGCACGGTCTACAAGTCATATTTATGAAGGGGATTTCATTGCACCTTGGTAGGATGACTCCAAATAATGTCTAGATGAGAACGTCCCCTTTTGGTCGCGATCATTCAGCCTTGATGGCTGCCTGAGCCCAAAAACCTTTAGCATACTCTATAAGTCATATTTATGGAAGGATTTCATTTTAACTTGTTAGGTGGACTCCATATAATGCCTAGATCATGACTTCTCCTTTTGGTCGTGATTGTTCAACTGTGATGGCTACAGGTGCCCGAAGCCCAAAAACCTTGAGCACAGTCTACAGGTCATATTTATGAATGGATTTCATTGTAACTTCGTAGGATCACTCCAGATGATGCCCAGATAAGAATGTCCCCTTTTGGTTGTGCTCATTCAACCATGATGGCTGCCTGAGCCCAAAGCTCGAAAACCTATAGCACAGTCTACAGGTCATATTTATGAAGGGATTTCATTGTAACTTGGTAGGTTGACTTCATACAAAGTCTAGATGAAAACGACTCCTTTTGGATGCAATTGGACAACTGTGATGGCTACAGGGGCCCGAAGCCTGAAAACCTTAATCACGGTCCAGAGGTCATATTTATGAAGGGATTTCAATGTAACTTGGTAGGATGACTCCAAATAATGTCTAGATGAGAACATCCCCTTCTGGTTGCGATCATTTAGCCTTGATGGCTGCCCGGGCCCAAAACCCAAAAACCTTTAGCATAGTCTATAGGTCATATTTATGGAAGGATTTCATTGTAACTTGTTAGGTTGACTACATATAATGCCTAGATGATTACATCCCCTTTTGGTCGTGTTTGGTAAACTGTGATTGCTTCAGGGGCTCGAAGCCCCAAAACTTTGAGCACAGTCTACAGGTCATATATATGAAGGGGTTTCATTGTAACTTCATAGGATCACTCCAGATTATGCCCAGATGACAATGCCCACTTTTGGTCGCGATCATTCATCCATGATGGCTTCCCAAGCCCAAAACCAAAAAAACTTTAGTACAGACTACAGGTCGTATTTGTGAAGGGATTTCATTCTAACTTAGCAGAATGACTCAGTATAATGTCGAGATGAGGACGTTCCCTTTTAGTTCCAATCAGTATACCGTTGTGGCTACACAGGCCTGAAGCCCGAAAACCTTTTAACACTCTCTACAGGCCATATTTATGAAGGGATTTCAGTGTAACTTGATAGGATGACTCATTTTGAAATAATTTCACTGTAACTTGGTAACTTTCATTGACATACGTTAACTGTGAGAGCCACATACATTAACTGTGAGGTCATATTAACCCACCCCTCAGCTCTTTAGTACCGTGTTCACCTCATAATATTTTTATTAAAAACATAGCATACAGGGAAAAGAAATTAACATATTCCCAAGCATCACAATTCTTGTCTTATATCATAATCCTTTCATAAACATTGAACATTATCCTTTTCATCAAACACAACACATACACAAGTTAAGCTACAGTGTCATTGACACTTTCATTATCCCCTCCCACGAGAGGGATATAGCACAGACCTCGTTCCATCCGTCTATCTGTCAGTCCATCCGTCCATTCGTCAGTCCATCTGTCTGTCCGAACTTTCTTTATGCCATAACTTAAACAAAAGTTAACAGATTTCAATTCTTTTCAGTACATGCCTCTAGGTCAAGTTTGATGATCACAATCATCCAATGAAAATTGTTGAAGTTATTGCCCTGCCCTGCCCCCGCCAATTAGGCATATTTTTTTTTTTTTCTTTCCTCCAATATGCATTTTTAACTCTTTACAGTCACTTCATGCGGAACTTTTTTTAAACTCACGTAATGGCTCCGACTATTTTGTGTCTAAGCACTGCTATTGCTGGGACAGTCGGGCTGCATGCATGACATCACTCTAGTTCTTTTTTGCAGTGTGTGTGTGTGGGGGGGGGGGGGGGGGGGATAGAGAGAACCACAGCAGTTGAAAACAAAAATTCACTGAACAGAGCTTGCTAGAAAACTTTCCTAGGACCAGCAGAAATGAATAGCCTAAAAAGTTGCCTTTGGTTGTGTCATAGCAAATCAAAAAAGTGCTCTTGCTGTTGATCACTTACTGACCCACTCATATCTTTTGACAACTTGAGCCAGATGAGCGTTTTGGGCTCACTTGTTTCTCTGGTTTTAATGAGTATTGCAGAGTAAACATCTTCGAGTTTATTTCTTCTCTTATTGACCAGTGTTTTGTTTCCTATTTTACAGAACTTGAAGAATCCCAAAGAAAGGTGCGGGAATTGGAAGCCATGTTTGAAGAACAACAGTCAATGAAGGCTGAGTTAGAAAATGAGAGGGCTCGTGCTGAGGAGTTGAAACGACAGTATGAGGAAAGCCAGCATTTAGCACAGGCACAGAGAGATCAATTAGTAAGTAAAGTGCTAAAAAGAACCCAAAAAGTCTGCTGTCAACTTTTAAACCCAATTCTTGTCAACCTATCAAAATACGTCGGATTATTGGTCACCCATCTCGGATTATTCTATTGATTGTCAGTGTTAAGCCTCCATGTTGCATAATTCAACCAGTAATTTGCAAATCTTGTCTAATTCCTTAAATTCACCTGTTGAAGTTCCTGCTTTGTTAGGTTAATGTAAAATGTTAAACCCTTTGTCACTAAGGTCTAAGAAGAGCAAGTGATACTCATCTCTTGAGTGTTGGGAGGAAGGGAGAGGCGTGGGGATAAGGAGGCATTAGGGAACACAGGGCTAATCAAGCCCTTCTCACCTGAGAACCACAACAAATCAGCAGACATCCAAAGTGTTATTATTATAAACCTTTCTGACTGTTGCTTGTCAGTCAGGAGAGCTATAGTGATCATCCGTCGTCCGTGAACATGGTGTTTGCGTCTTCTCCTCCCAAACCGCTGAACCAATTTAATTGATATTTGAGACAATAGTTTGTTATGACCTCATAATTTTATTTTGTTCAAATCAAGTTGCCTCGCCCCTCAGTAGGGTCACGCCCAAAAAGTGTGCTTAACTCTTAAAAAATCTTCTCATAAACCAGCAGTAGCAGAGACTTGATATTTGGTGTGCAGCTTCCTTTTGAGGTGTCGACTCAGATTTGTTCAAGAGAAGTTCGAGGAGCTATTTTTGCCTTCGTTTAGGGATCAGATGGGATGGGCAAGAATTTTCACCCCACACCAAATTTCTGTTTTCCAAACCAAGAGGCAAATTTGAGTCAAATTTGAAATGAGGGCTTATTGGGTCATGCATACTTAATTTATGCCCAAATTTTTTTCCCCATGGGAACCACAAGAGCTAACAATAGAAAAAAATTAAAACGCCCATATCTCCAAAACTACACAACACTGAGAATTCTTATTTTGTATGAAGATTCCTTAGGACCAACAGAATAGAATGGTAAAAAAAATTGCTATCGGTTTTATCATGCAGTACTGTTTTAGGGACTTTGAAAAAGTGCTGAGTCAGCATTTTTTAACACTGTGGGTAATGGGAAAAACATTTAAGACTACTTTTCTCCCAAAGCACTGCTCCAAAAGGTTTCAAATTTCACATATAGCATCTTTGGAAGATTGTTTCATACATTTATTGAAATCAAATCCCTGGGTCCATATTTGGGCTCTCTAAGGGAGCCCAGATGTTTAAATTAATGCAGTATGAGGAATATTCTTTAAAAATCTTCTTCAGATCTACCAATCAGAATCTTTTGATATTTGGTATGCTGCATGCTTAGGGGGTGAGATTCAAATTTGTTCAAGCTAAGTCCCTGGATTAATATTTGTGCTCACTGTGGGCGCTTGAATTGTAACTTAGTTCAAAATGAGGAATTTTCTTTAAAATCTTCTTCTTCAGATCCAGCGGTCAGAATGCTTTTGATATTTGGTATGGAGCATCCTTAGGGGGGTAAGATTCAAGTTTATTCAAGCCAAGTCCCTGGGTTCATATTTGGGCTCCCTGTGGGAGCCCTAATTATTACTTAGTTCAATATGAGGAATATTCTTTAAAAATCATTTTTTTTTTAGCTCACCTGACTTTGTCAGGCGAGCTATAGTGATCACTCACCGTCCGTCGCCCGTAAACATTGTGTTTGCATCTTCTCCTAAGCCACTGAACCGATTCAAGTGAAATTTGAGATAATTGTTTGTTATGGTGTCTTAGAACGGTAGTAGAAAATTTGCACGTAGTGGCTGAGAGGCTGATTTGAACCAAATTATGATACGAGGTCTTATTGGGTCATAAGTACTTAATTTATGCCCAAATACTTTTTGGGACTTTGAAAAAGTGCTGAGTCAGTATTTTTAGCTCAACTTTGGCAAAGCCAAACTTGAGGTATTGCCATGGCCCGTCGTCCGTCTGTCTGTCCATCCGTCCATCGTGCCATACAGTCGGCTTGGGCTAGAGGCTGTATTTATGATCCGATCTTTACGAAACTTCTTGGGTACCTTTGTTATCACCGTGAGACGAGAAAGAGTGTTTTGCGGTCCGGTTCGAAATTCAAGACGGCCGCTGGCAGCCATTTTGTACCAAAATAAGGTGCAATCAAATTTTTGCGCAGAACTTCCATATGAAAGCTCCGACTTGAATAATTTTTTTGTATGAATGTTTAGTACCATGTGATACATCACATATAATACAGGTTTTTTTCTCGTGTGTAAATTATGCAAATTAGATTAACTTTGATTTATTTAGTGTTACTTTCAGCTCTGTAAGTGCAAATGCCAATACGGCTGAGGCTAGAGGCCGTATTTATGAACCGATCTTCACAAAACTTCTTGGGTACCTTTGTTATCACCGTGGGACGAGAACGAGTGTTTTGGGGTCCGGTCTGAAATTCAAAATGGCTGCTGGCGGCCATTTTGTACAAAACTAGGTGCAATCAGATTTTTGTGCAGAACTTCCATATGAAAGCACCGATTCGAATAATTTTCTGTGTTAATGTTTAGTACCATGGGATACATCACATATAATACAGTTTTTTTTCTCGTGCATAAATTATGCCAATTAGACCAACTTTGATCTATTTAATGTTACTTTCAGCACTGTAACTGCAAATGCCAATACGGCTCGGGTTAGAGGCCGTACTTATGAACAGATCTTTACGAAACTTCTTGGGTACCTTTGTTATCACCTTGAGATGAGAACGAGTGTTTCTGGGTGTGGTCCAAAATTCAATATGGCTGCCAGTGGCCATTTTGTACCGAAATTAGGTCCAATCAGTTTTTAGCTCATCTTGACAAAGTCAAGCAGAGCTAATCTAATCGCTTCCCGTCCGTCATCTGTCGTCCGTCAACACCATGTTTTGGTCTTCTCCAAAGCCACTGGGCCAATTCAAGTGAAAGTTTGCGTGAGTGATGGTCCCAAAGGGGCATTTCATTTTTGTTCAACTCAGCATGCCCAGCCCCATAGGGAGGGAGTGGGGGAAAATGCTCCAAAATATTTTTAAAATCTTCTTCTCAAGAACCAGTGTGTACAATGACTTGATATTTGCTATGGAGCTTCCATATGAGGTGTAGAATCAAGTTTGTTCAAATGAAGTTCGTAAAGTAATATTTGGCTTTGTAATAGGAGGGGTAAGATTTTTGGCCCCGCCCAAAATTTCCATTTTCTGAACTGATGGTCCGGTATGAACCAAATTTGGTTTGTGGTAGTATTGGGTCATAAGTACTTGACCCATGCAAAAAAAAAAATTCCCGCATCCCCATGGGAACCCTGGGAGCTAAAAATGGAAATATTTTCAAACGCCCATATTTCCCAAACCCCACGGAACAGAGAGCTTTTAATTTGGTATGAAGTATCCTTACGACCAGTAGAATTGAATGGTAAAAAAAAAATTGCCATCGGTTATGTTAGGGTGTTCTGTAATGGGCATCGAAAAAATGCTGAGTCAGCATATTTGCAAAAATTTTTAAAAATCTTTTCTCCAGAACCAATCATCAGAATCTTTTGATATTTGGTATACAGCATTCATAGGGGGGGGGTCAGGTAAAAGTTTGTAGAAATAAAGCTCATTGGTTCATATTTGGGCTCTCTACAGGAGCCCGAAGTTTTAACATAGGGTAATATGGGGAATATTCTTTAAAAATCTTCTTCTTCAGAACCACCAGTCAGAATCTTTTAATATTTGGTATACATCATTGTTATGAGGGTCAGATTCTAAATTGTTCAAACCAAGTCCCTAGGTTAATATTTGGGCTTCCTACGGAAGCCCAAATTTTATCTTTGTTCAATATGGAGGGTAATTTAAAAAAATCTTCTTCTTCAGATCCATCAGTCAGAATGCTTTGATATTTGGTATGCAACATCTCTATGGGGGTCAGATTCAAGTTTGTTCAAATCAAATTCCTAGGTATATATTTGGGCTCACTATGGTAGCCCAAATTTTTACTTAGTGCAATATGAGAAAATTTCTTTAAAAATCTTCTTCTTCAGATCCACCAGTCGGAATGCTTTTATATTTGGTATACAACATCTCTAGGGGGGTCAGATTCCAGGTTGTTCAATTCGAGTGCCTAGGTTAATATTTGGGCTCCATATGGGAACACGAAATTTAACTTAGTACAATATGAGGGAATTTCTTCAAAAATCTTCTTCTTCAGATTCACTTGTCAGAATGCTTTCACATTTGGTATACAACATCTCTGGGGGTGGGGGGGGGGGGGGGGGGGGGTCAGATTCAAGTTTGTTCAAATCGGATCCATAGGTCAATATTTGGGCTCGCTATGGTAGCCCAAATTTGAACTTAGTGCAATTCGAAGAAATTTCTTTACAATTTCTCTTCTTCAGATCCAACAGTCAGAATGCTTTCATATTCGGTACACAACATCTCTAGGGAAGTCAGATTTAACTGTGTTCAAATCAAGAGCCTGGGTTAATATTTGGGCTCTCTATGGGAGCCGGAATTGGCCATTTTGCTGAAGAATTAAAAATGTTGTATTCAGTACCCTCTAGAGGTACTAAGATTAATAATCCACATAGGTTGTATCAAGGGGCTTCATAGGGGAGCTCTACATTTTACTTATGATCAACTGAAGAAAAGGCATGATGCCCAGATTATTTTTGTCACTCCTGAGGGACTCAAGGATTGACAGTGTAGCCTATGGAGATGGCTTGCTTAATGTAGACTCATTCTTGGACTCTGTTTAAATTGTGTTCTGTACAAGATGAGTGCTTCAGGCCCCGTGGGGCCTCTTGTTTGTACACACCTTCTATAAGGCTCAGATTAGAGTCCGTATTTATGAACTGATCTTTACGAAACTTCTTGGGTACCTTTGTTATCACCGTGGGACGAGAACGAGTGTTTTTGGGTGTGGTCCAAAATTCAAGATGGCCGCCAGCAACTTTTTTGTACCAAATTTAGTGCAATCAGTTTTTTGTACAGAACTTCTGATTTGAATAAATTTTTGTAGGAATGTTTAGTAACATGGAATACATCACATATAATACAGGTTTTTTTCTCGTGCAGAAATTATGCAAACTAGATGAACTTTGATTTGTTCAGTGCTACTTATACACAGTAAGTGCACATGTCAATACGGCTCGGGCTAGAGTCTGTATTTATGAACTGATCTTCACGAAACTTCTTGGGGTACCTATGTTATCACCTTGTGACAGGAGTGAGTGTTTTTGGGTGCCTTTGTTATCACTGCTATGAGAACACATATATTTGGGTTCAGTCAGACCCACTCTGGGACTCAAAGATTTCTTTTCTAGTTTAGCATCTAACTGCCGCCCACCTTTACAATACTTTACCTACACATGTGTTACAGGCTACTGTCAGCATTTATGTAAAGACCGTTTAAATACTTTACATGTACCTTTGTTATCAGGTCATTACCTAGATGTTTGTCATTGCTGTGTCACATACTATACATGTATATGTCTTAAACAAGTTGAGCTACAGTGTCATTGACACTTTCATTTAATACTGTATGTGACATTATTGTGGGTAATGGGAAAACAAACAAAAATATTTAAGACTCTTGTCCCAAACCACTGTTCCAAAAAAGCTTTCAGATTTCACATATAACCTCTTTGGAAGATTTTTAGCTCAACTTTGGCGAAGCCAAATTTGAGCTTATGCCATGGCCCGTTGTCCGTCTGTCCGTCAACATTTGGATACGGCTCGGGCTAGAGGCTGTATTTATGAACCGATCTTTACGAAACTTCTTGGGTACCTTTGTTATGACCGTGGGATGAGAACGAGTGTTTTTGGGTGCGGTCCGAAATTCAAGATGGCTGCCAGCCGCCATTTTGTACCGACGATGCAGAAATATGTTTTTTGTACAGAACTTCCATATGAAAGCTCTGATTTGAATAATTTTTTGTATGAATGTTTAGTACTATGGGATACATCACATATAGTACGGGTTTTTTTCTCGTGCGTTAATTAGGCAAATTAGACTAACTTTGATGTTTTTTGGTGTTACTTTCAGCACTGTAAGTGCAGATGCCAATACGGCTCAGGCTAGAGGCCGTATTTATAAACCGATCTTTACGAAACTCCTTGGATACGTTTGTTATCACCGTGGGACGAGAACGAGTGTTTTGGGGTCCGGTCCGAAATTCAAGATGGCCGATGGCAGCCATTTTGTAAAAAATTTGGTGCAATCAGATTTTTGCACAGAACTTCCATATGAAAGCGCTGATTTGAATAATTTTTTGTGTGAATGTTTAGTACCATGGGATACATCACATATAATACAGGTTTTTTCTGGTGCAGAAATTATGCAAATTAGATGAACTTTGATTTTTTCAGTGCTACTTACACACAGTAAGTACACATGTCAATACGGCTTGGGCTAGAGTCTGTATTTATGAACCGATCTTCGCGAAACGTCTTGGGTACCTTTGTTATCAGCTTGGGATGAGAACGAGTGTTTCTGGGTGCGGTCCAAAATTCAGGATGGCTGCCAGTGGCCATTTTGTACCGAAATTAGGTCTAATCAGTTTTTTGTACACAACTTCTATTTGGCTCAGGCTAGTGGCAGTATTTATGAACCGATCTTTACGAAACTTCTTGGGTACCTTTGTTATCAGCGTGGGTTGAGAACGAGTGTTTTGGGGTGTGGTCCGAAATTCAAGATGGCCACCAGCAGCCATTTTGTACCAAAATTAGTGCAATCAGTCTTTTGTACAGAACTTCTGTATGAAAGTTCTGATTTGAATAAATTTTTGTATGAATGTTTAGTAACATGGAATACATCACATATAGTACAGGTTTTTTTCTCGTGCAGAAATTATGCAAATTAGATGAACTTTGATTTATTCAGTGCTACTTATACACTGTAAGTGCACATGTCAATACGGCTCGGGCTAGAGGCTGTATTTATGAACCGATCTTCACAAAACTTCTTGGGTACCTTTGTTATCACCTTGGGACGAGAACAAGTGTTTCTGGGTGTGGTTCAAAATTCAAGATGGCTGCCAGCGGCCATTTTGTACCAAAATTAAGTCCAATCAGTTTTTCGTCACAACTTCTACACAGCTCATATTTGTGAACTGATCTTCACGAAACTTCTTGGGTACCTTTGTTTTCACCTTGGGACAGGAATGAGTGTGTTTTGGGGTGCCTTTGTTATCACTGTGCTATGAGAACAAATATTTTGGGGTTCAGTCAGACCCACTTTGGGACGCATAGATTTTTTTATAGTTTAGCATCTGACTGTCACCCACCTTTCAATACTTTACCTATACATTTGTTACAGGCAACAGTCAGTATTTATGTACAGACCATTACAATACTTTATATGTACCTTTGTTATCAGGTCATTACCTAGATGTTTGTCATTGCTGTGTCACATAATATACATGTACATGTCTTTGTCTTGACAAGTTGAGCTAAAGTGTCATTGACACTTTCATTTAACATGTTTATTGAAATCAAATCCCTGGGTCCATATTTGGGCTCTATATGGGCGCCCAAATGTTTTAAATTAGTGCTGTATGAGGAATATTCTTTAAAAATCTTCTTCTGATCCACCTGTCAGAATTTTTTTTAGCTCACCTTACTGAAAGTTGGTGAGCTTTAGTGATCTCACTCACCGTGTGTCATCCATGAACATGGTGTTTTGCGACTTCTCCAAAAACCGCTGAACTGATTTAAGTGAAATTTGAGATATTTGTTTGTTATGACATCTCATCTTGATTTTGTTCCAAATTAAGTTGTGCCTCCACTGGGTAGGGTCATGCCTAAAAAAAAGTGCCTAAATCTTAAAAAAAAAAATTCTTTTCATGAACCAGCAGTAGCAGAGACTTGACATTTGGTGTGCAGCTTCCTTTTGAGGTTTAGACGCAGATTTCTTCAATAGAAGTTCTAGGGGCTATATTTGCCATCGTTACGCGTGAGGGGCAAGAATTTTCACTCCACCAAAAATTTCTATTCTCCAACTTCAGATCCACCAATCGGAATCTTTTGATATTTGGTATACAGCATCCTTAGGGAGGCGAGATTCAAGTTTGTTCAAGCCAAGTCCCTGGGTTCATATTTGGCTCTTTGTGGGAAGCCGAATTGTAACTTAGTTTAATATGAGAAATACTTTTTTAAAAATCATTTTTAGCTCTACTTGACAAAGTCAAGCTGAGCTATTGCCATCACTTCTCGTCCGTTGGCGTACAGACGTACGTACGTACGTTAGTATGTTAGTACGTTAGTACGTTCATCCACAATTTCCTTTGGCACACCTCACAGGTCGCATTTATGATCAGATTACTTTGAAACTTCTTATGCTTGTTTGGGGTGACCTCTAGATGGGAGCTATCGATTTTCTTCAATTTCCATCAAAAAATGTTGCCGCAGTCAACATTCTTAGAACTTAGTTTAGTCAGACCACAATATTTCCCTTTGGCTCACCCTACAGGACTCATTTATGATTAGATTGCTTTGAAACCTGGTATGCTTATTTACGGTGACCTCTAGATGGGAGCTATCGATTTTCTTCCATTTCCGTCAAAAAATGTTGCCACGGCCAACGTTCTTAGAATTTAGTCTAGTCAGACCACAATATTTCCCTTTTGTACACCCTACAGGGCACATTTATGATCGGATTGCTTTGAAACCTGGCATGCTTGTTTGGGGAGGCCTCTAGATGGGAGCTATCGACTTTCTTCGGTTTCTGTCCAAAAATGTCGCCACTGTCAAAAAAACTGACATTGGTCCCAATGATCTTCAATTTTGCCATTTCATTTATAACTTACCAAGTTCAAGTTTGTCAAGTTGAGCTACAGTGTCATTGACACTTTCATTTCAGATCCAACGGTTAGAATCTTTTGATATTTTGTATATGGTTTTCTTAGGAGGGACAGATGCAAGTTTGTTCAAATCTACTTGTTTACTGTTGTAACCAAGTTCTGCTTTATTAATAAAATTGGACCCAGTGGCCAATGCCTGCAATGGAAACCCTGATTGTGGGCAGTAATAGGTATAAAATGATTGACTGAAGTTGACTTCATACTTGCGCTGGAGTCATGATGTAGCCATAGATGCTGAAAGTGACCTTAAGCATTAAGCACCAACAAAATAAATAAATTATTTTATGCCCAATATGGGGTCTAACATATGAATATTCTTGTTAACTTGAGGTTTGTTGTGGGGTGAGGGGCATGATTCATTGGATTAAAAAATTTGCTTTCAAATCAGGGTGGGGGGGGGGGGGGGGGGGAATGGGGTAGGAAAAAATTTGCCAACACCGATGTTTTGTTTTTGACCGGCCGGAGGACCCACCCGTCCTCCCCATGCAATTTTTTTTCCAGTTTTACAATTTTTTTCCAGGGTTATTTGGACCACCCACCCCCACTAAATACATGCTTCTGCATCATCCTTCCCACCATACTGCACCATAACCAATGTTATCATACAGTATTGAGTGATTGACCTTGTACAGTAGGACAGGTCTTGAAAGAACATCCGTTTTATCAGACCAAAGTGGTCTCTTAAGGCAGATAGTCTCCCATAACAAATCAAATATAGAGTAAAGCTGGTATGTCCATATAAAACATGGTCTCCAAAGACATCGGTCTCTTAAGGCATGTTCTATTGTAATTATACCCCACGCAACAAAGTTGCGGGGGTATAATCTTTTTGACTGGTCCGTCCGTCAGTCAGTCCTACTTGTTTTCCGGACTTTTTTTCTACACGTTTAAAGATTTTGAGCTGATTTTTGGTATGTGAGTCTGACATGGTGGCCTACAGATCAAGTTTGCATTTTGTTCCGCGCCACTGATTTTTACCGAAATTATGGCACTTGAACTTTGAAAAGTTCATCAAAATTACAGTTTTGTGGACATTTTTCCTGCACACTTCCAGATATTGAGCTGATTTTTGGTATGTTAGTCTAACATGGTGGCCTACAGAACAAGTTTGCGTTTTGTTCCGCTCAACTGATTTTTACCGAAATTACGGCCCTTGGACTTTGAAAAATGCATCAAAATTGCAGTTTCCCAGACTTTTTTTCTACACGCTTCCAGATATTGAGCTGATTTTTGGTATGTTAGTCTGACCTGGCGGCCTACACATCAGGTTTGCATTTTGTTCCACGCCACTGATTTTTACCTAAATTACAGCCCTTGAACTTTGAAAAGTTCATCAAAATTACAGTTTTGCAGACATTTTTCCTACACACTTCCAGATATTGAGCTGATTTTTGGTATGTTAGTCTAACATGGTGTCCTACAGAACAGGTTTGGGTTTTGTTCCGCTCCACTGATTTTTACCGAAATTACAGCCCTTGGGCTTTGAAAAATTCATCAAAATTACAGTTTTCCAGGCTTTTTTTCTACATGCTTCCAGATATTGAGCTGATTTTTGGTATGTTAGTCTAACATGGTGGCCTACAGAACAAGTTTGGGTTTTGTTCCACTCCACTGATTTTTACCAAAATTACGGCCCTTCGACTTTGAAAAGTTCATCAAAATTACAGTTTTCTGGACTTTTTTTCAACACGCTTTCAGATATTATCAAAATTACGGCCATTTTAGTATGTGAGTCTACCACAATGACTTACAGATCAAGTTTGCGTTTCGTTCTGCTCGGCTGATTTTTGTGGAAATTACGGGCCCTGGACTCTGAAAAATACAAGTAACAGATTTCCGGGTCATTTTCCTAAAAGTTACAGATTTCCGAGCCTGAAATATCGGGGCGCGTGGGGTATGCGTGCTCACTAAAGTTCTATATTTCATTAACACTCTTGAATGTCATATCATTAACTTTTTACCTATAGTTATCTCGCCATGATTTCAGACATGTTGTAGAAACCAACAATATATATGGTAGTCGACAGATTTCAGAGAGCTTTGTAAAATATCATACAAATTGTTGATTTTAAGCTCAACTTGACAAAGTCAAGCTGAGCTATTGCCATCACTTCTCGTCCGTCGGCATACGTACGTACGTTAATACGTTCGTCCACAATTTCCTTTGGCACACCTCACAGGTCGCATTTGTGATCAGATTACTTTGAAACTTGGTATGCTTGTTTGGGGTGACCTCTAGATGGGAGCTATCGATTTTCTTCAATTTCCGTCAAAAAATGTTGCCGCGGCCAACGTTCTTAGAACTTAGTTTAGTCAAACCACAATATTTCCCTTTGGCACACCCTACAGGACACATTTATGATTTGATTGCTTTGAAACCTGGTATGCTTATTTAGGTTGACCTCTAGATGGTGGCTATCGATTTTCTTCAATTTCCGGCAAAAACTGTTGCCACGGCCAACGTTCGTAGAACTTAGTTTAGTCAGACCTCAATATTTCCCTTTGGCACACCCTACAGGGCCCATTTATGATCAGATTGCTTTGAAACCTGGTATGCTTGTTTTGGGGAGACCTCTAGATGGGAGCTATCGATTTTCTTCAATTTCTGTCAAAAAATGTTGCCACGGCCAACGTTCTTAGAACTTAGTTTAATCAGAAGACTCAATATTTCCCTTTGGCACACCCTACAGGGTACATTTATGATTGGATTGCTTTGAAACCTGGCATGCTTGTTTGGGGTGACCTCTAGATGGGAGCTATCGATTTTCTTCAATTTCCGTCAAAAAATGTTGCCGCAGCCAATGTTTTTAGAACTCAGTTTAGTCAGACCACAATATTTCCCTTTGGCACACCCTACAGGGTACATTTATGATTTGATTGCTTTGAAACCTGGTATGCTTGTTTGAGGAGACCTCTAGATGGGAGCTATCGATTTTTAGCTCACCTGACTTCCAGTCAGGAGAGCTATAATGATCACTCACCGTCCGTCGTCTGGCGTCCGTCGTCCGTGAACATGGTGTTTGCGTCTTCTCCTCCCAAACTGCTGAACCAATTTAATTGATATTTGAGATAATAGTTTGTTATGACATCGCAATTTGATTTTGTTCAAATCAAGTTGCCCCGCCTGTGGGTAGGGCCACACCCAAAAAGTGTGCTGAAATCTTAAAAAATCTTCTTCTCATGAACCAGCAGTAGCAGAGACTTGATATTTGGTGTGCAGCTTCCTTTTGAGGTGTAGACTCAGATTTGTTCAAGAGAAGTTTGTGGGGCTATACTTGGCGTCGTTATGGGAGGGGCAAAATTTTTGGCCCCGCCCAAAATTTCTATTTTCCAAACCAAGAGGCTGATTTGAACCAAATTTTATGTGAGGGCTTATTGGGTCATAAGTACCTAATTTATGCTGATTTTTTTTTTTCCCGTAGCCCCATGGGAACCGCAGGAGCTAAAAATAGAAAAAAATTAAAACGTCCATATCTCCAAAACTGCACGGTACCGAGAATTTTTATTTGGTGTGAAGCTTCCTTAGGACCAACAGAAAGAATTGGTAAAAAAAAATTGCCATCGGTTTTATCATAGGGTACAGTTTCGGGACTTTGAAAAAGTGCTGAGTCAGCACTTTTTAACACTGCAGGCAATTGGAAAAACATTAAAAAATCTTCTTCTCCAGATCCAGCAGGCAGAATCTTTTGATATTTGGTATGCAACATTGGAGGGTGGATCTGATTCAAGTTTGTTCAAATCGGCCCCCTTGGTTCATATTTGGGCTCAGTATAGGAGCCCGATTTCGAACTTAGTGCATTTCAGGCAAATTTCTTAAAAAATCTTCTTCTCCAGATCCAGCAGGCAGAATCTTTTGATATTTGGTATGCAACATTGTGGGGTGAATCTGATTCAAGTTTGTTCAAATCGGCCCCCTGGGTTTATATTTGGGCTCAGTATAGGAGCCCAAATTTGAACTTACTGCATTTCAGGCAAATTTCTTTGAAAATCTTCTTCTCCAGATCCAGCAGGCAGAATCTTTTGATATTTGGTATGCAACATTGTGGGGTGGATCTGATTCAAGTTTGTTCAAATCGGCCCCTTGGGTTTATATTTGGGCTCAGTATAGGAGCCCAAATTTGAACTTAGTGCATTTCAGGCAAATTTCTTTGAAAATCTTCTTCTCAAGATCCAGCAGGCAGAATCTTTTGATATTGGGTATGCAACATTGTGGGGTGGATCTGATTCAAGTTTGTTCAAATCGGCCCCTTGGGTTTATATTTGGGCTCAGTATAGGTGCCCAAATTTGAACTTAGTGCATTTCAGGCAAATTTCTTAAAAAATCTTCTTCTCCAGATCCAGCAGACAGAATCTTTTGATATTTAGTATGCAACATTGTGGGGTGGATCTGATTCTATTTTGTTCAAATCGGCTCCCTAGATTCATATTTGGGCTCACTATAGAAGCTCGAATTTGAACTTAGTGCATTTCAGGCAAATTTCTTCAAAAATCTTCTTCTCCAGATCCTGCAGGCAGAATCTTTTGATATTTGGTATGCAACATTGTGGGGTGGATCTGATTCCAGTTTGTTCAAATCGGCCACCTGGATTCATATTTGGGCTCACTATAGAAGCCCAAATTCAAACTTAGTGCATTTCAGGCAAATTTCTTTGAAAATCTTCTTCTCAAGATCCAGCAGGCAGAATCTTGTGATATTTGGTATGCAGCATCCTTAGGGGGGTGAGATTCAAGTTTGTTCAAGCCATGTCCCTAGGTCCATATTTGGGCTCACTGTGGGAGCTTGAATTGTAACTTTGTTCGAAATGAGGAATTTTCTTAAAAAATCTTCTTCAGATCCAGCAGTCGGAATGGTTTGATATGTGGTGAGTAGCATCCTTGGGGGGGAGGGGGGATTCAAGTGTGTTAAAGTCAAGTCCATGGGTCCATATTTGGGCTCCCTGTGGGAGCCCAAATTATAACTTAGTCAATATGAGGAATTTTTCTTTAAAAATCTTCTTCTTCAGATTCAGCAGTTGGAATGTTTTGATATTTGGCATGGAGCAACCTTAGGGGGCTGAGATTCAAGTTTGTTCAAGCCAAGTCCCTTGGTTCATATTTGGGCTCACTATGGGTGCCTGAATGACAACTTAGTTCAAAATGAGGAATTTTCTTTAAAAATCTTCAGATCCAGCAGATGAATGCTTTTGATATTTTTTATGCAGCATCATTAGAGGGGGGTAAGATTCAAGTTTGTTCAAGCCATGTCCCTAGGTCCATATTTGGGCTGATTGTGGGAGCTCGAATTGTAACTTGGTTCAAAATGAGGAATTTTCTTTAAAAATCTTCTTCTTCAGATCCAGCAGTCGGAATGTTTTGATATTTGTTGTGCAGAATCCTTAGGGGTGTGAGATTCAGGTTTGTTAAAGCCAAGTCCCTGGGTTCATATATGGGCTCCCACAGGGAGCCCGAATTATGACTTTGTTCAGTATGAGGAATATTCTTTAAAAATCTTTTTTTTAGATCCACTGGTCAGAATATTTGGATATTTGGTTTCAGCTTTTCTTAGGAGGAGCAGATGCAACTTGTGGAAATCAATTCTCTGGGTTGATATTTAGGCTACCATGTCAGGTGAGCACCCTCAGGCCCCCTGGGGCCTCTTGTCTTCAATTTCCGTCAAAAAATGTCGCCCCGGCCAACGTTCTTAGAACTTAGTTTAGTCAGAAGACTCAATATTTCCCTTTGGCACACCCTACAGGGCACATTTATGATCGGATTGCTTTGAAACCTGGCATGCATGTTTGGGGTGACCTCTAGATGGGAGCTATTGATTTTCTTCAATTTCCATCAAAAAATGTTACCGCAGCCAACATTCTTAGAACTTAGTCTAGTCAGACCACAATATTTCCCTTTGGCACACCCTACAGGGCACATTTATGATTAGATTGCTTTGAAACCTGGTATGCTTATTTACGGTGACCTCTAGATGGGAGCTATCGATTTTCTTCCATTTCCGTCAAAAAATGTTGCCACGGCCAACGTTCTTAGAACTTAGTCTAGTCAGACCACAATATTTCCCTTTTGTACACCCTACAGGGCACATTTATGATCGGATTGCTTTGAAACCTGGCATGCTTGTTTTGGGGAGGCCTCTAGATGGGAGCTATCGATTTTCTTCAGTTTCTGTCAAAAAATGTTGCCACTGGCAAAAAAAATAACATTGGTACCAATGATCTTCAATTTTGCCATTTCATTTATAACTTACCAAGTTCAAGTTTGTCAAGTTGAGCTACAGTGTCACTTTCATTTTATGTCAGCATGCTTTTCAGGGATAGTAATATTTTATTCAACCCTTTCCATGCTTAGTTAGTTACTTGAATTTTGGACTTTTGTGTACAGGTTTTTGACTTTTCTGCGCAGGTTTTTGACTTTTGTGTACAGGTTTTGATATTTTGTCTTCAAGTGGAGTTTTACCTTACTGGCATATTGCCATGGTGGTTACCTTAACATTTCAGGATATTTTTCTCAATTTTAACCCTTAGTAACAAATGTGATACTTTTTTGATTTTTATGTGCAGGTTTTGAGGTTTGTCTTTCTTTTCCTCCAAGTGGATATTTTTCAAGTAGAGTTTCACCTTACTGGCATATTCCCATTGTGATTACTGTGACATTTGCAGGGTCTTTTTCTCAATTTTAACCCTTTGAAACAAAGTGATACTTTTTTGTACTTTTATGTGCAGGTTTTGAGGTTTGTCTTTCTTTTCTTCCAAGTGGCGACTTACCTTGTAGCATATTGCCATGGTTCCTATTTTATGTTAGGATGCGTCTTGGGGCTAGTATTATATTATTTAACCCTTTAGCTGCTTATTATGCCCCCACTTTCGCAGAAAATGGGTGTATACTGGATTACATGCGTCAGTGCATCCGTCCGTCCGTCCATCTGTGCGTCAGTGTGTGAGTCCATCCGAGAATATTCATAACTTAAGTAAATAAAATTATTATTTTTATGTGTACTCATACTATGTATGGTACACATGATGCCGGCATCCGGGGTGTCCATCCTTTGTCCATCCGTCCGGCGTCTGTATCCATTTCTTTGGCATTCGATAACTTGAAAAATATTACTTGGATTGTCAAGTTACTTTATATTTGTGTTCAGGTTACTGATGTGCCGAGCTGTATAGTTTTTGGTGTAAATCTGATGATTTGATTCTGAGATATTAACCCTTTATTCTTCAAATTGAAAATTCCTCCAATCCCTTTGGCATTCGATAACTTGAAAAATATTGCTTGGATTGTCAAGTTACTTTATATTTGTGTTCAGGTTACTAATGTGCCAAGCTGTATAGTTTTTGGTGTAAATCGGTTAATTTGATCCTGAGATATTAACCCTTTATCCTTCAAATTGAAAATTTCTCCAATCCCTTTGGCATTCGATAACTTGAAAAATGTTGCTTGGATTGTCAAGTTACTTTATATTTGTGTTCAGGTTACTGATGTGCCGAGCTGTATAGTTTTTGGTGTAAATCTGATAATTTAATCTTGAGATATTAACCCTTTATCCTTCAAATTGAAAATTCCTCCAATCCCTTTGGCATTCGATAACTTGAAAAATATTGCATGGATTGTCAATTTACTTTATATTTGTGTTCAGGTTACTGATGTGCCGAGCTGTATAGTTTTGGTGTAAATCTGTTGTTTTGATCCTGAGATATTAACCCTTTATCCTTCAAATTGAAAATTCCTCCAATCCCTTTGGCTTTCGATAACTTGAAAAATATGGCTTGGATTGTCAAGTTACTTTATATTTGTGTTCAGGTTACTGATGTGCCGAGCTGTATAGTTTTTGGTGTAAATCTGATAATTTGATCCTCAGATATTAACCCTTTATCCTTCAAATTGAAAATTCCTCCAATCCCTTTGGCATGAGATAACTCAAAAAATATCAATCCAATTGTCATGTTACTTTATATATTTATTCAGGTTACTGATGTGCTGTGCTGTATAGTTTTTTTTATGTAAATCTGATAATTTGATCTGGAGATATTAACCCTTTATCCATCAAATTAGACACTCCTCCAATCCATTTCTATATGTACCCATACCATGTATGGTGTACATAATGTCGGCATCCGTGGTGGCCCTCCGTCATACAGCTCTCTACTAGTTGCGCGTATGGGTACACATCTGACGATTTCATCGGCCTATTTTTTATAATATTTGTTGGTCATAGGTATGCCCACACTAGTTATTTTTTTTTTTTAGCTCACTGAAGGGAGCTAAACTTATCACTTGCCGTCCATCGTCGTCCGTCTGTCGTCGTCGTGAACATTTTTCAAACGACTTCTCCTCTGAAACCGCTAGGTCGATTTGCTTGAAACTTGGTATGAATGTTCATTACCATATGTCAATTCAAGTTTGTTCAAATGAAATGGACATGCCCATTTTGGGCTCCATAGGGGGCATAACTCTGATAGCACCGTATGAATTATAGAGAAAAATTATTAAAAAATCTTCTCCAGAACCAGTGGGCAGAATCTTTTGATACTTGGTATACAGCATCTTGATATGGGTCTGATTCAAGTTTGTTCAAATCGGCCCCCTGGATTCATATTTGGGCTCACTATGGAAGCCCAAATTGAACTTAGTGCATTTCATGCAAATTTCTTAAAAAATCTTCTCCAGATCCAGCAGGCAGAATCTTTTGATATTTGGTATGCAACATTGTGGGGTGGATCTGATTCAAGTTTGTTCAAATCGGCCCCCAGGATTGACATTTGGGCTCAGTATAGAAGCCCAATTTTAACTTAGTGCATTTCAGGCAAATTTCTTTGCTATGCAACATTGTGGGGTGAATCTGATTCAAGTTTGTTCAAATCGGCCCCCTGGATTCATATTTTTGCTCACTATAAAAGCTTGAATTCGAACTTAGTGCATTTCAGGCAAATTTTTAAAAAAATCTTCTCCAGATCCAGCAGGCAAAATCTTTTGATATTTGGTATGCAACATTGTGGGGTGGATCTGATTCAAGTTTGTTCAAATCGGACCCCTGGATTCATATTTGGGCTCAGTATAGGAGCCCAATTTGAACTTAGTGCATTTCAGGCAAATTTCTTTAAAAATCTTCTTCTCAAGATCCAGCAGGCAGAATCTTTTGATATTGGGTATGCAGCATGCTTAGGGGGTGAGATTCAAATTTGTTCAAGCCAAGTCCCTGGGTTCATATTTGGGCTCACTGTGGTAGCCCAAATTATAACTTAGTTCAAAATGATGAATTTTCTTTAAAAATCTTCTTCAGATCCAGTAGGTATATTTGGTATGCAACATTGTGGGGTGGATCTGATTCAAGTTTGTTCAAATCAACCCTTAGGTTCATATTTGGGCTCAGTATAGGAGCCCAATTTGAACTTAGTGCATTTCAGGCAAATTTCTTTAAAAATCTTCTTCTCCAGATCCAGCAGGCAGAATCTTTTGATGTTGTGTATGCTGGCTGCATCCTTAGGGGGCGAGATTCAAGTTTGTTCAAGCCATGTCGCTAAGTTCATATTTGGACTCACTGTGGGAGCTTGAATTGTAACTTAGTTCGAAGTGAAGAATTTTCTTAAAAAATCTTCTGCTGCTCGTCGTTGCTCGGTGGTTCTCTCCGGGTACTCCGGCTTCCTCCACCCGTAAAACTGTCACGGTCATGATTAGCCATTGTGCATAAAGATGTGACCTTAAACATCATTAAATAAATAAATATTAAATAAAAAATCTTCTTCTGATCCAGCAGTCGGAATGTTTTGATATGTGGTGTGTAGCATCCTTGGGGGGGATGAGATTCAAGTTTGTTAAAGCAAAGTCCCTGGGTCCATATTTGGACTCCCTGTGGGAGTCCAAATTATAACTTAGTCAATATGAGGAATTTTTCTTTAAAAATCTTCTTCAGATTCAGCAGTCGGAATATTTTGATATTGGGCATGCAGCATCCTTGGGGGTGAGATTCAAGTTTGTTCAAGCCAAGTCCCGGGGTTCATATTTGGGCTCACTGTGGGAGCCCGAATGATAACTTAGTTCAAAATGAGGAATTTTCTTTAAAAATCTTCTTCAGATCCAGCTGATAAATGCTTTTGATATTTGGTATGCAACATCCTTAGGGGGGTAAGATTCAAGTTTGTTTTAAATCGCGATTCATGCATTGTTCAAGCTATGGCCCTAGTTCCATAAAATTTGTCTCTCATGACTTCATTCTTTTGTAGTGTTGATGAACCATGTCTAACTGAATGTAACCCCCAAATACTTCTTTGAACCACTTTGGCCGGTGAGCGATTAAGGCTCCTTGGGGCCTCTTGTTTATAACTTGTTCACTCAGAAATTGTGTCCACCGAGCCAAATTTTGTCTGTTCAGCCTATATCTCGGGTATCGAATGTTCTATTGCAATGAAATTTGCCGTGAACACTGCTTATGGTATAGGCTTTAAAAAAACGATATTTCACACATTCTCCTTTTTAGAGTTATCCCCCTTTTTTGACTTAGAAATTGAAGGAAATAGACATTATTTGTCTGTTCAGCTTGTATCTCAGGTATGGGTTATCGGATTTCAGTGAAATATGGCATGCAGTTTGCCTATGACAAAGGCTTCTGCCTCATTGCATAAAACTTCCAAACACCAAACAATTTACCATACCTTTTGACTTAGAAATTGTCGGAAGTTGTTGAAAACTTGCGAAGAAAATGGGAGGGGGGGGGGGGGTATACTGGATTGCTTCCGTACATTGTGCATCCGTACGTCAGTCCATATGAGAATATTCATAAATAATATTTGTTGGTCATAGGTATGCCCACACTAGGCGGTACACCATGTGGGGGTATGCACCGGACAAAAGTCCAGCTCTTGTTTACTTTAATTTTGGACTTTTGTGTGCAGGTTTTGGACTTCTGTGTGCAGGTTTTTGGTTTTTGACTTTTGTGTACAGGTTTTGATATTTTTTTTTTTTAAGTGGAGTTTTACCTTACTGGCATATTGCCATGGTGGTTACTGTAACTTTTTCAGGATATTTTTCTAAATTCAAACCCTTTGAAACAAATGTGATACTTTTTTGACTTTTATGTGCAGGTTTTGAGGTTTTTCTTTCTTTTCCTCCAAGTGGATATTTTTCAGGTAGAGTTTCACCTTACTGGCATATTGTCATGATGGTTACTGTGACATTATCAGGGTATTTTTCTCAATTTTAAACCATTGACACAAATGTGAAACTTTTTTATGCCCCCCCAGCCCCTCCCCCCCCCCGTCCCCCTCCCACCCCCCTCCCCCGACTTAAGTCGGTTGGCATATAGTGATTGAAGTGTGCGTGTGTCAATGTGTGTATGTGTGTCCGAGCCAATAACTTGAAATCTGTCAGGGCCACAGTCATCAAGCTTCACACAATTATAAAGGACCATGGGAGGATGTGTCACACACCATAGCTGGGTTCGTTACTTTCAAGGTCAAGGTCACACTAAAAATCGGTCGATATTCGTGTCTCCGCCATAACTCGGAAACGAATCATAGTACAATTGTTAAACTTTTTACAAATGTTAAGGACAGTCAGAAGGTGTGTCATGTATAATAGTTTCCGCCGCATCTGCATCTGCAAGGTGAAGGTCACAAGGCAAGGCGGGGGGCATGTGTTACCTTAGTAACATTTTTCTTGTTTTTTTTTTACTTTTATGTGCAGGTTTGAGGTTTATGTCTTTCTTTTCTTCAAAGTGGAGACTTACCTTGTAGCATATTGTCATGGTTCCTATTTTATGTTAGGATGCTTCTTGGAGCTGTTATTATATTATTTAACCCTTTAGCTGCTTATTTACTTTAATTTTGGACTTTTGTATGCAGGTTTGGACCTTTTTTTTTTTTTACTCCAGCCACCCCTTTACATTGGCCACAAGCTGGTGAGCCACAGGGTTACTGATACCCCTCTAGTTTTATCAACTAGCCAGGAGTTCCGAAATTTAAGTTCGTTTCACTGTCCGTTTTTGATTTCGTTCATAATTTTATATTAACCGAAAGCTAAAGGGTTCGTTTCACATTCCTGAAATTGACGTACTTCCGCTTTTTTTCCCACATGCTTTTTTTGTTTGTGAATTCCAGTTGAATTCTTTTGTTAGCATTAGGAAAAACCCAACAGTCCGTGAGTATTTTAAATCGCGATTCATGCATTGGTGAGAAAGATGCTGGATTGAAGAATACATTCAAGTGGCCTTGGCTGGTGGACAAAGATATTTACGTTGACGCGTCCAATTTTTATCAATAAAGCAGAACTGGATTACAACAATAAACAAATGATACTTTCACTTCCCCCTTAAAAAATGATGAGGATTTTTATTTCACCATTCTGATCATGCAGGGATTGCCACCCTTCCTCCGTCCGTCAAAACTGCATTTTTAGCTCACCTGACTTTCAGTGAAGAGGGCTATAGTGATCACTCACCATCGGTCATCAGTGAACATGGTTTTTGCATCTTTTCCTCCAAACCGCTGAACCAATTTAATTGATATTTGAAATAATAGTTTGTTATGACATCGCAATTTGATTTTGTTCAAATCAAGTTGCCTCGCCCCTCGGTAGGGCATGCCCAAAAAAGTGTGCTTAAATCTTAAAAAAATCTTCTTCTCATGAACCAGCAGTAGCAGAGGACTTGATATTTGGTGTGCAGCTTCCTTTTGAGGTGTAGACTCAGATTTGTTCAAGAGAACATCGAGGAGCTATATTTGCCTTCGTTATGGGAGGGGCAAGAATTTTCGAACCGCCCAAAATTTCTATTTTCCAAACTGAGAGGCAGATTTGAACCAAATTTTGATATGAGGGCTTATTGGGTCATAAGTACTTAATTTATGCCCAAATGTTTTTCCTGTTGCTCCTTGAGAACCGCAGGAGCTAAAAATAGAAAAAAATTAAAACGCCCATATCTCCAAAACTACATGGCACTGAGAATTCTTATTTAGTGTGAAGTTTCCTCAGGACCAACAGAATGGAATGGTAAAAAAAAAATTGCTGTCGGTTTATCATGGGGGTTCTTTTTTGGGACTTTGAAAAAGTGCCGAGTCGGCATTTTTAGCTGCGACTAGTAGCTCTATAAGTGGCAATGTCGGTCGGTCTGTCTGTCGGTCTGTCTGTCTCGGTCTGTCGGTCGGTCTGTCTGTGACCAACAAGTTTCAAAACTCAATAACTTTTGAAATACTTGATGGAATGACTTTATATTTGGCATGTAAGTGTATCTTATTGATGTCTAGCCACTGTTCAATGCATTTGTTGTTCCAAATATTTTTCTTGGAGTTGTGGCCCTTGATGAACTTAGAATTTGTGACTAACCACCCGTCGCTGCTACGGCGTCGATGTCGCGATTTTTTAACACTGTGGGGTAATGGGAAAAACATTTAAGACTATTTTTCTCCCTAACAGCTGCTTCAAAAGCTTTCAAATTTCACATATAATATCTTTGGAAGATTGTTTCACATGTTTATTGAATTCAAATCCTGGATCCATATTTGGGCCTCTCTATGGGAGCCCAAATGTTTAAATTAGTGCAGTATGGGGAATATTCTTTAAAAATCTTCATCTTCAGATCTACCAATCAGAATCTTTTGATATTTGGTATGCAGCATGTTTTGGGGGGGGGGGGGGGGGGGGGGGAGATACAAGTTTGTTCAAGCCAGTCCCTGGGTTCATATTTGGGCTCACTGTAGGAGCCTAAATTATAACTTAGTTCAAAATGAGGAATTTTCTTTAAAAATCTTCTAAAAATCCAGCAGTCAGAATGTTTTGATATTTGGTATGTAGCATTCTTAGGGGGGTGAGATTCAAATGTCTTCAAGCCATGTCCATATTTGGGCTCACTGTGGGAGCTCGATTTGTAACTTAGTTCAAATGGGGAATTTTCTTAAATCTTCTTCTTCAGATCCATCAGTCGGAATGTTTTGATATTTGGTGTGCAGCATCCTTAGGGGGTGAGATTCAAGTTTATTGAAGCCAAGTCCTTGGGTTCATATTTGGTCTTCGTGTGGGAGCCCAAATGATAACTTAGTTCAAAATGAGGAATTTTCTTTCAAAATCTTCAGATTCAGCAGTCAGAATGTTTTGATATAGGAATTTTCTTTAAAAATCTTTTTCAGATCCAGCAGTCAGAATGCTTTTGATATTGATATTTGCTATGCAGCATCCTTGGGGGGGGGGGGGGGGGGGGGGGGGGGGATATTCCTCATACTGAAAGTTATAATTCTGGCCCAAATATCAACCCAGGGACTTAACTTGAAAAAAACTTGAATCTTACCCCCCCCCCCCCCACCCCACCCACCCCAAGGATGCTGCATACCAAATATCAAAGCATTCAGGACCGCTGGATCTGAAGAAGATTTTTAAAGAAAATTTCTCATTTTGAACTAAGTTATCATTTGTGCTCCCACAGTGAGCCCAAATATGAACCCCAGGGACTTGGTTTGAACAAACTTGAATCTCACCCCCTAAGGATGATGCATGCCAAATATCAAAACATTCCGACTGCTGAATCTGAAGAAGATTTTTAAAGAAAAATGTGTCATATTGCTCTGTTATAATTCGGGCTCCCACAGTGAGCCCAAATATCAACCCAGGGAGGGGGGGTGCGTAAGATTCGAGTTTAATCCAAGTCCCTGGGTTGATATTGGGCTCCCTGTGGGTGCCTGAATTATTACTTAGTTCAATATGAGGGATATTCTTTAAAAATCTTCTTTTTTTTTTTATCCACTGTCAGATTCAAGTTGTTCAAATCCAGTCCCTGGGTTAATAATTGGCTCTCTGTAGGAGCCCAAATTTTAACTTGCTGAAATATGAGGAAATTACTTTTAAAATCATCTTCTTCAGATCCACCATCAGCATGCTTTCATATTTGGTATACAACATCTCTAGGGGGGGGGGGGGGTCAGATTCAAGTTCGTTCAAATCGGGTCCCTGAGTTAGTATTTGGGCTCTCTATTGGAGCCCAAAGTTTTACTTGGTGCAATTTGAGGAAATTTCTTTAAAAATCTTCTTCAGATCCACCAATCAGAATCCATAGGAGGGTCAGATTCAAGTTTGTTCAAATCAAGTCGCTGGGTTAATATTTGGGCTCCTGTGGGAGTCCAAATTTTAACTTTGTGCAATGCGTGGAATATTCTTTAAAAGTCTTCTTCAGATTCACCAGGCAGAATCCTCTCATATTTGATGTACATCATCTCTAGGGGGGGGGGGGGGGGGGGGGGGGGGGGGGGGGGGGGGGGGGCAGACTCAAGTTTGTTCAAATTGAGTTTCTCGGTTAATATTTGGCTTCCCAATGGGAGCCTGAATTTTAACTTAGTGCAATATGAGAAAATTTCTTTAAAAATCTTCTTCTTCAGATCCACCATTTAGAATCCTTTCATATATGGTATACAACATCTCTAGGTGGGATCAGATTCAAGTTTGTTCAAATCGGGACCCTAGGTTAATATTTTGGCTCCCTATTTTGAGCCCAAAGTTTAACTCTGTGCAATGTGAGGTGATTTCTTTAAAAACCTTCTTCATATCCACCAGTCAGAATTCTTTCCTATTGGTATATGACATCTCAAGAGGGATCAGATTCAAGTTTGTTGTCTCCCGCTTTTTGAAAAAAATGGGAGATATTAAATTCGGGGTGTCCTTCCATCCTTCTGTCCTTCCGTGTTTTTCGTTTCTAGACTCTAACTTTCCTTACAGTGACCGGATTTCGATGAAATTCAGGTAGTAGATCACTTTCATCAATTGTGGATCTAAGTTCGAATATGGGCATTTTCTGCGCATATTTAATTAGGTGCTGAAATTTGATTGGCTGACGGTTTCCAGACACTAACTTTCCTTAAAATCAACCGATTTCGATGAAATTTCATATATGGATTACTTTTCAATACCTAGGTCAAGTTTGAATGTGGGAAATTTTGTACCGAAAATCGGTTCAGTCTGCCTGTCCGTCTGCCCCGTGCGTCAATGCACCTCGGACTAAAAGATGTATTTATGAACCGATCTTAACGAAACTTCTTGGGTATCTTTGTTATCATTTTGAGACTGGAATATGTGTTTGGGGTTTGGTCCAAAATTCAAGATGGTCGTCAGCGGCCATTTTGTTCTGAAATTGGGTGTAATCAGTTTTTTGTACAGAACTTCTATGGGTGTAATCGTTTTTTGTACAGAACTTCTATATGAAAGTTCAGATTTGAATAAATTTTTGTATGAATATTTAGTAACATGCAATACATCACATATAATAAAGGTTTTGTTCTTGTGCAAAAATTATGCAAATTACGGAAACTTTGATTTATTCAGTGCTACTACCAATACACAGTAAGTGCATACCTTCCGTGTTTTTCGTTTCCAAACTCTAACTTTCCTTACAGTCAGTCGATTTCGATGAAATTTGGGTAGTAGATCACTTGTCATCAATTGTGGGGTCCAGGTTTCGAACATGGGCATTTTCTGCGCATATTTAATGAGGTTGCTTAAATTTGATTGGCTGATGGTTTCCAGACTCTAACTTTCCTTAGAATCAACCGATTTCAATGAAATTTCATATATGGATTACTTTTCACATCAGTTTAATGTAATATGTCTTATCATACAGTCTGAATTTTTAGTGATTCTCACAGTTATACTCCACATCACTTCACTTGCTTTGACAGTGACCTCCGTGAAAATAAATCTGATAACCACTGTCTGAAGCACAGTCTGTTCTGTCTCTTCTAAATAACTTCCACTTGCAACTCAACTATATTCCACTGGATGCATTAATTCCACTTGAAACTGCTGCCCAGCGGGAGACTTGAATTGACTGAATTTGCTTGTTCAATTCGAGTCCTTGGCTTAATATTTGGGCTCTATGGGCAGGGGTGGGGGGGGGGATGTTAGGTTCAGGTTTGTTCAAATCCTTTCCTTAGTGTTTTTCCATAAAATTTGCCTCTCATGACTTCATTCCTTTGTAGTGTTAATGAACCATGTCCAACTGAATGTGACCCCAAATTCTTCTTTGAACCACTTTGGCCGGTGAATGATTAAGGCCCCTTGGGGCCTCTTGTTTAATCTGAAGTGAAGTTGTTGCAACTTAAGGATTTCATATTCTGTGGATGTGCTTTATTTTTTCTTTCAAGTGAAATTATTAAGTCTCTGGATTTGCCTTGTCCCAATTTATGTGCGAGTGCCTTCAGGCACTTTCCCATAAATTGTAACAAGTCAAAGACAAGTTAGCATATTTTGCAGACCCAAACTAATTCAGCACTCCACCTGTTACATAAAAAACACTGACAAAAGAGTGTCATGAGATTAGGGTTATATTTCCTTGAAAGTGTTAAGCATATTTTTATGCCTAACCTTTGTGAGGTTATCTTAAACTTTCAAATTGTGCGCCCCAAGTAATGTGTAAAATTGTCAGTACCTGTGTTCATATCCAAGTATTGTCCTTCACATAATTTTTCCTTGTCATACTGGAGCCACTGTCTAAATGGACAATAAGCCGCTAATTTAGAAAATATTGACTCTTAGATTTTACTAAAATGTGACCTAGCAAGTAAAAAACCTCCATATGCAAAGTGTAAGACCTCAGAAGCAACTCGACATAATCTGTAATTAAAAATCATTAAAATAAACAAATCTTCAGCATATACGACATTGCAAAGATAAAATTAAATTGCCTGAGAAAGTCATTGGAAGTAAACTTGATACTATATCTGAATACACATGGTTTTCAATTATGCCCCCGGAAAAATTTATTTGAGTAAATATAGTGTTTGTCATTTCCATCCATCTGTCCGTTCATCAGGAAGATTTTCGTGTCCGCTCCATGACTCTGAGATGCATCTTTGGATTTTGTTGAAACTTGGCATACATGTTGCTTATGTGGAGACGATGTGTTGCACACAAAAGATTTTTTTGTTCAGTGGAGATCAAGGTCATAGTTTGGGGGCATCCGTGGCCATGTGGTCACTGTTAGTCTTGTTTTACTAGTGATCGACGAAAGTTCGGCATTCACATCCAGCATTAACCAATAATGACCCACTGGGGAGCCACCCGTGGTCTTATTTTCAACATCGGTGGTCGACACTTCCTTTCAGAAGTACAAATAAACATTGGGTTATTGTTTGACAATCTAATTGATATGCACAGCATAATTTGCATGGAACAGGGCACAAGTAATCATTTAGAAAACATGGTATTTGTAACAAGAACACATGGTGAACAGCCCCATTTTTGTAACCATCCTCAGGCATTGTTAAAAACGTCCCCACTTGTTGGTCAAAAAACGAACCCAGTAACAATAATCACCCACATCCAAAAAATGAACCCAATAACAATAATCACCCACATCCTTACCGTTAAAATGGTCCGCTTATTTTTATTTTTTCAAAATCGTAACTTATTGTCCCTTCAAGTTATTTCCCTTGAGCTTAAAATTTGTGTGTTGAGATTTTATGAAGCAAACTAATTTTAACATTATTATCCCCCCCCCCCCCCCCAAAAAAAAAATATATATATATATATAGTTGGGTGGGGGTGTGATATAGTCTTTTTCTCTGTTGACGGATGTTGTTTCTGCTCTCTAATTAATGTTCCACTTGGTCATTCTAAAATGAACATAACATGATTAGGGTTTGATGAGAGAAAGAAGCCTTTTTATTTTGGAGTCACTGTACCTGAGTGAAAATCACAGAAAAAAACTTTTAAAAATTTCTGATAGTTGGTTTCCAATCTCAAATTGAAATTCTGCTGATCTGATCGAAACGAAACTTCGCATGTGGATTTGGTATGACATGAGCTATAACCCTCCTTATTTTAGGGTCATTGTGCCAAAAGTCAAGGTCACGGTGATCTTCAACTTAAAAATTTTCCTGGTTTCCTCTCCTAAGTTTCTTTAGGATGATGTACCCAGACATTTTTTTGGAGGGATTAGACACCCCTGGTGGCCAGCTGTAGTTTAAGGTATTGTTTTGAGACTTTGTGTACAAGATTAACATCAAGTGCAGATGTGTTTGACACGGTTATGTGGTCATGATTAGCCATTGTGCAAAAATATGTGACCTTAAACAACAATAAAAAAATAAATAATAATTGACATCGTTTTGCTGTGGCCTGGTTTATACTTCGAGTTAAAGCCCTTTGACTAAAACTGACAGGTTTTAATCATCTTCACTGATAGTTATATTTTTTCTGCTGTTAGCCTTTTACATGGTTTTGTTAATTAGCACATATGCATTGTTTATAAAATGAGGCATTTTTGCAAAGTAAAGATTTTATTATGTTCCAATAAGAGTAAAATCCTCACCCTCTGATTGGAGGAGAATGGATTGGATGTTTACGGCTCCAGTAGCAAATGTTTCCATCTGACGGCACCTCGCAAAATATTTGAAATGACATCTCCCGTTCAAGCCAGAAAATAAGCTGACTGTCATCTGCAAAATGAGGTCCCCAGAGGGTAAATTTAGTGATGCTACTCTGCAGAGCAGAGTAGCATCACTAAATTTACCCTCTGTGAACCTCAATCTGAATCAGGGTCTCAAAACTAAACAGAAAGAGGTACCCCAGGAAAAATTGGCCCAGTGTTTTGGATAGCATTATCAAATTCACCCTCTGGGGACCTCATTCTGCAAATGTCAGACAGCTTATTTTCAGGCCTGCGCCCGTTTGTAATTGCTTCATCAATGGGGTGCTTAGCAAGCTGCTTCATTTTTTTCTGGATTTTTCTCATGTGCAGCAGACGGTGTTCCGGATAAAGAGTTTAAATTACCGCAAACCTCAGATCATGTTACTGTCAACTCATCACAGTAACTTATAATATCACCCATTGAGTGTAACAAGTTATCTGCAAGGTTAAATCCTTGCAGATGGTTGCTTGTTGCACTCAATGGATAGAAGAATGAAGAACATAATCTGTTATTTGGTGTTTTTTTTTTTCAGGCACATGAATTCCAGGAAGCACAGACTCTGATTGAACAAAGAGCCCTTGAGTTGCAATACAAAGAAGATGAGATGGCCACCCTTCAAGAAGAATTGAAGTCAACTAGGGAAACAGCTCAAGAAAAAGAATTGGCTCTGATTGAAGCCATGCAACAAACCCATGTCAAAGAAATGAAAGAAGTTGAAGAAAATGAACATGAATATGATCATGAACATGAACATGAACATGAACAAGAACAAGAACATGAAAATGAAGAAGCCTCAAGAGAGTACAGTAAGTTATAGAGGAAATATTGCACAAGCTCCACAGTCTCAGAACTCCTTGATTCTTCTTGAAATATCTTGATTCGAGTGTTTGGTTACTTAACCCCCTTCACTCTGATGTCAAAATAAGAAAATTTCAGGCAGCTGTTTTTTCCCATAATGCATCTAGAAATTTAACCAATTCAATCTCATTTGACAGAGCTCAATGAGCTCTGTCAAACGAGATTGAATTGGTTAAATTTCTAGTTGAATTATGGGAAATTTTTTCTGCCTGAAATTTAGATATTTTGACGTCATTGTGTGCGGGTTAACTTTTGTCATCACTTATTTACCTGCACTGCTTTATCTATGTTGAAGACACGATGATTGGCAGCTTTCTATGGCAGAACTAAAATTATTTCTGACGGATTTATCTGAAAAATAACTTGATAAGTGTGTGGTGTATTTTTAGCTCTTTTGTTTTAAAATCTTCTCATGAGCCAGTGGGTACATTGACTTGATATTTGGTATGGACCTTCCTTTTGAGGCGTAGAATAAAGTTTGTTCAAACAAAGTGCATGGAGCAATATTTGCCTTTATAATGGGAAGGGCAAGATTTTTTGTTGAGTTGTGTTAATAACTGAGACCTATGCTATGGTTCGGCAATGGTCAGTGTGCTGGGCCGGCTTCCTCACCCTGTAGGTGCAATAACTTGAACAAACATTCTCCAGTTTGACTATCATTTGCCTTACAGATCTTTTGCAATAATATCTCAAGCAAGTTTGAAAACTGGCCGACCCTGGCTTTATTTTTTCGTTACAGAGTTATGGGCCTTAATTAGTCAGTTTTTACGAATTTTGAGCTGGTTAGCCCAATGACTTGAACAAATGTTTGCCAATTTGACTGATATTTGCCATACAGGTCTTACGCAATAATATCTGAAGCAAGTTCGAAAACTGGCCTGGCCCAATTTTTGGCTCACCAACGTTAGTTGTGTGAGCCTATGGCATAGCCCTCATGTCGGCGTTGGCGTCCGCTCTCAAATATTTTGAACTTTTGTGTACAGGTTTTGATTTTTTGGCTTTTCAAATTTTTTTTTAGTTTCAGCATATTGCTATAGTGGTTCACTATAACATTTAACTCTTTTCCAGGGTATTTTGTCGTAATTTTAACCCTTTGAATCAAATTTTAGACTTATTTTGATGTTTGCGTGCAGGTTTTGATGTTTGTTTTTTTTCCTTTCTTTCAAGTGGAGATTTACCTTGCAGCATATGTCCATGCTTTCTCTTGTATGTAAACATGCATCTTAGGGCTATGTTTGTATTATTTAACCCTTTTCCTGCTGAATTACTTCAATTTTGGACTTTTATGTACAGCTTTTGGACTTAGGCTTACAGCTTCTTACTTTTATGTACATGTTGTGATAAAAAAAAATAATTTCAAGTGAGGTTGACCGCACTGCATATTGCAGTGGTGGTTATTATAACATTGATATCTTTCCAGTGCATTTTTAAAAAAATTTTAACCCCTTCAATAGATTTTTAGACTTATTTTGACGTTTGCGTGCAGGTTTTCATGTTTTTTTGTTTTTTTTTTCCTTTCTTCCAAGTGTAGAGTTTCTGTATATTGCTATGGTGGTTCACTATAACATTTAACTCTTTTCCAGGGTATTTTGTCTTCATTTTAACCCTTTGAATCAAATTTTAGACTTATTTTGATGTTTGCGTGCAGGTTTTGATGTTGTTTTTTTTTCCTTTCTTCCAAGTGGAGATTTACCTTGCAGCATATGTCCATGCTTTCTATTGTATGTAAACATGCATCTTAGGGCTATGTTTGTATTATTTAACCCTTTTCCTGCTGTATTACTTCAATTTTGGACTTTTATGTACAGCTTTTTAGACTTATTTTGACGTTTGCGTGCAGGTTTCATGGGGTTTTTTTTCCCTTTCTTCCAAGTGTAGATTTACCTTGTAGCATATGTCCATGCTTTCTATTGTATGTAAACATGCTTCTTAGGGCTACGTTGTATTCTTTAACCCTTTTCCTGCTTAATTACTTCAATATTGGACTTTTGTTTACAGGTTTGGATTTTTGTGCTTTTTAAAAAAAAAATTTCTTCTTTGCATATTGCTTTGGGGGTTCACGATAACATTTAACTCTTTTCCAGGGTACTTTGTCTTAATTTTAACCCTATGAATCAAATTTTGGACTTATTTTGACGTTTGTGTGCAGGTTTTGATGTTTTTTTTAATTTCATGTGCAGGTTTTGAGGTTTGTCTTTCTTCTCTTCCAAGTGGTGACTTACCTTGTAGCATATTGCCATGGTTCCTATTTTATGTTAGGATGCTTCTTGGGGCTATTATTATATTATTTAACCCTTCAGCTGCTTATTTACTTTAATTTTGGACTTTTGCGTGCAGGTTTTGTACTTTTGTGTGCAGGTTTTGATATTTTTTTTTAAGTGGAGTTCACCATTGCCATGGTGGTTACTGTAACATATTCAGGGTATTTTTCTAAATTTTAACCCTTTGAAACAAATGTGATACTTTTTTTGCTTTTATGTGCAGGTTTTGAGGTTTTTCTTTCTTTTCTTCCAAGAGGATATTTTTCGGTTAGGGTTTCACCTTACAGGCATATTGCCATGGTGGTTACTGTGACATTATCAGTGTAATTTTCTCAATTTTAACCCATTGAAACAAATGTGATACTTTTTTTTTTTCTTTTATGTGCAGGTTTTGAGGTTTGTCTTTCTGTTTTTCAAAGTGGAGACTTACCTTGTAGCATATTGCCATGGTTCCTATTTTATGTTAGCATGCTTCTTAGGGGTTATTATTATATTATTTAACCCTTTAGCTGCTTATTTTCTTTAATTTTGGACTTTTGTGTGCAGGTTTTGAACTTTTTTTTTTACTCCAGCCACCCCTTTACATTGGCCACCTGTTGGTGAGCCACGGGGTACTGATACCCCCTCTAGTTCATTACAGCATAATGGTCCTTAATTAATTTCTACGAATTCTGAACTTTGAGCATTTTAACTTGAACAAAGGTTCCATATTTGACAACCGGCATATGATTGATAACCGGGTTATGGACATACAACACTCTCTGATTGCCACCACAACTCGACGCCTGCATCGCAGACCAGCAACATGGGACCACAAATTAAAATGTTGCAATAAAAGTTATCAGTTGCATGAATTTTATTCTGTACAAGTTCACATCCACTGATACTGAATTTATGTTTATTAGCTCAACTTGACAAAGACAAGCTGAGCTATTGCTGTCACTTCTTGTCCGTCTGCATATGTACGTCCACAATTTCCTTTGGCACATCGCACAGGGTGCATTTATGATCGTATCGCTTTGAAACTTAGTATGCTTGTGTGGGGTGACTTCTAAATGAGAGATATCGATTTTCTTCCATTTCCATCAAAAATGTTGCAGTTTGCAATGACCTCTGAACTTAGTGTAGTTATGCATCAATATTTCCCTTTTGGCTCACTCTACAGGGCACATTTATGATCGGATCACTTTGAAACTAGGTATGCTTGTTTGGGGTGGCATCTGGATGGGAGCTATCGATTTTATTCCATTTCCATCGAAAAGCAGTGCCACCGGCAACAAACATTGAACTTAGTTTAAATATGCATCAATTTTTTCCTTTGGCATGCCCTACAGGGCACATTTATGATCAGATCACTTTAAAACTTGTATGCTTGTTTGGGGCGACCACTAGATGGAAGCCATCGATTTTTTTCCATTTCAGCCAAAAAAGTTGTCATTAGCAATGACCTTTGAACTTATGCAATATGTGCATCAGTATATTCCTTTGAAATAGCATACAGGTCGCATTTATGATCGGATCTCTTCAAAACTTGGTATGCTTGTTTGAGGTGACCTCTGGATGGGAGCTATCGATTTTCTTCCATTTGTGTCAAAAAACGTTACGTTAGCAGTAGTGCTGAAACGGTTGGCCCATTTTTGTAACCGGCTAACCATTGGGCATAACCAGCTAACCGTTGGGCATAACTGGATATCCCTTAATTTCAACCGCTGGTATTACTGTATTGTCTACGATGCAAAATCAGTAAGAAATGACGTGAAAACAGTTCAAAACACTTCCACTGGTCTTCCGCAAATAGAAAACAAATGGAAACCATTGAGTGCCAACAGAAATCATCGATATGCAAATGATCGTTAACACATCATAACTGTGGTCACCCTGCTTTGCCCGGTCACAAAACCAGGCCTTGCCATCTGAAAGTCGCAGGTATGCGACATGCCAAGCACCTGAAAGAAAATTTATGTGTGCGATTTGTTCCCACATGCATGCATTTGAAGTGAGGCATGATTGTCATTAATATTAGTTAAGAATTTTCCAACCCGTTTGTAAATTGTGGTTAGGCATAATTAGCTGTATTATCAAAGAGCCTCTTACCTCGAGTGGCTTGAATTTGATGTGATCATATTATCATAGGGTGCACATGTACTCCAAATTTTTTGAGTATCTTTTTTTGTTCACTGCTAAGACAAATGTCACAAACAGTTACACAGTTAAATTTACCTATTCATCGCAATGAAATTTCTAGTGGGAATATATTGCAAATCATGAAAAGGGTGTGGTCAAAAAATATTATATGCATCATTGACCAAGAGCCCCTCATTGTCTGACCATTGAAAAACAAATTTTAAAATGCAAGATTTAAAAAAAAAAAAAAAAAATTTTATGATATACGTTCATACTTTTAAACAGTTCAATAAAATCAAAACATGGTTTTTCTGAAACATGTTAGTAAAGTACCAAACCGTCAATTTATTTTGGAAGCACCATTACTCACACTGAGGGATTTTTTCAGCATTATAATCTGCAATTAACAACACCTCATCAAAGAGAAAAATGTCAAATTTGTCTGTAGAAGACTGTTACATTGACAGGCACGTGCTCACTGCTGCCCATGCAGAAAACAACCTGCAGTGCACTCGATTTTTGGCAGTTTTTTACAAACATTTATCCGCGACTTGACAGCCCAGTGACCGAAATAACTGTTCATTCAAAATTCCAACACCGGAACCCTTTCAGGTTACATCCGAGTACACATCACTGTAAATCGAAAAATGTTTGGTAGCTTTGACAATGTTTGCATCAGCAAAAGAATTGTAACTTCTCACGGTCAGATACTATCTATTTTCCCGACGCTATCTCGTAAACTAGGTATAGAAGTTATCCGGTTGATGGCTTTTCCTATCAGTTATGACGATAACCGGTTTCAAACTGGTTATCTGTCTAACCGTTTAGGTATTAGTTAGCAGTGACCTTTGAACTTAGTACATAAGTGCATCAATACATTTCTTTGGCATGTCTTACATTGCACATTTATAAATGGATTGCATTAAAACTTGGTATGCTTGTTTGCTGGTGATCTTCAGATTGGAGGTATCGATTTTCTTTCATTTCCATTGAGAAACGTTGCCTTTAGCAAAGACGTTCAACTTGTCCATTTCGTACGTCATCAATTTCCTTTGGCAGTCTGTACAAGTTGCATTTATCATCAGATCACTTTGAAACTTGGTATGAGTGTTTGGGAGCTATTGATTTTCTTTTCAACCAAAAACGTGGAACGACCTTTGAACTTTGCGCATCAATTTTTCCTTTGGCACACCATGCAGGGTGCATTTATGAATAGGTTGCTTTGAAACTTTGTATGCTTGTTTGGGGGAACTCTAGATGGGTGCTATATATTTTTTTTCTTTTCCGTTGAGAAACATTACCATCGGTAACAATGTTCAACCCTCAAATCCTCATACAGCCACAAACAGCCCCTCTTATATCACTGAAAAAGTTGCCCCAAGAGTTTTCTTCCTTGAGAACTTGGTTGGTAAGATGCATTTATCTTGACAGTGATTTTGCAGCATTGGTGGCTGCCTGTATAGGCAGTCAGCAATAATATAGTAACACTGTTGAGTCATCTGCAGCTGTGTACATGTATATACAGTAGTTAATAAGCTAAAATTAATTCGGGGACTTCAGGGTCAGCTTGTCCATTTTGTATGTCGACAATTTCCTTTGGCACATTGTACAGGTCTCATTTATCAGATTGCTTTGAAACTTGGTATGCGTGTTTGGGATGACCTCAGGATAGGAGTTATTGATTTTCTTTCTTTTCTGTTGAAAATTGTTGCTGTTACTTTAACCTTTGAACTTGGTGGAGCTATGCATGAATATTTTCATTTGGCAAGCCCTGCAGGATGCATTCATGAATGGATCGCTTCGGAACTAAGTATGCTTGTTTGGGCTGATCTCTGGATTGGATCGTTTGATTTTATTCCATTTCTGTCAAGAAACGTTGCTGTTAGCACTGACATTCAGCTTACTTCCATTTTCATCAAAAAAAGTTGGCGTTAGCAAAGACCTTTAAACATGGTGCATTTGTGCATCCGCTTTTTCCTTTGGCACGCCTCAAAAGGTACATTCATGAATGGAACGCTTTGAAACGTGGTATGGTTTGGGGCTAACCTTCGATGGGAGCGTCTTTCATTACTATCAAAAAAGTTGCGGTTAGCAATGACATTCAACTTTGCTCTTTTATGCATCGACAATTTCCTTTGGCACATTTTGGGAATCCCGGGAAGTGAGGCATTATTGCTAGTTTGCTGCAGTAAACAAGCTCCATTTTAGTGATAAAATAAGTCCTCTAAAATTGGCAGCCTGGAGTATAAACGATTGACTGACCTTGACTTTATCTCCATGTTGTGGTCACGATAAGCCATTGTGCAGAAGTATGCGAGCTTAAACACCAATAAATAATAATATTTGCCTGCACCGGTCCCATTTATTATTCATTTGCTTTAAAACTAGGTGTACTGGTTTGGAGCAACCTTTAGATGCGAGCTATTGATTTTTAGCTCACCTGAGCAAAGCTCAAGGTGAGCTTTACTGATCGCTTTCCGTCCGTCGTCGTCCGGCGTAAACTTTACAAAACCAACATCTCCGAAAAAACCACTGGCCCAATATTTTTCAAATGTTGGGTAAATGTTTATTATCTAATGTCAATTCAGATTTGTTCAAATGAAGTTGTCCCTCCTCCTGGGTGGTGACACGCCCCCAAGGGGCACCAAAATCTTAATCATCTTCTCATGAACCAGCTGTAGCAAAGACTTGACATTTGGTATTCAGCTTCCATTTGAGGTGTAGAATCAAGTTTATTCAAGAGAAGTTTGTCGGGCATTATTTGCCTTCGTTATGGGAGGGGCAAAAATTTTGGCCACGCCTAAAATTTCTATTTTCTGAACCGTGAGGTCGATTTGAACCAAATTTGATATGAGATGATAATGGGTCATAAGTAGTTGATTGGTGCCAAAAAAAATGTTCTCATTGCCCCATGGGAACCTGGGGAGCTAAAAATAGGAAAAACCTTAAAACTGCCATATCTCCAAAACTACACGGCACAGAGAATTCTTACTTTGTATAAAGCTTACTTTTATCCAGTAGAATAGAATGGTTAAAAAAAATCCCTATCGGTTTGATCACAAGGTACTTTTTTCAGGACTTTGAAAAAGTGCTAAGTCAGCACTTTTTAACACTGTAGGCAATGGGAAAAACATTAAAAATCTTCTCCAGATCCAGCAGGCAGAATCTTTAGATATTTGGTATGCAACATTGTAGGGTGGATCTGATTCAAGTTTGTTCAAATCGGCCCTCTGGGTTCATATTTGGGCTCTGTATAGGAGCCCGATTTCGAACTTAGTGCATTTCAGGCAAATTTCTTAAAAAAAATTTTTCTCCAGATCCAGCAGGCAGAATCTTTTGTTATTTGTTATGCAACATTATGGGGTGGATCTGATTCAAGTTTGTTCAAATCGGATCCCTAAATTCATATTTGGGCTCACTATAGAAGCTCGATTTCGAACTTAGTGCATTTCAGGCAAATTTCTTAAAAAATCTTCTTCACCAGATCCAGCAGGCAGAATCTTTTAATATTTGGTACGCAACATTGTGGGTTGGATCTGATTCAAGTTTGTTCAAATTGACTCCCTAGATTCATATTTGGGCTCACTGTAGAAGCCCGAATTCGAACTTATTGCATTTCAGGCAAATTTCTTAAAAAATCTTCTCCAGATCCAGCAGGCAGAATCTTTTGATATTTGGGATGCAACATTGTGGGATGGATCTGATTCAAGTTTGTTCAAATCGGCTTCCTAGATTCATATTTGGGGGCTCACTGTAGAAGCTCGAATTTGAACTTAGTGCATTTCAGGCAAATTTCTTAAAAAATCTTCTCCAGATCCAGCAGGCAGAATCTTTTCATATTTGATAAGCAACATTGTGGGGTGGATCTGATTCAAGTTTGTTCAAATCGGCCCCTGGGTTTATATTTGGGCTCAGTATAGGAGCCCAAATTTGAACTTGTGCATTTCAGGCAAATTTCTTAAAAAATCTTTTTCTCCAGATCCAGCATGCAGAATCTTTTGATATTTGGTATGCAACATTGTGGGGTGGATCTGATGCAAATTTGTTCAAATCGGCTTCCTAGATTCATATTTGGGCTCACTATAGAAGCTCGAATTTGAACTTAGTGCCTTTCAGGCAAATTTCTTAAAAAATCTTCTCCAGATCCAGCAGGCAGAATTTTTTGATATTTGGTATGCAACATTGTGGGGTGGACCTGATTCAAGTTTGTTCAAATCGGCTCCCTAGTTTCATATTTGGGCTCGCTATTGAAGCTCGAATTCGAACTTAGTGCATTTCAGGCAAATTTCTTAAAAAATCTTCTTCTCCAGATCCAGCAGGCAGAATCTTTTCATTTTGGTATGCAACATTGTGGGGTGGATCTGATGCAAATTTGTTCAAATCGGCTTCCTAGATTCATATTTGGGCTCACTATAGAAGCTCGAATTTGAACTTAGTGCCTTTCAGGCAAATTTCTTAAAAAATCTTCTCCAGATCCAGCAGGCAGAATTTTTTGATATTTGGTATGCAACATTGTGGGGTGGATCTGATTCAAGTTTGTTCAAATCGGCTCCCTAGTTTCATATTTGGGCTCGCTATTGAAGCTCGAATTCGAACTTAGTGCATTTCAGGCAAATTTCTTAAAAAATCTTCTTCTCCAGATCCAGCAGGCAGAATCTTTTCATATTTGGTAAGCAACATTGTTGGGTGCATCTGATTCAAGTTTGTTCAAATCGGCCCCCCTGGGTTTATATTTGGGCTCAGTATAGGAGCCCAAATTTGAACTTAGTGCATTTCAGGCAAATTTCTTAAAAAATATTCTTCAGATCCAGCAGGCAAAATCTTTTGATATTTGGTATGCAACATTGTGGGGTGGATCTGATTCAAATTTGTTCAAATTGGCTCCCTAGATTCATATTTGGGTTCACTATAGAAGCTCAAATTCAAACTTAGTGCATCTGGTCTCACAGAACTAAATATTTTCCCATAGGCGACCATTATAACGTTCAGGTGGAATAAAATATGATCGCATCACTTTAATTTTGGCATTCAAATATCTCTGTCAAGTATAGCCCTTCAGACAACTTTTTCTGATCTGAAAACAGGGGGTCATGCAACAAATAAGAGAGAAAAACTGATACAAAAGGAAGTACCGGTCACGTGCACATATTTTTCAGGGAATTCCCTACAAAAACACACAAAAAGTAAATTGTATTTTTTAGGTCCAAAAGTCATCAAATCACCCTCTTTTTTATCAAGAATATTCAACAATAATGCAAGATGTCAATAGAATGTTTCAAACTTTTATTGAAACAACGGATTTTCCCAAGGCTGTTTATTTTTAGAGATTGCGTCATTTCTGAGTGCAACATTTTAAGGCGGTTCACTCTAATTTAATATTTAGTTCCGCGATACCTATAATCATCCCCAACCCCACCAAAGAGACATTTTACCACTTCCATGAGATAAAAGAGTCATTACTGCATTAGAATCCAACTTTTGGCTTTGGCTGAGTCAAAAACATGGAAAATTTACTCTTTTAAGGAAAAGTGTCCAAACTTTGTCAAGTGGGCTTGAAAACTGGTATTGCCTCCAAAAGATTTTTCTATCCTGTTACTTTATAAATTAACTGAGAAGGATGAGAATTTACAGCTTTCTTTAAAAAACTACCCTGATCCCAAAATAAAACTAACATCTGCATCAGCACAAAATATTTTTAGAAAAAATCTGTCTCATTTAACCATACTGCAAGCAAAACAGTGTCCCAACCCCCATGGAACAATATGGATGTCAATTTTGTTTCCAAAACTGAGGATGCAGCTATATATTTCACCAATATGAGAGGACTCTACCAGTTTATCCTAACAACTGATGTCAAATTTTATTCCACCATCTGATGTAGTAAAATTTTGCCCTGAATAGGACCCCCCGGTATGCCCCTTTTCATCAGAATATGTGATATAATTCATAATTTAATTGATATTGATCCAAAACAAACCTACTGTGATATGAACTTTCCCATCTGTAATAGTTTTAAAATCACAGTCTGGCTTCTGAAGACATTTCACATTGTATTGATGAATATTTTGCAATTTTTGTAAAGGAAAAGCCTCAGTTTTCTCAGTAAAGGCACATAGAGTCATTGGTATGGCACTGACAAAACATAAAACAGTGTTTTTTTCCAAAAGAATGACCAGTACCTACTACTGTGATATCTCATAACACTGGTAAGATGCCTAAAACCATCAAATATTGATTCTATAGTGCTATGCTTATGCTGCAAGTTCCCATAAGTGCACTTTCATAACCTTTGTTTTAATCCCCACAGACACCCATTCTGGCAAAAAGATTGAAATTGTTGAAAACATGTTTCCAAAGAGGATGAATCAGACATTTACTTCAAGAATATAGTGGTATTTGATGTTTAATATACTTGTGGGGGGGGGGGGGGGGGGGGGGGTGGTGAAAGTTAGTCAGCTGCCAATTATTGAAAATGTAGATCCAGGCAAGTGAAAAGCAAAGAAACACCATGTCTGATGAAGAGACAGACACACAGACAGACAGATAGGCCTGCAGTCACACATGTAGGTCTACATGAGAGTACTGAATGGCATACAATGAAAAATATAGTGGAAGAGCCAGGGCAAGGTTGTTAAATTGAAAAATAACTCAGTGGACCATGAGTGCTGAAGCCTCAAAGTAAATCATAAGAAACTGAAAGTGTATGATACTAACTTCAGTCTCTAAAAACATGCTGTTCAGTCTTTCCAAATGTTTATCATCAGCAGAAGGGTTAAATATGTGTGGGAGAGAGGACTTTGTTCAGGGAAAGACCAATATTTCACAACTGTCACTGTAAATTTATGCTGTATCAGGGGAACCAAGGCAGCACTAGTTCTAGACAACTATATTGGTAGCTATGCACAAATGCCATTCACTCACATTTGTAATTTTATTATGTTATTTTCCACTGTAGCCCCACCCCTTCCTCAAATTTGTGTTCCAGGATACTCTTTCAATGAAGGAATTGTTTTCCAACAGTTTGAAGAGCATAATATAGAAGAGAAAAACTTCTAAATAATAGTGAATAGAAGGGCAGTGTAGGTTTTCTGTCTGTGTTTGAATGGTGATTTGGGAGGGGGTTGGAAGATTTGGAATCCTTCTTGCCCCTAGAAATATGACGAGAAACCATGGTTTAAATAAATATGTTAATAGTGTAAGATAGGCTGTTAGTTAGCAGCTGCCAGAGGTTATAGTGTGCTCCTGCGGAATACACTTGCTCAAGATGTGAATTTTCTTGCATGAACAGCCTTAGTTTTGGAAATATATAGCTTTAATTGCTGACTGTGACAAAAATGTAACTTCTCAAAACAATAAAATGGTTTGGTAAGGTGTATGGTCCCCAAATAAATATTTAAATGTGAAATAATCCCCCAAAATAATAACCGAATCTGGTCTGGAAGCCAAAAAACATATTTCCTATAGGTCTCACAGAACTAAATATTTTCCCATAGGCGACCATTATAACGTTCAACGTGGAATAAAATATGATTGCATCACTTTAATTTTGGCATTCAAATATCTCTGTCAAGTATAGCCCTTCAGACAACTTTTTCTGATCTGAAAACAGGGGGTCATGCAACAAATAAGAGAGAAAAACTGACACAAAGGGAAGTACCGGTCACGTGCACATATTTTTCAGGGAATTCCCTACAAAAACACACAAAAAGTAAATTGTATTTTTTAGGTCCAAAAGACATCAAATCACCCTCTTTTTTATCAGGAATATTCAACAATAATGCAAGATGTCAATAGAATGTTTCAAACTTTTATTGAAACAACGGATTTTCCCAAGGCTGTTTATTTTTAGAGATTGCGTCATTTCCGAGTGCAACATTTTAAGGCGGTTCACTCTAATTTCAATATTTAGTTCCGCGATACCATCTCAGGCAAATTTCTTTAAAGATCTTCTTCTCCAGATCCAGCAGGCAGAATCTTTTGATATTTGGTATGCAACATTGTGGGGTGGATCTGATTCAAGTTTGTTCAAATTGGCCCCCTGGATTTATATTTGGGCTCACTATAGAAGCCCGAATTTGAACTTAGTGCATTTCAGGCAAATTTCTTTGAAAATCTTCTTCTGCAGATCCAGCAGGCAGAATCTTTTGGTATTGGGTATGCACCATGCGTAGGGGGGTGAGATTCAAGTTTGTTCAAGCCAAGTCCCTGGGTTCATATTTGGGCTCAATGTGGTAGCCCGAATTATAACTTAGTTCAAAATGAGGAATTTTCTTTAAAAATCTTCTTCAGATCCAGCAGTCGGAATGTTTTGATATTTGGTATGCAGCATCCTTGGGGGGGGGGGGGGGGGGGGGGGGAATTTAAGTTTGTTGAAGCCATGTCCCTAGGTCCATATTTGGACTTACTGTGGGAGCTCGAATTGTAACTTAGTTCAAAATGAGGAATTTTCTTTAAAAATCTTCTTCAGATCCAGCAGTCGGAATGTTTTGATATTTGGTATGCAGCATCCTTGGGGGGGGGGGGGGGGGGTGGGGAGATTTAAGTTTGTTCAAGCCATGTCCCTAGGTCCATATTTGGACTCACTGTGGGAGCTCGAATTGTAACTTAGTTCAAAATGAGGAATTTTCTTTAAAAATCTTCTTCAGATCCAGCAGTCGGAATGTTTTGATATTTGGTGTGCGGCATCCTTAGGGGGTGAGATTTAAGTTTGTTAAGGCCAAGTCCCTGGGTTCATATATGGGCTCCCTGTGGGAATCTTTGGATATTTGGTATAAGCTTTTCTTAGGAGGAGCAGATGCAAATTGTTGAAATCAATTCTCTGGGTTGATATTTAGGCTACCATGTCAGGTGAGTGCCCTCAGGCCCCTTGGGGCCTCTTGTTTTTCATTTCCGTCGAGAAACGTTGCTGTTAGCAAATGATCTTTGACATTTTGCATCAACACTTTTTCTTGGAACGCTCTGCAGGGTGCATTTATGAATGAATTGTTTGAAACTTGGTATGCTTGTTTTGGGTGACTTCCAGATTAGAGCTATAGATTTTCTTCCATTTCGGTCAAAAAATGTTGCATTGACAAGGACTTTCAACTTTGATATTTTGTCGGCCAACAATTTCCTTTGGAACACCACACAGTTCACGTTTACGAATCGATGCTTTTAAACATGATGTGCTTGTTGGGAGCAACCTCCAGATGGAAGCTTTTGATTTTTAGCTCCACTTTGGTGAAGCCAAATTTGAGGTATTGTCATGGCCCGTCGTCCGTCCGTCAACAAGGCTCTGTTCAGAGGCTGCATTTATGAACCGATCTTTACGAAACTTCTTGGGTACCTTTGTTATTACCATGGGACGAGAACAAGTGTTTTTTGGGTCTGGTCCAAAATTCAAGATGGCAGCCATTTTGTACAAAATTTGGTGCAATCAGGTTTTTGCGCAGAACTTCCATATGAAAGCTCTGATTTGAATGATTTTTTGTATGAATGTTTAGTACCATGGGATACATCACATATAATACGTTTTTTTTTTTCTTGTGCGTAAATTATGCAAATTAGACTAACTTTGATTTAGTTAGTGTTACTTTCAGCACTGTAAGTGCAAATGCCAATACAGCTCGGGCTAGAGGCCGTATTTATTAACCGATCTTTACAAAACTTCTTGGGTACCTTTGTTATCACCGTGGGATGAGAACAAGTGTTTTTGGGTGCAGTCCAAAATTCAAGATGCCCACCAGCCGCCATTTTGTACCAAAATTAGTGCAATAAGTTTTTTGTACAGAACTTCTGTATGAAAGTTCTGATTTGAATAAATTTTTGTATGAAGGTTTAGTAACATGGAATACATCACATATAATACAGGTTTTTTTCTTGTGCAGAAATTATGCAAATTAGATGGACTTTGATTTATTCAGTGCCACTTATACACAGCATGTAGACATGTCAATACGGCTCGGGCTAGGGGCTGTATTTATGAACTGATCTTCACGAAACTTCTTGGGGTACCTTTGCTATCATCTTGGGATGAGAACAAGTGTTTTTTGGTGCGGTGTGAAATTCAAGATGACTGCTGTGGCCATTTTGTAACGAAATTATGTACAATCAGTTTTCAGCTCATCTTTACAAAGTCAAGCAGAGATAATCTTATCGCTCTCCATCCGTCCGTCTGTCGTCTGTCAACACCATGTTTTGGTCTTCTTCTCCAAAGCCACTGGGCGTGTGAGTGATGGTCTTGAAGGGGCATTGCATTTTTGCTCAATTCAACATGCCCAGCCCCATAGGGAGGGAGTGTGGAAAAATGCTCCAAAATATTTAGTCTGTATGAAACACACAGACTATTGTTTTTGTATGGTTTCTTTTTCTTTTTTTTTAATCTTCTTCTACGTCTTCTTCTTATTCTCCCGTCTTCTGTCTTCTAACCACGTTTTTGTCCGCAAGATAACTCGAAAACAAATTGCCCGATCTTGTTGATTTTAGGCATACTGACAGAGAGTCACAAGTTCTCGGCACTGAATATTTTTCAGATTCCTGGGGCATTAGGGGTCTCCATGGAGGTGTTTTGAAAGTGGGTCACGCCCATATCTCAGGTGTGGTATGACCTACGGACCTGGGACCAACACCAAATGAGTCAACACTTGATGGAGCTTCAAAATATGGGTCAAGGTCACAGCGGTCATCTAGGGGTCATAGAGTGCATTTTTCAGAATTGCTGGAAATCACATTTTTTGACCCTCTAAAGCATTCCTGAAGTTCATGCATGCATTTATACGCAAAAAAGTGGTCGTGGTCAAAATTTTTGAAAGTGGGTCACGCTCATATCTCAGGCATGGTATGATGCATAGATCTGGGGCCAACACCAAATGAGGGGTCAAAATATAGGTCAAGGTCATGGAGGTCACCTAGGGGTCATTGGATACATTTTTCAGAATTGCTGGAAGTCACATTTTTGGACCCCCTAATGCATTCCCTAAGTCCCTACCTACATTTTTCCGTAAAAAAAGTGTGCGTGGCCAAAATGTTTTGAAAGGGGTCACGCTCACAAGCATGGTACGATGAATGGACCTAGGTCTAACAACAAATGAGTCGACCCTCAGTGTGGGGGGGGGGGGGGGGGGGAGTGTGTGCAAAATATGGATCAAGGCCACCGAGGTCACCTAGAGAGCATTCAGTGCACTTTTTTCGACCCACCAATGCATTCATGATATTAATTCATGCATTTTTACACGAAAAAAGTGGGTGTCGTCAAAAGTTTTGAAAATGTGTCGCGCTCCTATCTCAAACATGGTATATGATGTATAGTCCTGGGACCAACACCAAATGAGTCGACACTCGATAGAGGTTCACAATATGGGGCATGGGCACTGAGGTCAACGGGGATCATTGAGTGAATTTTTAGAATTGCTGGAAATCACATTGTTGGACCCCTGATGCATTCACTTGACTGAACCCTTTGAATGCTGTGTACATATATGCCTTTCTAGTTTCTTGGAAAAATTGATCCGATTCCTGAATGAATATCTTTGAATACTGTTAATGAAAACATATTTCTGAATTCTCTAAAACTATTTATCCCCAAAAATAAGCCTCCAAAGTAATCCAGTTACATGCCTAGTATGTTGCTCAGTAGGTAGAGGTGAAGGCTGCAAACCGAGAGGTCTTCGGTTCGAATCCCAGCTGCTGCAACTGTGCTGTGTCCTTGGGCAATACACTTTACCCCCATTGCCCACGAGTGGGCATGTTGGCATTTTCCACTAACGCGGACTGAAGGAATACTTGTCTTCAGCCAAAGCTAAGCATGCATGTGTGGAGTCAACCTATTGGGGAGACTGGTAGTTGCCCACCATTGCTTGATGGTTCTCTCAGGGGACTCTGGCTTCCTCCACGAGTAATACTGTCCGACACAAGGTGATGGTGGCTGTCAAAAGTGTCATTAAACCCAATAAATAAATGAATAACATTCATAGAAGGCATGGCTTGATGGTGTAGTTGTGATATTTCTGCCTTCTATGCTCTGTTTGTGAACACCGATAATGATAACCTCAATACAATCAATCCTGTCTTAATGTTTTATGTTACACTGATGGACTGACCTGGCAAATGAATCCACTGAAACAAATGGCCGTTATTTAAAGATATCAGAGAGAAAGCTGTAACATAGAATAGCATTGTATGTTTACTTAATATCATGTTACATGTTTGAATGGTTTGTTTTTAACCCTCTTAATACTTCAGTGTGAGTACAAACATATTTCATATAACTCATGGCTACAGAATGTTTTTACGCTTTCCTTTTTATAACATTTAATTCTATGTGGAATCCAACAGACACCTTTACAGATGTACCTTCCAAAGTAAGGCATTCTTATAACCCTTTACCCAACATAACGGCGAAAACCAGCCAGCGTCATTCAGGGAAATATCCATTCAATTTTCATTATTTTTTTCATTCTTGCTTAAAAAACATTGCTTCCTCTCACTGGAATGAGCTCGTGTTTAAAGGATCAAAATGGAGTATTTAAAAGGATTATGTTAACCCTCTCAATATCTTAATATTTGTCCCCAAACTTTTACTTTTTGCAATACAGAAATAATTACAACACTTACACACTAAACATGCATGTGCATCGATGGGACCTCGTTTTAAATATTCTTTGTTGGTCTATTAGCTGAAATATCTTTTAACCCTCAGTGGCCAAGTCCAATTTCACATCTGAGTATTGTCCGTTAATTTTACCCATAGACATCACTTGAGAATCGGTCCTGATTAGCCCCTACTGGTCATTGCCAAACACTTAGGAACTCCTGTGCTCTGTTACATTATTTATTCTCAATAATATTTCAAGATCGACGGGTTTCAAGAAGCAATGGTGAGTGGCTTTCTCAAAACACCTATCACAATTATAATAAAATAGAATATTTAAATGGCCTCTTTTTCATTTTAACTCTCTTAATACTTCAATGCGGGTCCAAATACTTTCATTTAACTCACGACAGCAGAACGTTTTTGTAGGTTTTCTGTCAGTTTACTCCTCTGTTTACAACAGTCATTTTTAAAATCCAATCATCTTATTTCCTGTACGCCTTGTTTAGGACCCTAGATGCATTTAAGGTCTTTTAAATGGACCAGACAGGCGCGTTATGGCGATGAGGTTACAGCGTTGGACTTTAAACTGAAAAGATTCATGGTTCCCTCACCACCAGGTGAATCTGCGTTCAATTTTCATTTTTTTTTTTTTTTTTTTTTTTGCTTGAAAAAAACATCGCTTTTGACCCCTCATTGGAATGAGGTCGTTTTTAAAGGGTTACAATGGAGTATTTAAAGCGGAGTATTTTAATCCTCTTCAAGTCTTAATATGGGTCCCAAAACTTTTATTTAATGCAGTGTGACAGTAATCTTAACCCTTTCCATTCTCACAATGTTGCTCAAAACACACATGGGCAGCGATGGGACCTCGGTATTTTGCAAATGCCAATAAGTCTTTGGATAGGCTGTTAGGGGCCCTTAAGACCTTTTGACGTCTATATTCCAGCATTACTGGATTTATTTCACATGCAATATATTTCCAGATGTACTATGTACCTTAACATTTTCAGCTAATGTGAATTTTTGCTCTCATCTACAAATATGGCAGATCCAGAGTTGGCGGAGCCAATATTTTTTAAGTGGTTTATGCTCATACTTCAGGCTTGGTATAACTTATGGTCATTGGACTTACATCGAATGTGTTGAGCTTGCTAGGGGTTCAAAATATGGTCAAGAGAGGTCATTAAGTGGGTATTTTTCAGAACTATAAGGAATTGCATTTTTATACAAGCTATAATGCAAATCTGAAGAATATACATGTATGTCTTCATTCAAATAAGTGGCAGAACTATTAATGTCCATTTCTGATTCCTTGATCGAACCCTTTAAATGCTGTACACATATATGCCTTTTCTGATTTCTTAGAAAAATTGTTCTAATTCCTTTATGAATACCTGTAAATACTCTTAACAAAAATCCATTTCTGATTTGTTTAAAAAATATTTTTACTCCTGAAAGTAAGCTTCCATAAATTATCTTTCTAAAAAGTTTTTTCCTGATGCTTTAATCCTTTCACACAGACTTGAATTTACTGGTGGCAGTAATGTTTTTCTAGTTTTAAAATCTTCTCATGAACCAGTGTGTACAATGACTTGATATTTGCTATGGAGCATCCTTTTGAGGTGTAGACTCAAGTTTGTTCAAACAAAGTCCGTGAAGCAATATTTGGCTTTGTAATTGGAGAGGTAAGATTTTTAGCCCCACCCAAAATTTCTATTTTCTGAACCGATGGTCTGATTTGAACCAAATTTGGTATGTGGTATTATTGGGACATAAGTACTTGACTCATGGAACAAAAAAAAAAGAATTCCCGCATCACTTTGGGAGCTAAAAATAGAAATATTTTCAAACGCCCATATTTCCCAAATCACACGGAACAGAGGGCTGTTATTTGGTCTGAAGTACCCTAAGGACCAGTAGAATTGAGTGGTAAAAAAAAAAAATTGCCATTGATTATGTTTTTGGTTCATATTTGGGCTCAATACAGGAGCCTGAATTTTCAACATAGGGTAATATGGGGAATATTCTTTAAAAATTTTCTTCAGAACCACCAGTCAGAATCTTTTAATGTTTGGTATACATCATTGTTATGAGGGTCAGATTCAAGATTGTTCAAACCAAGTCCCAAGGTTAATATTTATATTTGTTTATATAAAATTTTAACTTTGTTCAAAATGGGGGATTCAAAATGGGGGATAATTTTAAAAAATCTTCTTCAGATCCACCAGTCAGAATGCTTTTATATTTGGTATTTGGTATGCAACATCTCTAGGGGGGTCAGATTCAAGTTTGTTCAAATCAGATTCCCAGGCATATATTTGGGCTTGCTATGGTAGCCCAAATATTTACTTGGTGCGATATGAGGAAGTTTCTTTAAAAATCTTCTTCAGATCCACCAGTCAGAATGCTTTCATATTTGGTATACAACATCTCTAGGGGGGGGGGGGGGTGTCAGATTCAAGTTTGTCCAATTTGAGTGCTTGGGTTAATATTTGGGCTCCATATGGGAACCTGAAATTTAACTTAATACAATATGAGGGAATTTCTTCAAAAATCTTCTTCTTCAGATCCACTAGTCAGAATGTTTTCATATTTGTTATACAACATCTCTAGCGTGGTCAGATTCAAGTTTGTTCAAATCGGATCCATAGGTTAATTTTTGGGCTCGCTATGGTAGCACAAAGTTTAACTGAGTGCAATATGAAGAAATTTTCTTAAAGTTTCTCTTCTTCAGATCCAACAGTCAGAATGCTTTCATATTTGGTACACAACATCTCTAGGGAAGTGAGATTCAACTGTGTTCAAATCGAGAGCCTGGGTTAATATTTGGCCATGTTGCTGAAGAATTAAAAATTTTGTATTCAGTACCCTCTAGAGGTGTGAAACTAAGATTAATCCACATAGGTTGTATCCTGGTGCTTCATAGGGGAGCTCTACATTTTACATTATGATCAACTGAAGAAAAGCATGATGCCGGATTATTTTTGTCACTCCTGAGGGACTCAAGGATTGACAGTGTATCATCTGGAGACAGATTGCTTAACGTAGACTCATTCTTGGACTCTGTTTATATTGTGTTCTGTAAGCAGCCCTGTGAATTAAGAAAGAATTACGATGGAAATAACTGCTGTCAAGAATCGATTTTGCGACGGCAATTGTTGGGCGATAACATGCAGATGCCGAAGGCACGAGCAGTTAAAGGGGGGTCTTTGAAATGTGAAAATGCACTTGTTTTATGGGACGTCAAAATGTCCTTTTTTTTTGTTAGCATGTTAGAAATTTCCCACTTAACTTCATCAATGATTGTTTCCTTCATCACATTGACAGGCTTTTCCGGCTTGCATATACATTTATTTATCCATATACTTTGAAGTCTGTAATGTTATCCAAACACACAGATATGATAAAAGTTACTTGTATCAGTGTAATCAGATTATTCTTCTAGTAACAATTTTCGATTTCCGTTCGTATTTTGTTGCACATCCCATAGTAGTTCAATACCCTGCTGAATTTTTTAATGACCCTGTGACGTCAAATGATCATTCTTCATCAACAGCTATTCGTAGCTCTGCCTGTAATGCCAAGACAACTGCTTCATTTGCTGATAATATGCCCACTGATATTGTCAATCATTATGTGGACAGCATACCATGACTTTCAATCAGTGACCGTTGGGAACGGCGAGCGATCGCGCCAGCGCACCATCGCGCACCGCTTTTTTCGTATACCGCGAGTAATTAGTCGCGCACGTTTATCTTCCGGTCGTGTTCAAAGCCTTCGTCGGAGAAGTGCAAAGTACAGAAGAACCTGTCATGAGCAGGGGTCAGCCGAGTGGGCGACTTGGGCGAAGAAGTCGCCTTGTCATTCCTCAAGTTGCCTTGGCTTACATTGGGGGTGAAATTCAAGTCGCCCTCCCAAACTTCCTTGGGAGACATGGCAGTTTACTGTATTTTCTTATGTTTTATTTTTTGAAAACACACGCTTCCGCAAAAAAACAGTAAACACGGTTGCTGTTAAAGTCCGTCACACGGCTATGAAAATAGCCTAAACTAGCCCAATTTTATATTTCTGAAAAGAATTGCAATGGCGTAGTCGTTCGAACAATTCGCCCCAACTGATAGCAACCAGCACAAAATAGCTATTTAAAAAACAAAGTACCAGACAACAACGAATCACACAAGACACGCATCGAGTTAATTAGAATTTATTAAAGTTAACCATCGTTTCAAAACAAAAAAAAAAATGTATTGGAGACAGTTCGTCCATATCGAAATTGCTTGCGGTTACGCTCTGTTCCACTGAAAAATTGGCTGCATTGAAATTCGCCCCGCAATTTGCATTGAATGTTTTTCTTTGAAAACTTGTGAAGTTTGTTGGAAGGGGGTTAAATGTAATAAGGCTACAATAGAAATCACAGGTATTTGGATGGATAAGAATGGCAGACCTTCAAAGCACCAATCGCACGTGTCAGTGAAAAATGGTTGGCAGAAATTGTCAGTTTTCTGAACAGTGTATTATTAGTTTACCCAGTGCAGCCGGGAAGGGAGACAACTGAAATGTTTTGTCATTTACCAAAGAAATTAATTAACTCAAATTGTTAATAACGCTTAATTTACGAAGGATATCGAAAAACTTTTTTAACTACTCTTTTCAACTCAGTTAGGGTATTCAGAAACCATGAATGACCCAGCTTCTTATATGAACTTGAAATTTATTTTAAGCACTTTAAATATTTTTTTAAAAAGAATATACCTTCTGTTACAGAGAAGAACACTCTCACCATGGGTCATACTAAATTTCAAATCCACATCGTTGAGGCAAATACAAAATCAACTGCACGGTAACCTCAGTCATCACTGTTAGGCAAAGAGTTAGGGGGTATTCAGAAACCATGAACGACACAGTTTTTTGTAGGGTGGGGTGGGGGATTTTAATCTACATTCTGTTATGTAACCATCTTGACTTAGTTTTGTGTGTGTTTGTATAAACTTTTATTTATTTTTTTTCTCCACAATTGTGTCCTCTATGTTCATTTATTTTGTCACGATGTCATATACGTTTTATGGGTTTTTTTTCTGATTTCTCCTTCATGTCCATTGACTTCTCCCTCCTGGGTCCTGACTTCTCCCCAAAGTCTCTGAAGGGAGAAGTCACTTCTCCCTAAAATCAGCTGCCAGACTGACCCCTGGTCATGAGCGACCACCCTTGGGACTTGCCAAAAAATGGTTGTTAAAGACAGGTGGTCGCTGACGACAGGTTTGCTGAGAAGGGGTGCATTTCGAGTTTCGCTTTCACGATGCTTGAAGAGAGAAGCGAAATGTGCCGATACTGGCGATAGCATACTTTAACCCCTCCACACGATCACATCTAAAAAAGAATTACCGAATGTGAAGACGTTTCGGCCCAATTTCTAAGACGTTTTGGCCTCTTAGGCCGAAAAGTCTCAAGGCCGAAACGTCATAAAACCAATTATTTTGGAAATCGCGCGTTATTAGGCCTACTGATTTCTCAACAGCAATCACCACCAATCCTCGTTATTCCACCTGGGGGCGAATTGGCCCGAGGCATTATTTTAAAAATCACTCTTCTAAAATTTTTCACTCTCATAAAATCTAAAAGTGGAGAGTGAATTTCCACTCTCCTGCTCTCCCGCTCCCAACGGTCACTGTTCAATACATCACTTGTGACTGTTAATGCAGGGAACATAAACTCAAAGTCTGCTGATTGGTGCAACCTCTCCTGTCTGTCATTGTCAATAAAAAATATCAGAGCACTTAATGTGCAGTGTGATGTTTGGGCCATGAAGATGATGCAAAGTTTTGTGTGGGTGGGAACAACTTGGAGAAAGATACGTGTTCCTGATTTAAGTTCTGAACCAATGGTGAAACATTAATTTAATTTTAATCACATTGAAATTGTCTGTGAACTCGGAGATCTACGCATATTCATTCGGTGAATTCGTTTTTCAATTTTAGTCACGAAGCATTTGCTTCCCGGTAGTTACGAAGATCTGGGACAACAGGGGACATGGTTATTTACTGTCCCACGTGACAGAGTAACCATTGGGTTCGACCCTTTTGATATCCTGGAAAAGTAAAAATGTCATCTGACATCACCATTTCCCATATCAAGTTGTGTTGTGTAGTCTGATAACATTTTTACATAGCAGTCTACCAAAAATGTTGCATGATACCATCTGGAAGAAAACCGAAAAGACAGGACTGTGTGTCCAAACCTCAGTTACCTGGAGGTTTTTTTTTTTCTATAATACTTGGGAAGCATAGGCCACGTCATCTTGGCTGTGTGATGGATAAGCAGAAAAAACAATATATTTTTTATGGAATATATTGAACTACACGAATGATGACTAATCAAGAAGTTGACAAAGCAAGCAACAAATAACAGAGAAATGATAACTGTTAAAAATACTTGTAAATCTGGTGACAATATCTGTTTCTCCCATTAAATGCCCCACCCCTTTTGATTTTTTGACATATGATTCCGAGGTACCTGAATCACGGGCCAATTTGAATGGATTTTGTTCAAGTCTCTCTCCCCACCTTCACAAAACAAAAAAAAATTTGCACAAGTCGATAGTACTGCACAGATTTTCAATGCGTATGTTGTGGGGGGGGGGGGGGGGGGGGGGAGGGCCTGCACCCCCCTCCCCCCATTGATTTTTTGACATGATACCAGGGTACCTATATTACATGCTGGTTGAATGAATTTGGTATGTTGTGTGGCTTGAGCACCACCCCCCCCCCCCCCCCCACCACCACACACATCCTGGGCACTGGAAATCTGTGCAGTACTATCGATTCGTATGAGTCGATGGTACTGCACAAATGTTCAGTGCATACGTTGTGGGGAGGGGCTAAGTTAATTAGTTTTATGTCATTTAACCTGCCCGCCCCATTGAAGTTTTTGACATGATACCAGATACCAGAGTACCTATATTACACGCTGGTTTGAATGAATTTGGTTTGTTGTGTGGCTTGAGCACTCTCCCCCCCCCCCCCCCCCCACAACGTAGGCACTGGAAATCTGTGCAGTACTATCGCAACTACCCACAAGTCGATGGTACTGCATGGATTTTCCGTGCCTACGTTATGGAGGAGTGGGGGAGGGGAGCGGACTAAGGTTTTTTCCCATTGCCCCCCCCCCCCCCCCCCCCCCCCCCTGCTTTTTTTTTTACATCATACCGAGGTACCTATACACGCCAATTTGAATGAATTTTCTTGGTTTGTGTGGTTTGGGAAAATAAAAAAAAAAGCCACGCACAAACGTAGGCACTCGAAATCAGTGCAGTACTATCGAATCGTACGAATGCTGTACTGATTTTTTAGTGCCTACATTGTGTGTGTGTGTGGGGGGGGGGGGTGGGGGGGGGGTTATTGCAAGACCTTGGGAAATTATAAGTTTTGGATAGGAAATGGTTTTTTTCGGTTGGGGGGGGGGGGGGGAGGAGATTAGTCGAGTATCCAAGAATTAAACAAAAATTTCGCATCCCACACAGAGTTTAGTTTTCACATTCATCTGATTCTCCATCTACTGCGGTGTTTTCGTCGTCAGACCCACCAGATTAACTATTGGAAGAAAGATCAGCAATATCTATCTCATCTATTTCAATTGTTTCTTCTGGGGTATTGTTGTCTAGGCCTACTGCAATTTTGCAATTGGCAACATGACAGTCGGATGATGTTACACCCTCTTCTACTGAAGTGGATTCACCACTTGAATGTTTGTTGAGGAAAAGCCCAGAGCAATGTATTTTTGACTGGCCTGATGAACTACCCAACGTCCTTTTGCAGCTTTGAATGTACCCTTCCACTCGAGCTTTACGTTTTCGCTTATCCCCCCCTAGGATTGACAGTGAGGAAAAAATCAACAACAGGTTCATAGAGATCAGCTTTGAACCCCTGAAAATCGTTTCCTCGAACAGTGAGCAGACTTTCAATAGTGTCAGTTTTCAATGAAATTCGGTCCTTACCCAAGATTTTAGAAAAGGAACTGAATACCCTTTCCACTGCTGCACTTGAGATTGGAGCTACAATGGCAATTTCAATCACGTGCAATATATTTCTAATGCTCAATGATTCTGATGAAGTAAACACTTGGGGCCAAGCCTTGTTTGGTCAAGAGGAGCTGAGGAATGTTGTAATGTGCGTTTACATGACTGAAAACTCTGACTTTAGCTTGGACAAGTCTCACCCATTTGCAAGGAGCTGAACACGAAAGTATTCAGAAATAACATGAACACAAGCCATAATCTCTTCCTTGTTTTTTGCTTGGAATGCTTTTGTGTCTAGGACCGAAGCCATGGCAATGTAAAGAGGCTTTTGAGTGAAGGCTTCAAATCGTGAGGATAAATTGTTTGCAAGATGATTCAAAATGTGTGTTACTTCACCACTAACTTTATCAATTGAACTCGGGAGAGTATTCTCCATAGAATATTCATGGAATGTTTGGTGTTTGTCGTTTGTGTCTGAGGGTTCATTCTCGTTGATTGTATTACGGGTCTCTGTGTAAATACCCTTGACCACCTGCCCAGTTTCATCATTTTTCAGATAAGGCCAACAAACTTTAGCTAGTGTAGGGAAGACCTCTTCGTCAAACAGTGCTTTTCTACCCCTATCACACAAGAGTGTATCGTGTTCTGACATGGTAGAAACAGCAGCTTTCATTGTAGTAATAGTTTCTGGTGCCTGGAGTGAATTTTTTTCAAGGCAGCAAGAAAAGGGAGATAAATAAGCCAAAATATCACGATTTACGCATGAGAAAATTAACCTTTCCAGTTTGGTTGCATTTTTGAGGAAACCCTTCATTAGCTTAACTTGACATAGTCAAGATAAGCTATTGCCATCACATGTGCGGAAGTCTGTTAGTCTGTGACATCTATGGCGTCTGTTCACATTTTCCTTTAGCACGGGCTACACCCCGCAGTTCTTGTCTGATCGTCACGAAATTTCATATGCAGGTTTGGGGTCATGTCTAGATGAGAACGTCCCCTTTTGGTCGCAATCGGGCAACCGGTATGACTGCCCGAGCCCAAAACCCGAAAACCATTAGTACAGTCTACAGGTCGTATTTATGAAGGGGTTTCATTGTAACTTGGTAGGATGCCTCTGTATAATGCCTAGATGAGAACGTCCCCTTTTGGGCATGATCTATCAACCGTGATGGCTGCCCAAGCCCGAAACACAAAAACTTTTAGCACAGTCTGCAGGTCATGTTTAATGTGGAGGGATTTCATTGTAACTTGGTAGGATGACTCCTTATGATGTCTAGATGAGAATTTCCCCGTTTGGGCATGATCTGCCAACCGTGACGACTGCCCGAGCCCAAAACCCGAAAAACTTTACCACAGTCTACAGGTCATATTTATTGAGGAATTTCATTGTAACTTGGTGGGTTGACTTCATACATTGATCATACTAGATGAGAAAGTCACCTTTTGGGCATGATTGGGCAACTGTGAGGGCTACAGGGGCCCAAAGCCCGAAAACCTTTAGCACAGTCTAGAGGTCATATTTATGAAGGGATTTCATTGTAACTTGGTAGGATGACTCCAAATAATGTCTAGATGAGAACGTCCCATTTTGATCGCGATCATGCAGCCTTGATGGGTGCGCGAGCCCAAAAACCTTTAGAATAGGCAAAAGGTCATATTTATGGAAGGATTTCATTGTAACCTGTTAGGTTGACTCCATGTAATGCCTAGATGATGACATCCCCTTTTGTTCGTGATTGGTCAGTTGTAATGGCTACTAGTGCCCGAAGCCCGAAAACCTTGAGCACAGTCTACAGGTCATATTTATGAAGGGATTTCATTGTAACTTCTTAGGATCACTCCAGATGATGCCTAGATGAGATTGTCCCCTATGGTTGCGATCATTCAGCCATGATGGCTGCCCGAGCCCAAAGCCCGAAAACCTTTAGCACAGTCTACAAGTCATATTTTTGAAGGGATTTCATTGTAACTTCGCAGGATCACTCCAGATGATGCCCAGATGAGATTGTCCCCTTTGGTTGCGATCATTCAACCATGATGGCTGCCCGAGCCCGAAGCCCGAAAACCTTTAGCACAGTCTACAGGTCATATTTATGAAGGGATTTCATTGTAACTTGGTAGGTTAACTTCATATAATGTCTAGATGAGAACGTCCCCTTTTGGACATGATTGGGCTACTGTGATGGCTAAAGGTACCCGAAGCCCGAAAACCTTTAGCACAGTCTTCAGGTCATATTTATGAGGGAATTTCATTGTAACTTGGTAGGATGACTCCAAATAATGTCTAGACGAAAACGTCCCATTTTGGCCATGATCATTCAGCCTTCATGGGTGCCCGAGCACAAAAACCTTTAGCATAGGCAAAAGGTTATATTTATAGAAGGATTTCATTGTAACCTGTAAGGTTGACTCCATATAATGCCTAGATGATGACATCCCCTTTTGGTCGTGATTGGTCAGCTGTGATGGCTACAAGTGCCCGAAGCCCAAAAACCTTGAGCACAGTCTACAGGTCATATTTATCAAGGGATTTCATTGTAACTTCGTAGGATCACTCCAGATGATACCCAGATGAGATTGTCCCCTTTGGTTGCGATCATTCAACCATGATGGCTGCCCGAGCCCGAAGCCCGAAAACCTTAAGCACAGTCTACAGGTCATATTTATGAAGGAATTTCATTGTAACTTGGCAGGTTGACTTCATATAATGTCTAGATGAGAACGTCCCCTTTTGGACACGATTGGGCAACTGTGACAGCTTCAGGGGCCCAAAGACCGAAAACCTTTAGAACAGTCTACAGGTCATAATTATGAAGGGATTTCATTGTGGCTTGGTAGGATGACTCCAAATAGTGTCCAGATGAGAATGTCCCCTTTTGGTTGCGATCATTCAACCATGATGGCTGCCAGAGCCCAAAGCCCAAAAACCTTTAGCACAGTCTACAGGTCACATTTATTAAGGGATTTCATTGTAACTTGGTAGATTGACTTCATATAATGTCTAGATGAGAATGTCCCTTTGGACGCAATTGGGAAACTGACGGCTACAGGGGTCCGAAGCCTGAAAACCTTTAGCACAGTCTACAGGCCATATTTATGAGGGGATTTTAATGTAACTTGATAGGATGACTCGTTTTGGAATAATTTCACTGTAACTTGGTAACTTTTGTTGATATACGTTAACTGTGAGGGCCACATACATTAACTGTGAGGTCATATTAACCCACCCCTCAGCTCTTTAGTACAGTGTACACCTCATATTATTTTTATCATAAACATAGCACACAGGGAACAGAAATGAACATATTCCCAATTATCACAATTCTTGTCTTATTTCATAATCGTTTCATAAACATTGAACATTATCCTTTTCATCAAACACAACACACAAGTTAAGCTACAGTGTCATTGACACTTTCATTTTAGGAATGGCGTCTTTCATGGTTTTATTGAATGGGCTTTGTATTTAATGAGTCAAGAACCCAATAAATATGGGGAGGTTTTTCAAACAGCGTGAAGTTGGTGAGCAACCCAGCGGGATCCCGAAGGCCTTTTATATCTCAAGTATTTTTTTTCAATAAATAAAGCTTACCATTTGAATAACCTCCACTTGAGTTTAGCTTTCTTAAAAAAGTAAAATACTTCAGACAGGTCATCTTCACACTGCCTATTCAAGACGGAGCCCTTGAAAGAATCGTGGATCGCCAATTCAGTCTTGTGGTTACCACACCACCCCATCAATAAATTGCCACCCAGATCATTTTTAACTCAACTTTGGCGAAGCCAAATTTGAGCTTATGCCATGGCCAGTCGTCCGTCTGTCCGTCAGCAATTCAATACGGCTCGGGCTAGAGGCCGTATTTATGAACCGATTTTTACGAAACTTCTTGGATACCTTTGTTATGACCGTGGGACGAGAACAAGTGTTTTGGGGTCCAATCCGAAATTCAAGTTGGCCGCTGGCAGCCATTTTGTACAAAATTATATGCAATCAGATTTTTGCGCAGAACTTCCATATGAAAGCGCTGATTTGAATCTTTTTTTATATGAATGTTTAGTACCATTGGATACATTATTTATAATACGAGTTTTTTTCTCGTGCGTAAATTATGCAAAGTAGACTAACTTTGATGTATTTAGTGTTACTTTCAGCACTGTAAGTGCAAATGCCAATACGGCTTGGGCTAGAGGACGTATTTATGAACCGATCTTCTTGGGTACCTTTGGTATCACCGTGTGACGAGAACGAGTGTTTTGGGGTCTGCTCCGAAATTCAAGATGGCCGATGGCAGCCATTTTGTTCAAAATTAGGTGCAATCAGATTTTTGCACAGAACTTCCATATCAAAGCGCTGATTTGAATAATTTTTTGTGTGAATGTTTAGTACCATGGGATACATCACATATAATACGGGTTTTTTTCTGGTGCAGAAATTATGCAAATTAGATGAACTTTGATTTTTTCAGTGCTACTTACAGTAAGTACACATGTCAATACGGCTCTGGCTAGAGTCTGTATTTATGAACCGATCTTCACGAAACGTGTTGGGTACCTTTGTTATCACCTTGGGACGAGAATGAGTGTTTCTGGGTGCGGTCCAAAATTCAAGATGGCTGCCAGTGGCCATTTTGTACCGAAATTAGGTCTAATCAGTTTTTAGCTCACCAAAGGGAGCTTAACTTATCACTTGCAGTCCGTCGTCGTCTGTCATGAACTTTACATTATCGCCTACTCCTCACAAACTACTGGATCAAATTGAACCAAATTTGGTGTGCATGTTCCCCATCATTGTCAATTCAGACTTGTACAAATAAACTTGCCGCACCCACAGGGGGCACCACAAGGGGCATAACTCTGATGGCGCCCATGAATTTCTTTCCAAAATTCAAAAAAATCTTCTTCTTCAGATCCACCAGGCAGAATTCTTTCCTATTTGGTTTACATCATCTCTAGGGGGCTCAGGTTCAAGTTTGTTCAAAACGTCCCCCTGGATTCATATTTGGGCTCACTGTAGAAGCCCGAATTTGAACTTCGTGCATTTCAGGCAAATTTCTTTAAAAATCTTCTTCTCCAGATTCAGCAGGCAGAATCTTTTGATATTTGGTATGCAACATTGTGGGGTGGATCTGATTCAAATTTGTACAAATCGGCCCCCTGGATTCATATTTGCGCTCAGTATAGGAGCCTGAATTCAAACTTAGTGCATTTCAGGCAAATTTCTTTAAAAATGTTCTCAAGATCCAGCAGGCAAAATCTTTTGATATTTGGTATGCAACATTGTGGGGTGGATCTGATTCAAGTTTGTTCAAATCCGCCCCCTGAATTCACATTTGGTCTCAATATAGAAGCCCGAATTTGAACTTAGTGCATTTCAGGTAAATTTCTTAAAAAATCTTCTTCTGCAGATCCAGCAGGCAGAATCTTTTCATATTTGGTATGCAACATTGTGGGGTGGATCTGATTCAAGTTTGTTCAAATCGGCCCCCTGGATTCATATTTGGGTTCACTATAGAAGCTCGAATTTGAACTTAGTGCATTTCAGGTAAATTTCTTAAAGAATCTTCTCCAGATCCAGCAGGCAGAATCTTTTGATATTTGGTATGCAACATTGTGGGGTATATCCGATTCAAGTTTGTTCAAATCGGCCCCCATGTGTTCATATTTGGGCTCAGTATAGGAGCCCAAATTTGAACTTAGTGCATTTCAGGCAAATTTCTTTAAAAATCTTCTTCTCAAGATCCAGCAGGCAGAATCTTTTGATATTGGGTATGCAGCATGCTTAGGGGGGTGAGATTCAAATTTGTTCAAGCCAAGTCCCTGGGTTCATATTTGGGCTCACTGTGGGAGCCCGAATTATAACTTAGTTCAAATGAGGAATTTTCTTTAAAAATCTTCTTCAGATCCAGCAGTCGGAATGTTTTGATATTTGGTATGCAGCATCCTTAGGGGGATGAGATTCAAGTTTGTTCAAGCCATGTCCCTAGGTCCATATTTGGGCTCACTATGGGAGCCCGAATGATAATTTAGTTCAAAATGAGGAATTTTCTATAAAAATCTTCTTCAGATCTAGCAGTCAGAATGTTTTGATATTTGGTATGCAGCATCCTTACGGGGGTGAGATTCAAGTTTGTTCAAGCCATGTACCTAGGTTCATATTTGGTTTCACTGTGGGAGCCCGAATGATAACTTAGTTCAAAATGAGGAATTTTCTTTAAAAATCTTCTTCAGATCTAGCAGTCAGAATGTTTTAATATTTGGTATGCAGCATCCTTAAGAGGGGGGGGGGGGGGGGGGGATTCAGATTTGTTCAAGCCATGTCCTTAGGTCCATATTTGGGCTCACTGTGGGAGCTTGAATTGTAACTTAGTTCGAAATGAGGAATTTTCTTAAAAAGTCTTCTTCAGATCCAGCAGTCGGAATGTTTTGATATGTGGTGTGTAGCATCCTTAGGGGGTTGAGATTCAAGTTCGTTAAAGCAGGGTTTCCGCTAGGGGAAAACATGTGGGTCCGGTAGATTAAAGAAAGTAAAACTCACACGCCGAAGGCGTGTGCCGCATGTGCGTATAGAGGGGGGTCTTTTGATTTTTAGGTGCTCTCTGGTGGCCTCTGGGGACATTCTGGTCGCTAAAATGCCGAATAACTGATGTGGAAAATATGTATTTTTTACTCCTACAATTCTCTAAATTCCCACGGGACACACAATACTACATCTGGTCGGAGGTTTCATAAAAATACAAACCCAAAACAACACAAAATCAACGAATCCTAACAGTGACTGAGCTTTGTTTACAACCGCTCACGGTAATAATCGAAAAGAACCATGATGCGGATGTGTGACGTCATGCACGTGCAATTACCGTACTGACTCGTGTGGAAGCCCAGGGGGGTGCTTGTAGTGGATAAATTGCAAAGTGTGTGTGTGGGGGAGGGGTGGGGGGGGGGGGGGGGGGGGGGGGGCTTTGGGACGAGTAATAGTGATTGCAAGTCACGTTGGGAATGCGTCTGAAATTGGCGATATAAGACAAGTAAATATCCACTGGGTATGTTACGTTTCTTTGGAAACCGCCTACCAATTTTCTAGAATTTGCTTTAAAAATTCTCATAATTATCTTGTACATAGTTTCATTTTCAGATTTCAGGTTTTAATCCCCAATTTAATGAATAAAACAAACAGAAAACCATGCGGTGTTGTTTTCATTTTTTTTTTGTACAGAAATGGACGTTAATTAGTATGTCAATCAGCACTGCAAACCACCCCTTGAAAACAGACAAACATAGTCTGTTTAAAAAAAGGCGTTTTTTTTAAATATGTACATTTTAAAAAAAATTTACGAATAAAACAAAATATAGCTTCACACAAACTCAATAAAAAAATCATGATATGAAGACCAGTTAAAATTTACACAGCGAAATATGAATAACAAAATAGTTGCCTCCCTTGGCACCATTCGAAAAATTGATTTTACACTGAAAGTCATAACTTCACATGTTGCAGGGCATGATGAAATGATAAATGAGCAAGTTTTATTGAACCAATGAGTCACAAATCATATCCCTGGTTATAGTGTTATATAATTCTCAAATACCAGAGTTGTAATTATTTTTTATTTTTAATTACCACTTTCTCATTAATTTCTGAACACCCGTTTTTCAGAATGAGTTGTTCACGCTCGAAAGTGGCAGTGTTCTTTCACAATGAGTTGTGCACCGCTCGTAAGTGGCAGTGTTCAATCAGTATCTTTCTGATGATATTCAACCACTGTAAATACTGTGAAAACTATATGTTGTGGGCGTGTTTCAGACAACTACTGACAGCAGCCTGCACACTTATTTGAAACAAGTGACAGCTTCCAAAACGAGTCCATCAATTGTCGCTCAAAATAAAAGCCAGTGATTTCGGACCAAACACAATTTGAGTCCGAAATTTTATAGGCGACGTTTAGGATTTGAACTTTGTTTCCCCCTCTCGTCTGGGGGTTATAAGGTATCAGGTTGTCGTCAGTAATAGTAGGCATAGAATACAACATAATTGTGCCTATATTACGTGGAAACAAAGGATCCCGAGTGTCGTTACGATACGGCATTGTACTAGACATTTTAACCACCAGATTTTGTGACTGATCATAGTATGATCGGCGAGAGGAATGGGTCTGGTTGACGGACCCGCTGCCGGTATAGCGGAAACCCTGGTTAAAGCCAAGTCCCTGGGTCCATATTTGGGCTCACTGTGTGAGCCCGAATGATAACTTAGTTCAAAATGAGGAATTTTCTTTAAAAATCTTCTTCTTCAGATCCAGCAGATGAATGCTTTTGATATTTGGTATGCAGCATCCTTAGGGGGGTAAGATTCAAGTTTGTTCAAGCCATGTCCCCAGTTCCATAAAATTTGTCTCTTATGACTTCATTCCTTTATAGTGTTGATGAACCATCTCTAACTGAATGTGACCCCAAATACTTCTTTGAACCACTTTGGCCGGTGAGCGATTAAGGCTCCTTGCGGCCTCTTGTTTGTACACAACTTCTATATGGCTCAGGTCAGAGGCCGTATTTATGAACCAATCTTTACAAAACTTCTTGGGTACCTTTGTTATCACCGTGAGATGAGAACGAGTGTTTTGGGGTGTGGTCCGAAATTCAAGATGGCCACCAGCAGCCATTTTGTACCAAAATTAGTGCAATCAGTCTTTTGTACAGAACTTTTGTATGAAAGTTCTGATTTGAATAAATTTTTGTATGAATGTTTAGTAACATGGAATACATCACATATAGTACAGGTTTTTTTCTCGTGCAGAAATTATGCAAATTAGATGAATTTTGATTTATTCAGTGCTACTTATACACTGTAAGTGCACATGTCAATACGGCTCGGGCTAGAGGCTGTATTTATCACCTTGGGACAAGAACGAGTGTTTCTGGGTGCGGTCAAAAATTTAAAATGGCTGCCAGTGGCCATTTTGTACCAAATTAGGTCCAATCAGTTTTTTGTCACAACTTCTATACAGCTCGTATTTATGAACTGATCTTCACGAAACTTCTTGGGTACTTCTTGGGTACCTTTGTTTTCACCTTGGGACAGGAACGAGTGTGTTTTGGGATGCCTTTGTTATCACTGTGCTATGAGAACAAATATTTTGGGGTTCAGTCAGACCCACTCTGGGAGTAGATTTCTTTTCTAGTTTAGCATCTGACTGTAACCTACCTTTACAATACTTTACCTATACATTTGTTACAGGCTACGGTCAGTATTTATGTACAGACCGTTACAATACTTTATATGTACCTTTGTTATCAGGTCATTACCTAGATGTTTGTCATTGCTGTGTCACATACTTTTCATATACATGTCTTAACAAGTTGAGCTACAGTGTCATTGACACTTTCATTTTCCAGTTGAAAGAGGGCTTTATTTACAGTGCCCCATCACTCCCATTACCTATTTGTTTATCTGCCATAATGAAACTGAAGTTCATTTTTTATAAAGGACGAAGGTGCCGGAGGCGCCCGAGTTGAGACGGAGGCAAAGCCGACGTCAAAACTTGTGAGTTCTTTATACTAATTTCACACTTTTTTTAACGTAGGAAGTAGTTAACGAGATGAGACTTCACGAGAATGACACTGGCTGATTAAACTTTTAAGGATTTTTCCCAAATGAACCGGGGACAAATGAGGTTACATTTTTTCAAGGATACTCAGACGCAGGACCAAGTGATGGCTCTCCACCATTGCTTTCACCCTCATTGGGTCAAGGGACCCTTAATATATTGGGTGATGGGGGGGGGAGGGGGGTGATGGGGGCTAATGGGTCACTGATTATGTCACGTGACGACCATAGCAAGTAAAGCACTCCCCTAGCAACGGGCAAACTACTGGGCCAGTTTTGATACATGGACCCAACATGCATTGCAAACGAAAACAGACAGGTCAATGGTGTCGTCACATGAATTTCCTAACAACCAGAGCGTCCCCTCAGCAATGGGCTGACTACTGGGTTGATTTTGACCAAATTCGGTATGCGGACCCAAAATGCATTGCATATAAAAACAGACAGATCAATGTTGACGTCTTGTGACTTCCCTAGCAACCAGAGCGCCCCCCCCCCTCAGTAACGGGCCGATTTAGACCAATTTCGGTATACAGACCCAAAATGCATTGCAATTGAAAACATCCAGATCAATGATGATGTCACGTGACTTCCCTAGCAACCAGAATGCCCCATTATCAATGAGCTAACTACTGGGCCGATTTTGACCAAATTCGGTATACGGACCCAAAATGCATTGCAAATGAAAACAGACAGATCAAACTTTACGCCTCATTACTTTCCTAGCAACCAGAGTGCCCCCTTAGCAACAGGCTATCTACTGGGCCGATTTTGACCAAATTCGGTATACGGACCCAAAATGCATTGCAAATGAAAACAGACAGATCAGTGTTGATGTCATGTGACTTCTCTAGCAATGAGAGTGCCCCCTTTGCAACGGGCTAACTATTGGGCCGATTTTGACCAAATTCAATATACAGACCCAAAATGCATTGCAAATGAAAACAGACAGGTCAATGTTGATGTCACATGACTTCCCTAGCAGCAGGCTAACTACTGGCCCGATTTTGACCAATTTCGGTGTATACGGACTCAAAATGCATTGCAAATAAAAACAGTCAGGTCAATGTTTACGTCACATCTTTTTCCTCTTCCATGACATGACCCAGAAGCACAGGATTAGCTGTTTCATAATTACTCGCAGAATTATCTGTTGTGATAACTACAAACAATACCGGTACGTCGGTATTTTTTCAGTGAAATTAATGAAAATGGCTCACTGAAATTGGCACATAAAGCTCTAGGCCTATTTAATTCAAAAGACAAGTCTGTGCTGTCTTGTGTAGTGTGTATGTCTGTGTTGGCTTGTGTATTTTGTGTGTCTGTCGGGCAAATCACCCAGAAACCTGGTCTGAATCCTCCACAAACATGGTCCGAATTGTCCAATAATCAGGTCCGAATCGGCCAGAAATATGGTCCGAATCGTCCATAGATCTGGGCCGAAACGTCCTTTATAAAAATCTGGTCCAAATTGTACAGGGTCCAATTCGTCCAGACACCATGTAACAAGTTAATTTTCTTATGTTCGATGTGTACTCTGAGGTTATTGACAGAAAACCCCGATAGAACTGATCGTATTTTCGGAAAATGCCACTAGTATTCAGAACGTTCAGTGCTGTTGGAAAAGCGAATAAAAAAAAAATTATGGTGTGTGTTTAAAGAAATCATCAAGACTATGTGATTTGCATACAAAGTAATCTTTATATTTGCTCTTCATGTCTTGTTTTTTAGCTCACCTGAGCGAAGCTCAAGGGGAGCTTTACTAATCACTTTCTGTCCGTCGTCCGGCGTCGTCCGTCCGGCGTTAACTTTACATTATCGACTTCTCCTCCTAAACCACTAGCCCAATTTTATTCAAATGTTGGCTAAATGTTTATTACCTAATGCCAATTCAGATTTGTTCAAATGAAGTTGCCCCTCCTCCTGGGTGGTGCCACACCCCCAAGGGGCACCAAAATCTTTGTAAATCTTCTTCTCATGAACCAGCAGTAGCAGAGACTTGATATTTGGTGTGCAGCTTCCTTTTGAGGTGTAGACTCAGATTTGTTCGAGAGAAGTTTGTGGGGCTATACTTGACGTTGTTGTGAGAGGGGCAAAATTTTTTGCCCCGCCCAAAATTTCTATTTTCCAAACCGAGAGGCTGATTTGAACCAAATTTTATGTGAGGGCTTATTGGGTCATGAGTACTTGATTCATGCAAAAAAAATTTTTCCCGCAGCCCCGTGGGAACCGCAGGAGCTAAAAATAGAAAAAATTTAAAACGCCCATATCTCCAAAACTGCACGGCACTGAGAATTTTTATTTGGTGTGCAGCTTCCTTAGGACCAACAGAAAGGATTGGTAAAAAAAAATTGCCATCGGTTTTATCATAGGGTACAGTTTCGGGACTTTGAAAAAGTGCTGAGTCAGCACTTTTTAACACTGTAGGCAATGGGAAAAACATTAAAAAATCTTCTTCTCCAGATCCAGCAGGCAGAATCTTTTGATATTTGGTATGCAACATTGTAGGATGGATCTAATTCAAGTTTGTTCAAATCGGCCCCCCTGGGTTCATATTTGGGCTCAGTATAGGAGCCCGATTTCGAACTTAGTGCATTTCAGGCAAATTTCTTAAAAAATCTTCTTCTCCAGATCCAGCAGGCAGAATCTTTTGATATTTGGTACGCAACATTGTGGGGTGGATCTGATTCAAGTTTGTTCAAATCGGCCCCCTGGGTTTATATTTGGGCTCAGTATAGGAGCCCAAATTTGAACTTACTGCATTTCAGGCAAATTTCTTTGAAAATCTTCTTCTCCAGATCCAGCAGGCAGAATCTTTTGATATTTGGTATGCAACATTGTAGGGTGGATCTGATTCAAGTTTGTTCAAATCGGCTCCCTAGATTCATATTTGGGCTCACTATAGGAGCTCGAATTCGAATTTAGTGCATTTCAGGCAAATTTCTTCAAAAATCTTTTTCTCCAGATCCAGCAGGCAGAATCTTTTGATATTTGGTATGCAATGTTGCGGGGTAGATCTGATTCAAGTTTGTTCAAATCGGCCCCCTGGATACATATTTGGGCTTACTATAGAAGCCCGAATTCGAACTTAGTGCATTTCAGGCAAATTTCTTAAAAAATCTTCTTCTCCAGATCCAGCAGGCAGAATCTTTTCATATTTGGTAAGCAACATTGTGGGGTGGATCTGATTCAAGATTGTTCAAATCGGCCCCCTGGGTTAATATTTGGGCTCAGTATAGGAGCCCGATTTCGAACTTAGTGCATTTAGGCAAATTTCTTCAAAAATCTTCTTCTCCAGATCCAGCAGGCAGAATCTTTTGATATTTGGTATGCAACATTGTAGGGTGGATCTGATTCACGTTTGTTCAAATCGGCCCCCTGGGTTCATATTTGGGCTCAGTATAGGAGCCCGATTTCGAACTTAGTGCATTTAGGCAAATTTCTTAAAAAATCTTCTTCTCCAGATCCAGAAGGCAGAATCTTTTGATATTTGGTATGCAACATTGTGGGGTGGATCTGATTCAAGTTTGTTCAAATCGGCTTCCTAGATTCATATTTGGGCTCACTATAGAAGCTCGAATTTGAACTTAGTGCATTTCATGCAAATTTCTTAAAAAATCTTCTTCTCCAGATCCAGCAGGCAGAATCTTTTCATATTTGGTAAGCAACATTGTGGGGTGGATCTGATTCAAGTTTGTTCAAATCGGCCCCCTGGGTTTATATTTGGGCTCAGTATAGGAGCCCAAATTTGAACTTAGTGCATTTCAAGCAAATTTATTAAAAAATCTTCTTCTCCAGATCCAGCAGGCAGAATCTTTTGATATTTGGTATGCAACATTGTGGGGTGGATCTGATTCAAGTTTGTTCAAATTGGCTTCCTAGATTCATATTTGGGCTCACTATAGAAGCTCGAATTCGAACTTAGTGCATTTCAGGCAAATTTCTTAAAAAATCATCTTCTCCAGATCCAGCAGGCAGAATCTTTTGATATTTGGTATGCAACATTGCGGGGTGGATCTGATTCAAGTTTGTTCAAATCGGCCCCCTGGATTCATATTTGGGCTCACTATAGAAGCTCGAATTCAAACTTAGTGCATTTCGGGCAAATTTCTTCAAAAATCTTCTTCTCCAGATCCAGAAGGCAGAATCTTTTGATATTTGGTATGCAACATTGCGGGGTGGATCTGATTCAAGTTTGTTCAAATCGGCCCCTTGGATTCATATTTGGGCTTAATATAGAAGCCCGAATTCGCACTTAGTGCATTTCAGGCAAATTTCTTCAAAAATCTTCTTCTCCAGATCCAGCAGGCAGAATCTTTTGATATTTGGTATGCAACATTGCGGGGTGGATCTGATTCAAGTTTGTTCAAATCGGCCCCCTGGATTCATATTTGGGCTTAATATAGAAGCCCGAATTCGCACTTAGTGCATTTCGGGCAAATTTATTAAAAAATCTTCTTCTCCAGATCCAGCAGGCAGAATCTTTTGATATTTGGTATGCAACATTGTGGGGTGGATCTGATTCAAGTTTGTTCAAATCGGCTTCCTAGTTTCATATTTGGGCTCACTATAGAAGCTCGAATTCGAACTTAGTGCATTTCAGGCAAATTTCTTAAAAAATCTTCTTCTCCAGATCCAGCTTCAGAATCTTTTCATATTTGGTAAGCAACATTGTGGGGTGGATCTGATTCAAGTTTGTTCAAATCGGCCCCCTGGGTTTATATTTGGGCTCCGTATAGGAGCCCAAATTTTAACTTAGTGCGTTTCAGGCATATTTCTTAAAAATCTTCTTCTCCAGATCCAGCAGGCAGAATCTTTTGATATTTGGTATGCAACATTGTGGGGTGGATCTGATTGTGATTCATGAACGTATTTATTTGTAAAGTTGATAGAATCTTAGACAAAATTTGCAGAAAAGATCTACTATAGAAGGGGTGGTATCCAAGGTGAACCGTTTACCCAAATCTAGCAGTACTAATGCATTATTCACACAAATCTTCGTTCAAATTTTATGACCCCTCATTGGAACACACGCATTCAGCTCATTCCAACAAAGGTCATATGCCATGTTTTCGAGACAAAGGAATAAAAATTTTAGTTATTCATGAAATTTTTAGGCAACTGTTGTCTGTTATTCACTTTGCTTCATGAAATTTCAGTACTTTTAGAAGTTACCTCAGTAATCAAGGGTTAATTCCCCTTAATTAAATGTCGCCTCTAAAAAACAACCACTTTGCATATCTTACCTTTTTAACAGCATAACTGCCAAAACTTGTCAGCATTCTTCGCAAAAATCGCTATTCAAATTTTAATTTTTGTTTCTTAAACATACATGTACTTATCGCTTGTAAATACCCCATTGGAATGAGCTTTTTGAGCTCATTCCAATGAGAGGTCGCACACCATGCTTTTTGAGTCAAAAAAGCAATTTTTTTAGTTATTCCAGAATTTCGTACGTAAAACACAGCTTTATGACTTCACATTAAAATGAGCTCTCTAAGCTTGTTCCAATCAACATTCACGCACTATGTCTTTCACACAAAAAATAAAATTTTCCATTTATTCAGGAATTTTGTTTGCAAGAACACTCTTACCCCCCCCCCCCCCCCCCCCCCCACACACACACACACACACACACACACAAACACACACACACAGACACACACATCTAAAAGTTCGTCAGCAAAAAAACAGTTACTTCAATTTTTAAATGCATTATAGGAACAACTTGCCTAATCAAATTTAAATACTTTTGCATCATTCTGTATCTAGAACAAACCATTTACCATATCTTTACGCAAAATTCTCCAGCATCATTCACAAAAAAACACCATTATTTATATATTCACATTTCTGTCTCAAAAATATACCTGATCTTCCCATACCCCTATTGGAATAAGCTGTTTGAGCTTGTTCCAATGATGATAAAAAAAAATAAAATTTGTGAAAATTTTTGTTTTCTTGCATGCAAATATATACATGTAGCACATGGAAGATATCCACAGTTGGGGAGAGATGTCCAAGGCTATCTCTTCACATTCCTTGTTTGTGCTTCATGCTAAACCAGTTTGTCTGCAGAGATAAATTTGCTTTATTAAAAATCATTGGAGATTGGCCACACACCAATGATTTTAAATAAAACTAATTTTAGGTAACAAATGTTGAACTTCAAACAAAATCTATCACTCAACCAGTTAATGTTGATGAGGCATGACATGGTGAAGGTGACCTAAAATACTTCTTAGAGTCACTTTGTCAGGTGAGCGATTAAGGCCACGTGGGGCCTCTTGTTTCTATAATTTCAGATGCACTCTTTGAAAAAAAGGTTTATTCCCTTTCATTTTTGGCTTAACAATTGTCAGCAAAACTTTTGTTTCCAGAGCACTAGAATGTTCTATGTTCCTCATGCACAAATTTCTGAAAACTGCATATTCACTGAAGAAAGAAACTAAAAAATATTTTTAAAAATAAATAAATAAAAAAACCCATCTTTATTGTTTTCCACAATATATTGACCGAGAATTAAATATCTTTTGATTTGTTTTCAAATTGATCTGTTCACGTTTAAATTAATTATTCCTCAGATTTTTCTTCAACATAATGTTTTACATGAAACTACATTTGTGATACTCAGTCTTATTATTTTAAAGATGGTCTTTTCAGTAAAACTACATTGGTATATCATCATCATCCTTTTTTTGCACAGTTTTGCTGTATTTTCTTGTTAAATACTTTTTTAAAGTGCAACCTTGAGCCCTGGGGCATCAGTGTTATCGGGCTCTTCCATCGACATCACTTGAAACACTGGCACGTCGTTCTTACAAGTTTCGATCACATACAGCTCTTTTTCGTCCATTGTCTTCGCACTGCTTGAGCCGTCATAAAACAAAGAGAAATAGTGCCTTTCACAGTTGTTCAGTGGATCAGTAATTTCGTTTTTTTGCGAATTTACTTTGCTAAAATGTTCACCATGCTTGCACATGCTTGTCTGGTGAGGTAAGCAGAACCCACATCAACTTTGTAACATCACGTTCAAATTTAATCATATCTTCATATGTTTGAAAAGATTTGTTCTCTATTGACACAAAATGGGCCAGTTGGAATTTCCTGATGAGCTGATTTTTTTGAGTTTTGGAAATTTGTTTTAGATTTTCAACAATTGTAGTTTGTCGGGATGCAGATGCGGCAGGATAAGCGAAAGAACATGAATCTCCCACACCGATGAATGCATTTGTACTGTTGGCTGAAATTGTCGACAGCGATGAAAGTCGGAAGGCTGCATCCCGATGAAAATTCGACTTTGTAACATGGTCGATTACAGTTAATTTTTTATGACGGGTGTACCGGTTATCCATTTCTCAACTTGTGCTACAACTGCCCCCCTCAGGAAAGATCCTGTAGAGCCGAAATTTGACTTCTTATCACCATACACCTGTCTGCATACTTTGCAATAAATGATTTTTACAACGTCACATTGACACTTGTCAACGTCGTCCCCAATACATTGTAAATTCCACCCATCATCCATTTTTGTTTTGATTCCCATTTTGAAAAATGGATTGTTACGAAACTGGAACAGTGACGTCTTTTCTATGACATGTATTGACGTCACTCTCCCAACAAATTCGCGATGGCAAAAAAAGTGCCATCGCAATTCTGATTTACGGCAGCTTTTGCGTCAGCAATGCAGAATGCCGCAGCTAATTGAAAGGGCTGGATGAGCACTTCAGGCCCTGTGGGGCCTCTTGTTTGTACAGAACTTCTATATGAAGGTTCTGATTTGAATAAATTTTTGAATAAATGTTTAGTAACATGGATTACATCACATGTAATACGGGTTTTTTTCTCGTGCAGAAATTATGCAAATTAGATGAACTTTGATTTATTCAGTGCAACTTATACACAGTAAATGCACATGTCAATATGGCTCAGGCTAGAGGCTTTATTTATGAACCGATCTTCACGAAACTTCTTGGGTACCTTTGTTATCACCTTGGGACGAGAACGAGTGTTTTTGGGTGCGATCAGAAATTCAAGATGGCTGCCAGCAGCCATTTTGTACAAAAATTAGGAACAATCAGTTTTTTGTACAGAACTTCTATAAGAAGGTTCTGATTTGAATAAATTTTTGAATGAATGTTTAGTAACATGGAATACATCACATATAATAGTTTTTTTTCTCATGCAGAAATTATACAAATTAGATGAACTTTGATTTATTCAGTGCTACTTTTACACAGTAAGTGCACATGTCAATACGGCTCAGGCTAGAGGCTGTATTTATAAACCGATCTTCACGAAACTTCATGGGTACCTTTTTTATCACCTTCGGACAGGAACGAGTGTTTTGGGGCGTGGACCAAAATTCAAGATGGCTGCCGACGACCATTTTATACTGACATTTGGTGCAATCAGTTTTTTGTACAGAACTCTTCTAGGACTACGTTTGTTATCATCATGGGATGGTAATAAGTACTTTGGGGCTTGGCCAAAAATTCAAAATGCCTGTTGGCAGTCATATTTATGGGAATTGTGTGTATTACATTTTTTGTACAGAACCTGTAAAGAAGATTTTTTACGTCAGTAATGTTTGCTATAAATTTATTGGGTGCCTTTGTTATCACTGTGCTATGAGAACAAATATTTTTGGATTCAGTCAGACCCACTCTGGGACTCAAGAAGGGAGACAATTAAAAATATTTTCCAAAAACACCACACAAAATAATGTTTCTTGAATTCAGCATTCCTGGGATGTGTATATTCAAATGTGTTGAAGCCAAGTTCCTGTGTTAATATTTGTTGTTGTTTGTGGAGGGTAAACGGGTGAGGAGGTTTTATTTTGCTCATTGTAAATAGAAAATTGGGTTGTGCTAATAATGTTTACCCTCCCATCCAAGTGTGCTACCACCATCGCGCTCCATTGAGCATATAGAGCCAGCTGCAGTGCCCATGATTGCAAGAGTTAGGACCTTTGTTAACGGTTTTAATCTCTTGCATGCAGCTAGCTCGACCGGTGAAGCGGTACTCCATCCGTGGTGCCGTGAGTCCGCTGCGGTCGAAAGAAGTGGATTGGGTAGAGCAAGCACTTTAACCAGCGACGACAAAAATAGGGAGGAAGTCCGCTAGTTTCTTGTACTCGGCAAGGTACTTGGGTGCTTCAGTCACAGCTTCCTCCACTACGTTTCACAAGCTGAATTGAAGTTTTCTGGTTGGAAACTTGCATGAGTCAGAGCATACGTCCGCCCACCGCTTGGGACGCTCCATCTAGTCTGCAGCTGGGGTCGGCTTCAGTTACAGCTTCCTCCGCTACATTATTAAAGCACTCACGACCACATCCAAGATATCCAGCCTGCTGCATGAAGAAGGAAGTACTCTTCACCTGTGAAGTCGGATCATCCGTTAGCTAGGGAGATGAGGCCTTGATTATTGGGGTGTTCGGAGAAGAGATCCATCTCCGACACGCTGTCCCAGGAGCAGCAAGCGGCCAGGAAACAGAAGACCGCTGCTCCTCAGACCTCGATGATGGACTTAATGTCGCAGATTGCGCAGCTGATCGCAGCATCCCAGCAAGTGCAGATACAGCCTTTCTCACTCAGACTCCAAACCTGAACTGTTGGACGGTGCTTGGTTGGTCTAGTCGTCTGTTCACGCAGATGCAAAGGACTGAGATTCGCAACTGATTCTCTCGAATGGTGAAAGGGATAAGGAAGTGGAGTACCTTTCCCTTTCGTAACAGCACAGGGTTGCGATGGATTTCATCCATCAATACTACCCTGAATTTATTCCATTGAATCAGAATGCTGCGGTAATAAGTGAGAAACCGTTGGCATCGTTGGACACTGGCTTTAATCGGACAAAGGAAGAAGTTTTCTTTTCCGGTTCAGCCTAGGTAGGTGTTGCAGACATTCGGCCATGTTGATGACAGTTGGAGAAGATGTTCAGAGAGCTCGTCTGCGATTGAATGAGCAGCCCGGGGGGGTCTAGATGTATCCTTGCCTGCTTCATTCACTATTTGCTCAGACACAATTACAATGGCAATTTCATCATGTAGAGCGAATTTGGAAGCAATGTCTTATGCAGATCACCTTACTATGGCGTAACGTCTTAACGGGAAGGAATTTGAGGACGTTTGTACCTCTCTTAGAGTTCTTTCCAGGGCAATTTGTATACCACCTATAACTCGGCCCTTACAGTGGCTAATCTTGAGTTAATTAGACATGATGCTGCCCTTGCGTCGTCATCACTTATAGATGTCAAGGTGAAAAGCTCTCTCCGGTCTCCGGACATACTATTTTGGATGACAAGCTTTTGTCAGCCTGTGATCAGGCTATTCAGAAAGCATGAAGTGATCTGCTATTGAAGGCGCCGTTTCATCAACCTGCTTCAGCAGACAAGAGTAAAGGAGGACGTTCCAGATCTAAACGTCAAAAGGGAACTCCTCACAAGGGTTCAAGAAACCCTATTACAATTACTCTGGAGGTCGTCAATATACTCGGAAAAGGGGCGTAGGTCTGATCGGGACTATCGGTCAGACACCCCTAGGCCGGCGGGACAAGGTTCTTCGAGGGGAGGATGTAGTTTCTCCTCCCTTAAGCCTCGCAGGTCATACAGGTGTTGTTCAAGATCTCTATTGCTTGCCAGTTGGCGGAAGGGTATCATCTTCGCGAGAAAGTGGACAGCAATCACAGAAGATCAGGTGAGAAGTGAAGTCTTGGATGGCCTACGGGTATCATTTTGAGCAGCATCCCTACTAACCAGATGTCTGCGTTGAACAGATCTTCTGTCGGATCCTTTCAAAGAGAGTCTCTCCTAGCCGAGGTACAGGCTTTGTATTAAAGGAAGCATTAGAGGTCGCCGAGAATCAGGATTCTCAGGGTTTTCTCAGTCACCTGTTCCTCGTACCGAAGCCAGACGGTTCGTTCTGACCAGTAATAGACTTGAGCTGGATAACAAGCTTATCATGGCTCCAAAATTCTATATGGAGACCATTCGGTCGGTAAGAGCGAGCATTCGAGTGAATGACTATGCGGCAAGCATAGATCTAAAGGATGCCTACTTTCATGTCCTGGTACATTCTGCATACAGAAAGTACCTGCGATTCGCCGTACAAGGGAAGGTGTATGAGTTCAGAGCAATGTGTTTTGGTCTGAACCTGTGTCCCTGGGCTTTCACTCGTATAATGAACTTGGTAATGTCATACTTCTGAGCTCATTCGTCTGCGGCAGTGTCGGCTTATTTGGACGACATTCTACAGAGATACGACAACAGAATTATTCTTCAGAACGATGTTCAGAGTCTGCTTCTTTTGTTCTGACATCGGTTTCATCGTAAACGAGAACAAGTTGGATATAGATAAATAATAACACATTAAATGTTTGCCAGCAATACCTGGAGAGACGTATTTATTTATTCCATGAACTCCAATTCACTGATGTGTAATGTCCGGTTATAAATTACGCACACATGCACCAGGTAAAGTTAGTTTCAATAGCACCAACAATGCTTAAGTGGGACAACAATTTGAAAACAATTTGCACTGTAACCTGCGCATTTGTTGTACTTTTATTGGTTTTTCCGGAACTTTCTCGCATTCCGGAAAAACCAACTTAATCACAACAACTGCGCAGGTTATGGCCCAAATGGTGCTCTGATTCTAAAACTATGAGCTTTCGGTCACAAACGAGCGTTGGATTTTCTTGACAGGGATGAAGAAAGACAATGGGGTGATAAACAACGAAAAACAAATAAATGCGAGTATTTTTTAAATCTTTAGTAATAATTTTCCTTTATTTTATCTTATTCACCACGTGGTAACTCGTCAAAACTTACCTATTTCCGTTTCATCCCAAACTGCCCCAAATTGGCAAAACGTAACTTGCAACTAATTCTTTTTGACTGCATATATTTAAAAATGGGGGGTGCGACTTATACATGGGCTTTAGGCAAAAGGGAGGAATTCCAGGTGTGAGTTTGGGGTGCGACTTATATACGGACTTATATGGTGAGTATAGTGAATGTAAGGTTAACCGGTTAAAACATTTTCTTGACCGGTCAAAGTTTTAACCACAGGTTAACCGGTTATCCGGATAAATGCGGCAGCACCAGTAGTAGCTAACATCAGGACCAGGGTGACACTATTTCAGTGCCATTATGCGAATTAACAGAGAAGATTCTCCTATACACCATGAATCATCATGTTCATTTTTCTGTCCGGCATATACCAGGTCATCTGAATGTACTAGCAGACTCGCTCTCTCGGAAAGGTCTCCTGTTGCCATCGGACCAGACTCTCAAGCGAATATTCAGGCAGATTTGCTACCAGTCGGATCGTTCCATGATAGATCTGTTTGCGACACACCGGAACAATCAGTTACCGATGTTTCTGTCACCATGCCAAGATCATAGAGTGTACGCAGTAGACACTTTGCTGATCGCATGGGACGGAATGATATGATAGGCATTTCCTCCAAGTCTGTTGATTTAGCAGATTCTGTTTAGTTAAAATAGTCTTGTTGCAAAATCCTGATAGTAGCACCTCTGTAGTTACAGAAACGTTGGATCATTCTTCTCAGGTGTCTGTTATGGGACGTTCCCCGGAAGCTTCCTCCACGAGAGGACCTTCTTTATCAGGGGAAGTATTTGTTCTTCACGTCCAACTCTGCTCTTAGTGGCATTATGGAGTTGGTCCGACGTGAGGGAACCTTGTGGTTCCTATATTATTTGATGACGAACACAAGAACGATTCAAGTAATGCAGGTGAGGGGCGTTCGATATGATTTCGAATCACCCACCCCACACTGCCAATGTGTTAAGAGACGATTACCGGGCAAAACGTAGTTTTCTTTCCATAAGCCTTGTATGCATTTAAGTACATACATGCATTTCATGACATCTCGATTGGCGGCTGGGTCGTGTTCTGTGGTTGTTCGTCTATATGTCCTATACAATCATATGATTCATCGTCAATAAATTGCTAGCTTTTGGGTACCTGGGAGGCTGTCTAGTCAGTTAACTATTATTATTATTATTTTTTGATGTTTAAGGTCACATATTTATGCACAATGGCTAATCAGGACCGTGGCAGTTTTACGGGTGGAGGAAGCCGGAGCACCCAGACAGAACCACCGAGCAACGACGAGCAGCTGCCAGCTCCCTAACATCGTAACTCCGCACAGCAGCACAGGCAGGGTTAGATTGGTTGAAGACATGCGTACCATCGACGTGCAGTACGCCTTAGTACACGGCGTCATCGTGCCCCCACGCGGGCAATGGAGATGAAGTGTCTTGCCCAAGGACACAACGCGGCTGCCGCAGGTGGGATTCGAACCGAGGACCTCTCGGCTTGCAGCCTGCACCTCTACCAACTGAGCCACCGTGCTCCCAGTCAGTTAACTGGGTATTCAGATGATTACATGCGGGATTTCAATTGCTCATGTGCATAATAATCGGATTATTAGGCAGACACATCACTATATGTTAAGGGCCTTAGAAACTATGAATTACCTCGGGGCAGTCTGTGGCGAGTCTGTTAATTATAGTTTGATCCATTTCTAGATCCAGGTTTCTGTTAATTGTGGTACCCAATCGAATACATCTTGTCTTACACTCTTGTATATTCGCTTTCCAGGAACATAGATATCGGATAGTACACATCTGGGAGTGTTATTGTACACCTGAATGGGGTCGCCTGTGGGTTACCTTGGAAGTGTGTTTACTCTCCAGAGATCATCCATTGTGATTCTATTGAACATGTGTATGTTATATATTATATCACCGGTTTTCGACCTATCTGCACATGCTAGCTCCGATATACGTTACAAGTGGGTGATATTAATTACCCAGATCGCCACTATAGCCTTAGCTTCTGAAGTGGCGTTAAGCACCAATTTATCAATAATAATACCTGGGTGGCTATTCGGGTGTCTATTCGACAAAAACTTGTGTTGTTATTTGGTGCCGCTTCTACTGATTTCAGAGCGCTCCCCTCCTTTTGAAGATTCCTTCAAAAGGTGGGGGGGATTTTTTACCTCTCCTCTGCTTTGATAAGTATGTAACTATGAGTGAAGCTGTTTGTCTGTAGATACAGCTTGTGTTTTATTGTATATGGTATATGTTTGTGGGGGATAGCCTCTCATTCTCAAATACGCCATCCTAATTTCTGGGGCTTAGTCCGGACTAACCTTAAAAATTGGGACTTGTTACATCTAATTAGCATAGTCTTCATGCTAAGAATACGAAATTACTTGAATTTGGCTCCTTATTGACGATATGTCTTCTCTATTACTGTATAGAGAGGCATACATGTAATTTCCTTTCGCCTTGGAACTATGTTGGTCTACTAATTCTGAAGTCCTAGGCCCTCTTCCTTTTTACGATTCAGCTAAGTCTGGGCCATTGGGTTATAGTATAAAAATATAAAAAATTTAAGGTCTCGTTTCCTATTAAAAGGTCATTTCCGAGATTATTGGATATCCTCAGCCAAATGGCTATTTTGAGCTATAGTTTTAGTTTATGGTGGTGTGGATTTAGTAAATAATTCTCATTAATGGTGATATGGCCAAAATAATCTGTTGATGGTCTTGATTCAAACTATGTATTGTCAAGTGCATTTCAATTGGGGGGTCAAGGTCACATGGAAGTATTAAATGACTAACCCAGACGTGTTTGGGACCTGACAATTTGCAGTTTACAAATGGGACAATTTTTGTGTAAATTTGCTTTGAGAAAGCCTTCTGAAAAAATGAATAAGAAACCCATATGTTTTTTATTTGTCAGAATGATCATGTTATGCTGTAAAATCCCCACTGGAGGAATGAGGAATTCCTATAATACAGTTTTATCACTATCGATGCACGAAAATTGGAGATTTATCCCCAAAATGAGAAAATTTTGACCATTTTGAGCCATTTTTTTAGCCATCAACTGTGTCATTCGGCTGAGTGTATTTGAGTGATATTGTAAGATTTTTATTGTGTACAGTCGTCTCCAGAAAGGGCCATATTCAGAGCTTCCAGAAACTATATACATTGTGAGTATTGTGAATAGGGGAGGTAATTTAAATGCAGAATATCCTCGGCCGTGTTAATCAGAAGCTGAACATTTCTTGAAAAGCCGACATTTTCACCTGAATAACTGTAACGAGACCTAAAGTAATTTGTATATTTTTAGCTCACCTGAGCGAAGCTCAAGGGTGGGCTTTACTGATCACTTTCTGTCCATTGTCAGTCGTAAACTTTACAAAACTGACTTCTCCTCCAAAACCACTAGCCCAATTTTATTCAAATGTTGGGTAAATGTTTATTACCTAATGCCAATTCGAATTTGTTCAAATGAAGTAGCCCCTCTCCCTGGGTGGTGCCACACCCGCAAGGGGCACCAAAATCTTTAAAAAATCTTCTCATGAACCAGCAGTAGCAGAGACCTGATATTTGGTATGCAGCTTCCTTTTGAGTTGTAGACTCAGATTTGTTCATGGGATTTTCGAGGGACAATATTTGCCATCATTATGGGAGGGACAGGAATTTTGGCCACCACCAAAATTTCTATTTTCTGAACCGACGGGCTGATTTGAACCAAATTTTATGTGAGGGATTATTTGGTCATAAGTACTTGATTTACGGAAAAAAAAAAATTCCAGCTGCCCTGTGGGAACCCCACAAGCCAAAAATAGAAAAAAATTTAAACGCCCATATCTCCAAAACTACACGGCACTGAGAATTCTTATTTGATGTGAAGCTTTCTTAGGACCAACAGAATGGAATGGTCAAAAAAAATTGCTTTCGGTTTTATCATGGGGTACTTTTTGGGGACTTTGAAAAAGTGCGGAGTCAGTATTTTTTAACACTGTGGGTAATGGGAAAAACATTTAACACTACATTTCTCCCAAACCACTGCTCCAAAAGCTTTCAAATTTCACATATAACATCTTTGGCAGATTGTTTCACATGTTTAATGAAATCAATTCCCTGGGTCCATATTTGGGCTCTTTATGGGAGCCCAAATGTTTAAATTAGTGCAGTATGATGACTATTCTTTAAAAATCTTTTTCTTCAGATCTACCAATCAGAATCTTTTGATATTTGGTATGCTGCATGCTTAGGGGGGTGAGATTCAAATTTGTTCAAGCCAAGTCCCTGGGTTCATATTTAGGCTCACTGTGGGAGCCTGAATTATAACTTGATTCAAAATGAGGAATTTTCTTGAAAAATCTTCTTCTTCAGATCCAGCAGTCGGAATGTTTTGATATTTGGTATGTAGCATCCTTAGGGGGGTGAGATTCAAGTTTGTTCAAGCCATGTCCCTAGGTCCATATTTGGGCTCACTGTGGGAGCTCGAATTGTAACTTAGTTCAAAATGAGGAATTTTCTTAAAAAATCTTCTTCGTCAGATCCAGCAGTCGGAATGTTTTGATATTTTGGCATGCAGCATCCTTGGGAGGGGGTGGGTGGTGATTCAAGTTTGTTAAATCCAAGTCCCTGGGTTCATATTTGGGCTCCCTGTGGGAGCCCGAATTATAACTTTGTTCAGTATGAGGAATTTTTCTTTAAAAATCTTCTTTTTCAGATTCAGCAGTCAGAATGTTTTGATATTTGGCATGTAGCATCCTTAGTGGGGTGAGATTCAAGTTTGTTCAAGCCATGTATGTCCCTAGGTTCATATTTGGGCTCACTGTGGGAGCTCAAATTGTAACTTAGTTCAAAATGAGGAATTTTCTTTAAAAATCTTCTTCTTCAGATCCAGCAGTCAGAATATTTTGATATTCGGTATGCAGCATCCTTAGGGAGGGGAGATTCAAGTTTGTTCAAGCCAAGTCACTGGGTTGATATTTGGGCTCCCTGTGGGAGCCTGAATTATAACTTAGTTCAATAAGAGGAATATTCTTCAAAAATCTTCTTCATCACATTCACCAGTCAGAATGTTTTGATATTTGGAAAACGGCATCCCATTGGAGGTGAGATTCAAGTTTGTTCAAGCCAACGAATTATAACTTAGTTCAATATGAGGAATATTCTTTAAAAAAATTTTTTTTTTAGATCCACTGGTCTGAATCTTTGGATATTTGGTATAAGCTTTTCTAAGGAGGGGCAGATGCAACTTGTTGAAATCAATTCCCTGGGTTTTATATTTAGGGTACCATGTCGGGTGAGCACCCACAGTCTCCCTGGCACCTTTTGTTATACTTAACAGTGGCCCAGGCGGGTATGGCCCTCCCATGAGTGGGCACTCAGACCTCCCCGCTGAGTTATTATGAAGTACTCTTTTCTACAAAGAATGATGTTGGAGTTAATTTTGGTCAGTTCCTGGCGACTGTGCATGCGCGGAGAGTAAAAGTATGGAGGACCAGATAGGACTTTTTAGCTCATCTTGACAAAGTCAAGCTGAGCTAATCTCATCGCTCTCCATCCATCGTCCGTCAACACCATGTTTTGGTCTTCTCCTCCAAAGCCGCTGGGCCAATTCAAGTGAAAGTTTGTGTGAGTGATGGTCCCAAAGGGGCATTTCATTTTTGTTCAACTCAGCATGCCCAGCCCCATAGGGAGGGAGTGGGGGAAAATGCTCCAAAATATTTTAAAAATCTTCTCAAGAACCAGTGTGTACAATGACTTGATATTTGCTATGGAGCTTCCATATGAGGTGTAGAATCAAGTTTGTTCAAACGAACTTCGTGAAGTAATATTTGGCTTTGTAATAGGAGGGGTAAGATTTTTGGCCCCGCCCAAAATTTCTATTTTCTGAACCGATGGTGTGGTATGAACCAAATTTGGTTTGTTGTAGTATTGGGTCATAAGTACTTGACCCATGCAAAAAAAAAAATTCCCGCATCCCCATGGGAACCCTGGGAGCTAAAAATAGAAATATTTTCAAACGCCTATATCTCCCAAACCCCACGGAACAGAGAGCTTTTATTTGGTATGAAGTATCCTTATGACCAGTAGAATTGAATGGTAAAAAAAAAATGCCATCGGTTATGTTAGGGTGTTCTGTAATGGGCATCGAAAAAATGCTGAGTCAGCATATTTGCAAAAATTTAAAAAAATCTTTACTCCAGAACTAATCATCAGAATTTTTTGGTATACAGCATTCATAGGGGGGGGGGGGGGGGGGGAGGTCAGATAAAAGTTTGTTGAAATAAAGCTCATTTGTTCATATTTGGGCTCTCTACATGTAGGAGCCCGAAGTTTTAACATTGGGTAATATGGGGAATATTCTTTAAAAATCTTCTTCTTCAGAACCACCAGTCAGTATCTTTTAATATTTGGTATACATCATTGTTATGAGGGTCAGATTCTAGATTGTTCAAACCAAGTTCCTCGGTTAATATTTGGGCTTCCTACGGAAGCCCAAATTTTATCTTTTTTCAATATGGAGGATAATTTAAAAAAATCTTCTTCTTCAGATCCATCAGTCAGAATGCTTTGATATTTGGTATGCAACATCTCTATGGGGGTCAGATTCAAGTTTGTTCAAATCAGTTCCCTAGGTATATATTTGGGCTCACTATGGTAGCCCAAATTTTTACTTAGTGCAATATGAGGAAATTTCTTTAAAAATCTTCTACTTCAGATCCACCAGTCGGAATGCTTTTATATTTGGTATACAACATCTCTAGGGGGGGGGGGGGGGGGGGGGGGGGGGGGGGGTCAGATTCCAGATTGTTCAATTCGAGTGCCTAGGTTAATATTTGGGCTCCATATGGGAACATGAAATTTAACTTAGTACAATATGAGGGAATTTCTTCAAAAATCTTCTTCAGATTCACTTGTCAGAATGCTTTCACATTTGGTATACAACATCTTTATGGGGGGGAGGGGGGGGGCAAATTCAAGTTTGTTCAAATTGGATCCATAGGTTAATATTTGGGCTCGCTATGGTAGCCTAAATTTGAACTTAGTGCAATTCGAAGAAATTTCTTTACAATTTCTCTTCTTCAGATTCAACAGTCAGAATGCTTTCATATTCGGTACACAACATCTCTAGGGAAGTCAGATTAACTGTGTTCAAATCAAGAGCCTGGGTTATTATTTGGGCTCTCTTTGGGAGCCGGAATTGGCCATTTTGCTGAAGAATTAAAAATTTTGTATTCAGTACCCTCTAGAGGTACTAAGATTAATCCACATAGGTTGTATCAAGGGTCTTCATAGGGGAGCTCTACATTTTACTTATGATCAACTGAACAAAAGGCATGATGCCCAGATTATTTTTGTCACTCCTGAGGGACTCAAGGATTGACAGTGTAGCCTATGGAGATGGCTTGCTTAATGTAGACTCATTCTTGGACTCTGTTTAAATTGTGTTCTGTACAAGATGAGCTCTTCAGGCCCCGTGGGGCCTCTTGTTATTTTCAGTTTTGCAAGCAAATTTTGGGGATAGGAGGGGTTCAAAATTTGTGTTTGGCCCTTGATATTATTGAATTTGCACCAGCTAAGTCTGGGCCATTGGTAAGTATAAAAAAATATACAAATTACTTTAAATTTATAATATTTTAAGAAGGACTGGACAGATATTTATTAATTAGTATGAATCAACCTAAGAAGGGTTTGACTCAAACAGGCCAAAAAGTTGCCAACATTTGGCTTATGATGCACCATACAAGGATCCCCCATTGTAACAATAACCCCTTGAAGATTTCTTTTCTAGTTTAGCATCTAACTGTTGCCCACCATTACAATACTTTACCTATACATTTGTTACAGGCTACGGTCCACTTTTATGTACAGACCGTTACAATACTTTATATGTACCTTTGTTATCAGGTCATTACCTAGATGTGTGTCATTGCTGTGTCACAAACTATACATGTACATGTCTTACACAAGTTGAGCTACAGTGTCATTGAGATTTTCATTTGCAAATTAGTTATTTAGAAAAGGTACTCTGATGCTTTTTAGTTCCTTAGCTATGAAAACTCAACCCTGCATCGGCAGTGCGAACCCTTGTTTATTCAATTAACAGGAGTTCATTCTATCACCTACATGCAGTTACAGGGCAAATGGGAGCACGGTGACTCAGTGGTAGATAGTTGGACTTCTATGCTAGAGGTCCCGAGTTCGATCCCCATCTGGGGTGACCGGTGTTGTGTCCTTGGGCAAGGCACTTTATCCCAGTTGCCTGCATGGGGGCACGATGACGCCACTTACTAAGGCGTACTGCACGTTGATGATGCACATGTCTTCAACCGCTGTAACCCTGCTTTAGCGGAGCTTGAACAGAGTTGGAATGTTGAGGTTCTGACAGTTGCACGTCGATGCTCGGTGGTTCTCTCCGGGTACTCTGGCTTCCTCCACCCGTAAAACTGTCACGATTAGCCATTGTACATATATATGTGACCTTAAACACCAATAAATAAATAAATAACGGCAAATTTGTACAGAAGGCATGGTAGATAGTTTTGAACTAGGAACTTGTATTCAATTAGCAGAATTATCCAGTTAAAAAGTATCAAATTAAGTGAGCTTCACTTTATTATGTTACAGATCTTACTGATATTCTGTTGTTCTTGATTACTCGGCTTTAAAGGATTTATTTATTGGTGTGTAAAGTCTCAGGTGACTGCAACATGGAAATAGCCAAAGTATGTTTTGAATTTCTAAAGAGAAATGCTAAGGGCATGGAAAGTCATTGACTATAGGAACTGTCATTAACTGGTAGAGTGCTAAATTGTTTTTGCTTGTTAAAATTTTTAGCTCACCTGACTGAAAGTCAGGGTGAGCTTTTCTGATCACTTTTCGTCCGTCGTCCGGCGTCCGTCGTCCGGCGTGAAGGTGGTGTTTGTTTTTCTTCCAAACCACTGGCCGCATGTTAATGAAATTTCATGTGAGTAGGGGTTATATAGCGGCATTTTGATTTTTGGGCAAATTAGGTTTCGGCTCATATTGAGCAGAGGGGTGGGGCAAAAATGCTCCAATTCTTAAAAAATCTTCTTCTCAAGAACCAGCAATAGCAGAGACTTGATATTTGGTATGCAGCTTCCTTTTGAGGTGTAGACTCAAGTTTGTTCAAGAGAAGTTTGTAGGTCTATACTTGGCGATGTTATGGGAGGAGCAAAAATTTTGGCCCCACCCCAAATTTCTATTTTTTAAACCGAGAGGCCAATTTGAACCAAATTTTATGTGAGGGCTTATTGGGTCATAAGTACCTAATTTATGCAGAAATTTTTTTTCCTGTAGCCCCGTGGGAACCACAGGAGCTAAAAATAGAAAAAAATTAAAACGCCTATATCTCAAAAACTGCACGGCACTGAGAATTTTTATTTGGTGTGCAGCTTCCTTGGGACCAACAGAAAGGATTGGTAAAAAAAAATTGCCATCGGTTTTATCATAGGGTACAGTTTCGGGACTTTGAAAAAGTGCTGAGTCGGCACTTTTTAACACTGTAGGCAATGGGAAAAACATTAAAAAATCTTCTTCTCCAGATCCAGCAGGCAGAATCTTTTGATATTTGGTATGCAACATTGTAGGGTGGATCTGATTCAAGTTTGTTCAAATCGGCCCCCTGGGTTCATATTTGGGCTCAGTATAGGAGCCCGATTTCGAACTTAGTGCATTTCAGGCAAATTTCTTAAAAAATCTTCTTCTCCAGATCCAGCAGGCAGAATCTTTTGATATTTGGTATGCAACATTGTGGGGTGGATCTGATTCAAGTTTGCTCAAATCGGCTCCCTGGATTCATATTTGGGCTCACTATAAAAGCCCGAATTCGATCTTAGTGCATTTCAGGCAAATTTCTTAAAAAATCTTCTTCAGATCGAGCAGGCAGAATCTTTTGATATTTGGCATGCAACATTGTGGGGTGGATCTGATTCAAGTTTGTTCAAATCGGCCACCTGGGTTTATATTTGGGCTCAGTATAGAAGCTCGAATTCGAACTTAGTGCATTTCAGGCAAATTTCTTAAAAAATCTTCTTCTCCAGATCCAGCAGGCAGAATCTTTGGATATTTGGTATGCAACATTGTGGGGTGGATCTGATTCAAGTTTGTTCAAATCGGCCCCCTGGATTCATATTTGGGCTCACTATAGAAGCCCAAATTCGAACTTAGTGCATTTCAGGCAAATTTCTTTAAAAATCTTCTTCTCCAGATCCAGCAGGCAGAATCTTTTGTTATTTGTTATGCAACATTGTGGGGTGGATCTGATTCAAGTTTGTTCAAATTGGCCCCCTGGATTCATATTTGGGCTCACTATAGAAGCCCGAATTCGAAGTTAATGCATTTCAGGCAAATTTCTTTGAAAATCTTCTTTTCAAGATCCAGCAGGCAGAATCTTTTGATATTTGGTATGCACCATGCTTAGGGGGTGAGATTCAAGTTTGTTCAAGCCAAGTCCCTTGGTCCATATCTGGGCTCACTGTGGGAGCTTGAATTGTAACTTAGTTCAAAATGAGGAATTTTCTTTAAAAATCTTCTCAAGATCCAGCAGGCAGAATCTTTTGATATTTGGTATGCACCATGCTTAGGGAGTGAGATTCAACTTTGTTCAAGCCAAGTCCCTAGGTCCATATTTGGACTCACTGTGGGAGCCCGAATTATAACTTAGTTCAATATGAGGAATCTTCTTTAAAAATCTTCTATTTTTTTTTTAGATCCACTGGTCAGAATCTTTGGATATTTGGTATAAGCTTTTCTTAGGAGGATCAGATGCAACTTGTTGAAATCAATTCTCTGGGTTGATATTTAGGCTACCATGTCAGGTGAGCGCCCTCAGGCCCCTTGGGGCCTCTTGTTTTATTTGTCTTTGCTTTCTTCCAATTTATGGGAGAGTGCCTATGGGCACTTTTACATTAATTGCAACAAGGCAAGTCGATAAAGACTAAATAATTTCACTTTAATGATAATATGAAGCACATTCACAGAATATGACGCTTCGAGTTGCAGTGCCTGCATTTCAGAATAAAGCCTAAATATGGGCTTCCAGCACTCTGCCAATTAAAAACCCTTGAAAAATTAAGTATCAGTAAATCGGAGGATATTCATTCCACCAATAACCTGCAATATTCAGCTTGCCTCACACAGTAAAATATACCAGGAAAGGATCTTCTCTGACTAATAGAGCCTGTGCCTAATAGAATAAGAATTATTCAGTAGGTTACATATGTGGTTGTTACATTATATTAAAATAGGAAATATTGATTACAAATTCCCTTTCCTCAGATGTTCTTGTAACTTTCTGTAGCTTTTGGGAAGCTCCATTGTTTTTAGCCTCAAAACATCTTGAATTCATCATTAGCTCCTTAAAAATGCTTGAAAATATGCCCCGAAAGCCCCGGTGACTTGGAAGCAAAAAAGCCATGGTACAATTAAGAGAATTTTCTTGGGCAATCTTTATCTTTGGACAGTTTTATTAAATGAAAACAAATACTGTTCTTTATGAAAATCACCGTTGATTATACAACAGAGTTTGTGCAAATCAGTGTTGTCTTTTGTTTTGTTTTAGGTGCTAATCTTGATGAATATGAAAATGCTGAAGTCATGCCAAGACCAGAAGAGGAAAGGATAACAGCGATGGAGAAAAACGCCCGCTTACAAGAACAACTGAAGGTATACTATACTCTGTACAGATATTTATATCCCCTGCAACAAGTTGTGGGGGTGGTGAGTATACTGGAAACACCTTGTCTGTCCATCCATAGACATAATTTTGTCCGGAGATTTTCTCAGGTGTTTATGGGTTTATTCCTTTGAAACTTGGTATGGATATTCACTACCATGGGAACCTGTACACCTGCGATTATAGTTTTGATCAGAGCTATGCCCTTTTTGTCTCAGAATATGGTGTGTCTGTGGGGGGGGGGGGGGGGGGGGGGGGGGTATTGACGGGTCCATCTGGGACTATCACACCTCTAGTTTTGCATGGTTTCTATCCAGACCTGTTAAACTTAGGAAGTGTAAAATAGTGAGATTTCTGAGCAAAAATAGTTTTTTAATTGTTCGGAGAGGATAATATATTTGCATTAAGTGTGAGATTCTGTAAAAATCACAATTTTCAAGCTTATTTAGCAAAAATGTTTTCTGAGAAATAGTCCCTCTTTAAAATAGTTAGACTTCATCAGTCTGATTCTCTCCATGACCTCCTGATATTCAATTTGGTTGACACTAAAGATTTTTTTTATTTATTAGGAGTCTAATTACACTTTCAACATCCAGGGTCACCTTTTGTCCGACACTTTTACAGTGGAGAAAGCCAGAGTACCCGGAGAGAATCGCCGAGCAATGGTGTGCAACTGTCAGACTCACCACTGTACTAACTCCGCACAAGCAGGGTTAACATTGGTTGAAGATGCACCGTCTGTGTGTATTACACCTTAGTACAGAGCACCACCATGCCTCCACTTTTACAATCAGGTTAAAGAGCCTTGTCCAAGGACACAACACAGTTACCCCTTGACACTAAAGATAGTCAGTGTTTAATCCACCACAACGAAGTTGGTCTGTCCATACATCTGCCCATCCAACTAAGCCTGGAAATAAGCAGTCTCATTTGCAGAAGGAGGTCCCAAGAAGGTGAATTTGCTGATGTTATCCCATGCCGTGGGCTAATTTATCCTGTGGGTACCTCTTTCTCTTTTGTCCTGAAACTTTGGTTCAGATTGAGGTTCACAGAAGGTAAATTTAGAGATGCTAATAGAGCCCAAAGTATGAGGGAATTTCTTTGAAAATCTTCTTCAGATCCACCAGTCAGAACGCTTTCATATTTGGTACACAATGTCTCAAGGGGGCTGCAGGGGTGTAGGGGGGAGGGGGATTTTCAGATTCAAGTATGTTCAAATCAAGTCCCTGGGTTAATAGTGCACACCCACGCAGTGGCGTGGGCGCACATAGTTAACCCAGGTATGTATCCATGATTTTATAATTTTTCTATATACCATGCAACAGAGTTTGGGGTGCCATCTGGCGGCGTGGCTCTCCCACTGGCAAAAAATTCAGAATCATTGTAACGGATATTTAATTGTTTTGGGCTTTTCAAAGGACATTATGTAAAATATATTGTCTCAGAATGCTGGAGACTATGAGAAATAATTAAGTAATGAAGTGACTTTCGAAGTTAGGTAATTGTTGGCGAGTTAGGTATTGTTTGAAAGTTCAAAGTGCCAATACCGTCCGTTGCCGGTTTCGTCAGATTCAAAGCCCAGTTTCAATTTTAATTGAGAACGTACACTTCACAAATTGTTGACAACGAATAAAAAAAATAAAACAAGTGATTTATTGACACTTTTAGTGGGGGAACATACCGCGATTTTCTTAGAATCAGCCGGAGTTCGGATGAATTCAAGTTATGTTGACGTACATGTGCGGTCTGGGGAAATCTTTGTTCTCAAAACACGGGCATGCAGTATTGTACTTGTAGTAAACTTTTACAGAAACACATGCACGCCAACAGCGATAATCATTTATTTCCTAGATTTTTCTTCACAAGTTCACTGGCTCCAGTCTATGAACTATTTTTACCAGTGATACAATACAATGTCAGTTTAAGACTGTCAGAATTACAGTGTAGCAGCCAAGCAATTTTGTGATCCGACATGTTCTAAAGGCTAAATACCAGAACCACTCAGAACTCCATTTAAATTACACTTCCTCTGTGTTTTGGTAAACAATGTTTTAATTCCTGGATGCTTTAGGCTTTGCAACCAGAATAGAACTGAATTCATCTTCAAGCTAGTCAATGTCGTCTGACCAACATCTGGAGGTGGGGATTCTGATATTTAATATGTTTCTCCTGAAATGGCAAAAATGTTTTAAAAAGCCTAAATACCAACCTCCCCAGAACCGACCTCTAAATAACATTTGCAGACAGATTCCAGAGAAAATATTTCATTTCTACTAATTCTAGTTTGTTGAAGCATTCAAAAGGAAAACTGAAATTGAATTTATTACAAAATGTGTGGCTGCATTTTTGTCTGTCCATCCATCCATCAGTGAGTTGGACAACTCATAGCCTGGACGATTCGTACCTCTGCCTCTGTCAATTGGTACCTTTTGCTGGACAATTCGTATTCCGTTGCCTGGACAATTCGTACCTTTTCCCAGGACAATTTGTACCTTCTGTCTGGATGATTCGTACCCCTCCTCTGGGCAGTATCCGACAGTTTGTACCCCCTCTGGACAATTTGTATCCTCTTCTGCAAATTCATACCCTACTTAACCCCCTCTAAAAAAATATACATGGAGATGGGGTTGGGAGAGGATTATAAACTTGGAGAAAGGATAAAAAAGGCGCTGTCATTTCTATTATTTTAACAGACACAGAATATCAAATTTCATGATAAAAGTAAAAAGCAAGTAGACACTTAAAAGATTCAACGTCACGATGGCAAAAAGAAACTGCTCTAATGAGGGAGCTCTGAATTAAAAATGCCAAGAAGAAAAAGCTCTATTGAGGGAGCTCAGAATTAAATTAATTAAATTATTAAGGCAGCACGCTCTTTAACTTATTATTTGGAGCGTCATAAAATTATTTATTGTTAGTTCTTCATCAATTTAAAGAATTATTGTGGCTTCATTAAAAAAATAGTGTTTTAACTGTAAAACTACATCCATTACTATCTACTATAAATTTTCTTTTACCACGTTCGGACCCGAAGTTGATAATACTAGAGATCGCTTTTTCACTTGTACTGTTAAGCGATGGTTCACCCATTGAAGTTTCATTTCTATGCATAAATCTTGGTTTGATTGGTTGTTTCATGCATATGTTTATGTTTGTATTACTATCACTCCGTCGACTTTTCATTTTCATTTCACTCCGCCAAAACATGAGTCAAAAACATTTAAATAGTTAATATATTAGACAGTTTAGTACACTTACTTGAGACAACTTGTACCAAAAAGGAGACAATTCACATCTTTTACTCAATACTGGGACAATTCGTACCTTTTGTCTAGACAATTTGTACCTTATTGTCAAGACAATTCATACCCCCTAATTGTGGTGTGAA